>VDFB02252616.1:176126048-176157928 GCA_007258455.2 Sequoia sempervirens | reverse complement strand
CCACTCCCTTCTTCTCTCTCTATCTTTCTCCCTCTCTCTCTCTCTCATCTCTCCCTCTCTTAGGTATCTCTCTCACTCACTCACTCCCTCTATCTCTCTCCCCTCTACCCTTAACCCTCTACCCTATAAATCTTTAAAAAAAACCAACTTTATTATAGTGTGAGTTTGTTATGAATAAGTAGAGACATGGCCATTTTAGCAAGAATTAACACACTCACGTTATAACGTGAGTGTGTTTTTAATTACACTAAAAATGGTAAAAAAACACAATTTACCAACTGTCCTCCCAATTCACCATCAAACAATCACAAATTGAGGGTGAGATGTGGGTGCTCCTACACCATTCAACTTTCAAAAAAAATTCAATTAGGCTGGCAGACGTCTGGATCAAGCTAGCATTTGGTGGAAGAGGAAGAAATATGATTGGAACTCTAGAGGCCCACCATACTAGATTTTGGTATTGAACCATGAGAGTAGAAGAGAGAGTTGATATCATGTATCAAAACATTAAGCATACATTCTTCAAACCAACGAAGAAGGAGATGATTACTTTGCTTCATTTTCATTTACATAAGCATATCAAGGCATGGGAACCAAGAAGACCAATGATGTCTAGTTTTATGTGGAGGTAATGGATGTGGTCCAAACTTTAGGAGGTTCAACAAGGTAAATGTATGATCTTGATGAAATTGAGGAAGAACAAGAGAGGGACAAGAAAAATAAAATCAATACAGAGTTTCAAGGAATTGTCAAGTGAGTAAGAGAGCTATGGGAGCAGCCTCATCTTAAAGATTTTGAACTAGACTTTGATATGTACCATTTAGAGAGCTTGGTTTTCATGGAGTTCCTTTCAAACCCTCTGCTTTTATTATTCTCATGGTAAACTATTTGGTAGAGTTGGTGGAATTACCTTTCTTAGTAATCACTATTAGTGAGATTGAGATTGTTAACCTTGAGAGAGTAGGACTTGGGCAAAAGGAATTTGATATGGCTACTGCTTCTAAAGACTTCAAGTGGGATGTACTACGCATTGACGCCATTCCTCAATCTTCACTTAATGGCATCAAGGAATGGTTGAACTCCATGGTTATTAAGTATTATGAAAGCATAATGAACTTGTACTAGCAGCCAATTTTGAAGACTATTATTGATTATTCAAAGCACATCAACCATGTGGTATAGATGATTAAATCCCAAAGATGATTTGTAGCAATGAAAGAGTTTGAAAAGGAAGAGAGAGCTACATTGGTGACTCAGAAGAAACTTTATCTTTCAAAAAACAAAGCCAATTAGGCTGGCAGATGTGTGAATTAGGCCAACATTTGGTGGAAGAAGAAGAAAGATGACTGGAACTCTAGAGGCCCACCATAATGGATTTCAATATTCAACCATGAGAGTAGAAGAGAGATTTGATATTATGTATCAAAACATTAAGCATGCATTCTTCCATCCAGTGGAGGAGGTGATTACTTTGCTTCATTTTTATTTGCATAACCATATCAAGGCATGAGAACCAAGAAGACCAAGGATGTCGAGTTTTATGTGGAGGTAATGGATGCAGACCAAATGTTAAGAGGGGAAAGAAAGTCAATGTATGATTGTTAACCTTGAGAGAGTATTTATGTTGAGGAAATTTCCTTTGGATGCAAGGATTCAAAGCACATCAACCACATGTGGTACAAATGATTAAATCCCAGAGTACGATCTGTAGTAATGAAAGAACTTCTGAAAAGGCAGACAGAGCAACACTAGTGACTCAGGAGAAACTTCAGCTTTCAAAAACAAAGTCAATTAGGTTGGCAGACATGTGGATCAAGCCAAAATTTGGTGGAAGAGGAAGAAAAATGACTGGAACTCCAGAGGCCCACCATACTAGATTTCAGTATTCAACCATGAGAGTAGATGAGAGAGTTGCTATCATGTATGAAAACATTAAGCATGCATTCTTCTAGCCAGCGAAGAAGGAGATTACTTTGCTTCATTTTCATTTGCATAATCATATCAAGGCATGGGAACCAAGAAGACCAAGGATGTTGAGTTTTATGTGGAGGTAATGGATGTGGTCCAAACTTTAGGAGGGACAAGAAGGTCAATGTATGATTGGTGCAGGAGCACCATTCAGTAGGTTTTGTTCATCAAGGAAAATAAGGAGTAGAATATCATCAATTTACTAAAACCAGCTCAAACTTGTACATTTGAAGGTTTTGAGTTAATAAAAATGGCTTTTTGACCCATTCCTCTTTTTTTAGCCTCTGTAACTTGAGGAGTGGGAATGATGTGTTAGTGTTGGGGAGGTCTGAAAATGAGATGGGTGTGAAACTCATGTGTGTAAAAGTGAGTTTTCTTTAAGAAAAATGGTAGTTTTGAAGAGTCAAATTGTGTTTTTGTGTAGGGAAACATTATTTTATTATTGTTTGAGCTTGTGTAGGGTATCACAAACTTGTTTGAGTAATTTTTAGGTTGTGGATAGCTTTGGAAGTGCCATTTTAAATAAACCTCTAGGGTTTAGGCTATAATAGAGGGTTTTGTGGTTTACCCATTGTACGGTGGTATAACTGAGATCTGATTGTGAATTTTTAAATTTTGACACCTTAGAATTGCTGCCTCAAGAGTTGGTAAGGTTTGGATAAGTTTATAGTATAGACCCTTTGTTCAACCAGATTGATTCCTTAAAGGTCCAAAGAGAAAAATGGCTACAAACTTCAGCATGAGATTACTCAAACACTATGATGCTTAGAAACTTCTCATCTAATCCTATGGGATTGTGTTGGGCTCCTCTATAATAACCTCTCTTGGTTTTCATTATCTTAGAGTGGTTTTTCCATTGTAGACACGCAAAATGTACAAGTTGACATTGCACATCTAACTCTGATCTACTGACATTGTTTCTTCCTAAATCATCCCTCAGTCTAACTATTTAATCAAATTCCTTTATTTGATTAAATTCATCAATATTCATCTCTTAATTAAATAAATTATTTTTTTCTAATTAAGTCACTTTCCCTTGTTAATTAAATCAATTCATCTAATCTAATTATCCCTATTTTAATTAAATAATTAATTTTATTTAATTAAATCTCTAAAGTCTATCTATTAAATTGAATAAATTAAAATCTTATTTAATTTAATCTTACTTCAATCTCTTTAATTAAATAATCAAAACATGTTTATTTAGTTAAACTCATTAAATCATTTCCTCTCTTGTTTGATTTAAATTAATCCAAAATCTAAGTCAAAATAAGTCAACTCACCTAATCATCATTAAATTAACATAAATCATCATTTATTTAATCTAACCATGATTAAATGCTAATCTCACCCACTTGCATTCTCTAGATATCTCCCACTTGCACAAATAAATCAATTTATTGATTTATTAAATCTTCATTTTCCCTCAACAAAGCATCTTTTGGAGGAATATTCTTCTATTTCAAATTCAAATTTTGAATGACATGTCCTTCCAACATGTCATTTACTCTCTCCTACAAGTCCTTCCAACAAGGAATTTACTTCTTCTTACATGTCCTTGCCTTGAGCCAAGGGGCATTTAATGCAATTTTATTTCCCCCTCTTACATG
The DNA here is from genome assembly GCA_007258455.2 of Sequoia sempervirens. NCBI lineage: Eukaryota > Viridiplantae > Streptophyta > Pinopsida > Cupressales > Cupressaceae > Sequoia > Sequoia sempervirens. The sequence goes on along the minus strand of VDFB02252616.1, from coordinate 176,154,350 downwards.
TCTTTTCTCAAAATTTCAAATTCAAAAATGCATTTATTGGCACATTTGTCAAAACTTGCTCATTCCTCACCCAATCACATTTGGACAAGTGGCATCATATCATTGGTTGAATCTTTGTCCCACATTGATCAAATTTGGACATCTCTTCAACTTATCAATCTATAAATAAAGAGCTTATATCCTTATTTCATCATCCACATCTCAAGCAAAGTTACCATGCTAAAATACTTAGCAATTCTCATTCATCTCATTGAATCATAGCTAGGTTTTTTGCAGATTTTAGCTTGGAGCATACATTCAAAGTCTTCATCAAGTGGATCAATCATCTTCAATCAACATTTGCATTCAAGGAGTTGGGAAAGGGAAAATCTCCACACACCTATTTGCACCAACTCCCTCAAGAGATCAAGAGTTTGCTTGTATTAGATAGGATTTAATTGTTTCATTTGTGTTCTTCATTTTCATTTCTTATCTTTTGCAAATTTCAAATGGATTTCTTGAGGAATCATTGGTTTCTAATCTTGTGTTTGATCTAATTGTTTGCATGTTTATTGTGTTTGTGCAAGGTCTAGATTCAAATGGTTCACATATTGGCGCTAGAAGGAGGGCATATACCTCAAATATAACACGTTTTTTTATAAAATTTTGCTATTTTTTGACAGCACTATTTATTAATCCACATATGATCACTATTTTAGTGTTTTTAGAGTCAATTTTAAAATGACCATATCTTGGTCATACGTAGGTCTTTTTTTATGCTTTTTTTTTTAAAATAGGGTAGAATTTTACAAGCTATCCAATGGTGTAGGTGTTTCTTAACTATAAATTAGTTAAAATTTTCAAATTTTCATTTAAAGTAAATGGTTTGTCTAACCCCTATATCCTTTGATCTCATCTAACATTTTGATCACTATTGTAGGTTGGAAATTGAAATCAAAAGAAAGAGGAGCATGGGGATGATATTTTATCTAATCAAAGTTTTTTTTAACACTTAAGTGTTTGTTTAACACTTCTTCAAAGAATTTGTCATCCGTCTCCTTCTTAGGACACTAGTTTTCAATTGGGCTTAAAAAGAACCTTTTTCATTTCTTGCAAAGGCTAAAATGAACTTTAGGATCACAACTTACTAGATTTGGTCTATTGGATTAACAATTGAACAAGGAAATTTCTCACACTTCATTTGGTGCTTTAAAATGAAATCATCATTGCTTTGAGGGTTTAAAAAGAACAAGTGTAGTTTTGTTTGTTTGTGAAGGCTTACTTAGACTAAAGCCATTGGAAAAGGACGTATGCGCTTCTCTCGCGCTTTATAGAGATCTTGAGAATCAAAAGGTCTTTTCCATGACTTTGGGTTGAGATAAAGCAGTCACCTCCACACTTTGATTTGGGCTTAAAAATTGAACATCTTGTGCGAGTGTGAGTGGGGGATTTGTTGCGTATATTCTCTCTCCTTGTTTCCTACAAGGATTGATCAAGTTACGAATATTGTTCTTCATTCACTTTTGTTTATCCTAGAGGGCCTGCCTTGGGGAAAAAGTACTCACCCAAGGGAATGACTCAACCGGTAACACTCTAAAGCCAAGAGTATTTCCAGCCGGGATATAAATGTGGGTATTGGTTAAATGCCATTATCACGCGGTTGGCTCCGACAAGATGGATCCGAAAGGGGACTCTTGCCATATGGGTCAATCTCCATCAACGGAAAGTCCTTATTAAAACCCTTGTTTAGAAAAGGCCAAAATCCTATCTGTTTGTTGGTGCAAGAACGGTCGTTCTGAAGCCACCCCACAATTTTACGGCTTTTAGTAGAGATAGAAAGCATGCCATGGGAGTTTCATGGGTGTTGGTGCTTGGCTGCCCCATATAAGTGAGTGCCATGGAGGGGAGCCAGTGGGGTCAAGCATCTAACCATCCGCTAAAAGTAGGCGTAGCTAGACTTGTCCAAGTGGGGACTCAACAAACATTGTCTATCACATCCATAGGATTGTACATGCTTTTGGGTTACAAAAACACATGCTTGTTCGTAAACATTGGAAAACAAACACTTAAACATGATCATGCAAATTTCAAACCCCTTTTGATAGAGCAAATACCTTTTGAAAAATTTAAGTGTTGTTGCTTTCCCTTGGGATTATGTCCTTAGAGGTTTCTTAGCACTTGAATTTATATCGTCATTTGCTCTAACTAGGGTTAACCTAGGAAATCCCTTTGCCTCAATTTCTTGGAACTCCCACACAACACTTTGTGGGAAGAAAAGGAATTTTGACATAGGACATCTTTAGTTTGAAACATAATCAAGAAAGTGTATTTGGCAAAAAGAAGTCATTAAAAGCAAAGATAAGCAATTGAGCCCCACACATGTCTTTTCAATGATTTCTCACAAGATCAAGATACAAAAACCCAAGAAAAGGAAACTTAGCCCAAAACAACATCAACAAAGACTCAAAAGGTTATATGATTTTAGAGAAAAGTTGTTGGCTAATTTCTATAGACATGCTTCAAGAGACAACCCCACTTTATATTCATTTTACTACACACAAAATCCAAGATTGTTTCAAGGGATTGGATACCTTGCTTAGGGCATAACATGTTCTTCAATACCTTGGTCTTGTTAAACAAAAGTCTAAACTAGGGTCATTCTAAGATCAAAACAAACATTCATCCATCAAAAACATCAACAACCATAAACATCTCACCAACATTTTGAGAAAATCTTGAAACAACTATGCTAGGCTCCTTTGGTAGACATCAAAACCTTTCAAACATGAGACTTTGAATTCTTCAAACATCAAACATCAAACTTGTTCAACTCAAGTGTGTGTGAATGAATCCTTTTGCACATGCTTAGTTGAATTATCACTTTGTTCAAATTAATGGTGGATAGATGCATCCTTCTCCCATCACTAATTTGGATTATCTTTTGGTTAGCTTGTGAGTAGACACATCCTATTCTCACTCCTAAATCAAATTATCCTTTATGAGCATTAGTTATCTTTTTTAGATCATCATCCAAACATCTTGGGGATATCTCTTGCTCAAACATCAACATTCAAAAGACAGAATTCAAAGTCTAAACATCAAACAAACATCAATCAAAGCAAACCCAAAGTACCTAGCATCACATCAAGATTTTCAATACAAATTCAAAACTTCCATTCTCATCCATATATCATACACCTTTCATCTTCACATCTTTGATCTTTTACACATCCTAGTTTGCTCTTTTATGGTTCAAACAAGATCACAACACAAGAGGAACATGGAGTTAAATCAAGAAACATCAACCACAAGTGATCTAAGCCAAAACATTCCAGAAATCCAAAACACACCACTTCCAAACCTCACTATCACTACACACGATCCACAAAAAGAGGTCTTGGTGGAAGACATCACACCAATAGAACTAAGTGAGGAAGAAGTTCTTGAGATGCTCAAACAACCAAAACTACAAAAGTTTCTTCGCGCAATGGCTAAAATAAATCCATCAATTCTCAACACTATTGAGGATGAGCTTCTTGTACCAAATGACCAAAACACCCTTCCACAATCGACCACTTCCATTACCGCCATAGAACCTACTATCAATGAGGATGATACCCTCTTCAACACGCATCAAAATCCACTTTACAACCCACTTGGATTTATCGATACATCTGAGGTTCCTTACCATACCACCTCATCATTTTCCCTTGACACGCAAGTGTCTAGACCTTTGGTACAAGCAAGCTCATCCGAAATAGAGAGACCTTATGGATTTGTCTCTTCATTTGCACAAGAAAATTTTCCACCCTTCAAATCATTCACACCTCCCACCACGTCAACACCATATTTTGGTTTAGGGATCTCCCCTTTACCTAAACTTCCACCTTTCCCTAACATAAATCGCCCCATCCAAATCAATTCATCCAACCAAGGGGGTACATCACATCTTTCAAACACACCATCCACATCAAACCAACGCATGATAGCTAATCAAAATATGGTCTCTCAAAGACCCACTATTTCGCTCATCTCTACCATTCCTACCACTTCACCTAGTCCCACCATTCCTATCACTTCACCCATCCCAAATGCACCTATCACCACATTCACTCCAACCACTACATCCACTATACCTCAAACTTCCACTACCCCCATCACACCCCTTACATCGCAACCTCCCACCACCACCATCACTCTAAGCGCATCTCAAACTCCCAACACAATTCCAATCCCACCACCACCACCATTGTGACCAATCCAAGTAAGCCATTACAATGTTGCATTCAAAGCATACCAACAATTGCTCCAACAATATCAAACAATTCAGCAAGCACCTATAGCCACGCACGCTTCTCAAGCTTCATAGCAAAATAAAGCTCAAACATCACTGCAACAACAACAAGCACAACAAGTGGCACAAGCCCAAGCTTTGTTGCAACAACAACAACGAGCTACATAAGCTGCACAAGCCACACAAGCTGATCAAGCTGCACAAGCCGCACAAGCTGCTCAAGTTGCACAAGCTGCTCAAGTCGCACAAGCCGCACAAGCTGCTCAAGCTGCAAAAGATACCCAAGATGCCCAAGCACAGGCACAGTACTTTGCACAACAAAAAGCATTCCAACAACTCACATATCAGCAAGTGTTAGAGCAATACCAAGAGCAACAAGAAGCAGCACAGCAAGCCCTAGCTGACCAACAACAAGCATTGTTGGACCAACAATAGCAAGCACAACAATAAGCTCTATTAGCGCAACAACAGCAAGATCAACAACAAGCATTGTTGAAAACATACATGGCACAACAAGAAAACATTCCACCCATTCAAACACCCACTCCACCCCCCCAGAACACCTTCATTCCACCTCCTGATCCACAATTGGATGTCACAACACAAATAAAATTTCTGTCACAACAAGTGCTTGACCTTCAATCAGGAAGGACACCAAAACCACAAAAAAACCTATGCCCTTATCCATTTGATAGGAGCGTAGAAATGAAATCGTTCCCAAAAGGGTTTGAGATCCCTAAATTTGACAAATATCATGGAACAGGTAACCCTAAAGATCACATCAGGGAATTCCAAGTACATTGCATGGAGGTGGCTTACGACGAAACATACTTGATGAGATTATTCCCAAGAAGCTTGGCTGGAAACGCTATTGATTGGTTTTCTCGACTTTTTGGAATCAAAAAATTCTAGGAAATCATAGATGCCTTCATAAAAAATTATTCCTTCAACACTCCCATGGAGGTTAGCTTACAGGAATTATCAGCTCTCAAACAAGGGAAAAATGAATCATTCGGTGCTTTCTTACAACGATGGCAATCCAAAGCTAATCAAAGCAAGTGGTCCATGCCTAAAGAGCAACAAGTGGGAACTATCATTGTGAATCTTGATGGGCCCTTGGCCTTCCACCTCAAAGTGAAAAACATCACCACTTATGACCAATTGATCCCTAGGGCACTCAATATCGAATGAGCCCTTGCCACACAAGGAGAAACTTCATCATATCAAGAAGGCCGCTCATCATCCAATTATCATGACAAACCACGAACATGGACAAAGAATCATAATGTAACCAATGATGGTGTCGTTGATGCCAAAGTTGTCATTAGTGCCCCACGGAAGAACAATCCACCATCCCAACAACAACAACACCAAAATACCAATCAAAGCAATCGACAAGTCAATACTGTGGTCCAACCATCCCATAACCAAAACACAAACAACATTGATAATCAGGGAAGACCACAGCGAAACAAGTTCTTCCCCAAACGAAAATACACACTCCTTGGGGAACCTGCTGAAGCAATCATGAAAATATTGGTAGATGAAAAATTGATAACGGTCCCTACACATAATAATTATCAAGAACCATCGGTCAAGCCACCATGGTATAATGAGAATTATCTTTGCGACTTCCACAAACTCAAGGGACACACGACAAACAACTGCATGAGGCTCAAAAATCTAATTCAAGACCTCATAGATGACAAAATCATAGATGTGGAAGCACCATCAGGAAACAAAGATCTCAAGATTTACACGAATCCGATGCCGAATCATGGTAACAAAGGAAACAAAGATCAAGACAAAGGAAAAGGGGCTTATAAAAATGTCAACCACACATACGAGGGTGTTGTCGCTTGTTTAGATGAGTTTTGTGGAGTCATCACCATCAAAGGGGCCCAAGCCGATTGTGGAGTCACCACAAGAGGTGGAAAGGTTACCATTGCAGCACCATCCCAACCAAGTAGAAATTCCACATCCAATCCAAGGTCTAACCCTAGTGGCTATAATGTCTTGGATCAATTAAAAAGAACCCCTGCACATATTTCCATCATGGAGTTACTCAAAATCTCATCTGCACACAAAAAGATTCTAGAAGAAGCTTTGGCATCATCTACTATCCCTACAGATCTAGATGCAGAACAATTCCAAGCTATGGTCGCAAGTATCACCACACCTAACATTCTTACATTTTTTGAACAAGACTTCCCCACACAACCATCTCACAACCGTGCGCTTCATCTGGAGGTGTACGTAAATAAAAAGAAAGTCAAGAGAGTCTTGGTGGATGGAGGTGCAGGCTTAAATATTTGCTCCTTAAAGCTTCTAAAGAATTTGAACATTTCAAAGGATTCAATTGACAAAGGAAAAGGCATCACAATAAGAGCATACGATGACCAGGAAAGGGTATCCCAAGGCACCATTCAGCTTCCTGTCCAGGTTGGACCCGCCATCATGCAAACCAACTGTCAGGTCTTGGACCTCGATTTACCATACAATATTCTCCTAGGGCGACCGTGGATACATGCAATGCAAGCTATAGCTTCAACCTTTCATCAATGTGTGAAATTCACACATGAAGGTCAAGAGGTTACTATCCATGGAGATCCTGAGCCATTTGCCTACTGCAAAAATCTAGAGGCAAAATACTACAAGATCCCGCAAGTACCCAAGAATGATGAAGGCCCATCAACACCTTACGTGGATCCCGCCACTCTCACTTCTGTGACAGAGACACCCTCCACCCCCGCCATCCCCACCTTTTCTGATATCAAAGTCATAATACAAGATGATGGTTGTGGAAACTATTCAATGCCTAAGAATGCTTTTGTAGTAGGAGAGCTACCACAATCTCCTAGATCAAGAGGACGACCACAATCACAAGAAGCTTCAACATCTCAAGGATCCTATGAACGAAACCCCACCTTCACAAGTGCAGGAGATCTTGGTCAGGAAACATTAGAGGGGGACCTATCTCATCTCCTCTATCGAGATGATATACCGGCAGTTGAATTTCCTATGGATGAACAAAACAAAGGTATGAAGATGGTGCTCTCAATGGGCTATAACCGGAACCAAGGATTAGGCCAAGATAATAATAGGTGTATAATACCCATTATACCTGAGAAGCAAATAAAATTTTTTGGCATTGGTCATCCTACTCCTAAGGTAACTGTACTTGGTCGAGGTGCCCATGGTAGACAGAACCGAATGCCTCAGGAATCCGTAGCTACTCCACAATCCCCCATGACTTTAGGAATGCCCACTGATTTAACTGAGTCACCAAAAATAGGATTACCTTTGCTATTTGAGGATACTAACGTCCTTATGATTAGCACCTTATCTTATGAGTCTGAAAACCAAAGCAATGAAATCCAATTAGTCTATCCCCAACTGATTGATTATGACCAACGAGGACCACCAATTCTTGACATGTTTGAAAACGATGAGGTGCTCTCAGAATTCATGGGACTTAGGGATGACATTCCATGTGGGGATCATAAGGCAGGTTTTATCATAGAGCTAGATACACATGCATACTATGGAGAAACGATTGAATCCCTCAGTCGTAAAAATAAAAAATTGAGAATAATCTCCAAGTCCTTAAGTGAAAACCACCTTGTGGCACTCTCTGACTCTGAAAAAGTAAAAAGAAAGGACGCATCCAACGGTGAAAACCTCTCTGAGGCACCTGAGGATGGGGGATTCAATCTTCCTCTTACAGCTATACACCAAGAAAATTCAGCTATGCTAGCAGAAAAGTGCAACCCCATCAATCTGGGAACACAAGAAACTCCTCATATTACATTCTATGTTGAGTCATTATTATGCAAAGAATAGGAGGATTTGGCTATCTTCTTAAAGGAGAGGAAGATAAACTTTGCGTGGACCTATGCTGATATGCCAGGATTGGATCTAGAGGTAGTTGTTCATCACTTGGCAATCTATCCTGAAGCTAAACCTGTAAAATAGAAGTTGAGAAAGATGCACCCACAGATTGCTCTATTAGTCAAGATGGAACTCCAGAAACTACTAGATGCGGGATTCATACGAACGATCGCCTACCCTGAGTGGGTCTCCAGTCTAGTACCGATTTCAAAACCAACTAGGGGCATAAGAATCTGTACAGACTTTAGGGACTTGAACAAGGCTTGCCCAAAAGATGATTTTTCATTGCCTAACATTGATATGATTGTAGACATGACCGCGAGGCATGAGATGCTCTCCTTGATGGATGGATTTTCAGGCTATAATCAGATAAGAATTGCAGAGGAAGACCAACATAAAACATCTTTCACTTGTCCTTGGGGAACATACTGCTGGAACGTAATGCCATTTGGCTTAAAGAATGTTGGGGCCACATACCAAAGGGCCATGACACTAATATTCCATGACATGATCCACAAAATAGTTGAGGACTATGTTGATGACATCCTGGGAAAATCCAAAAAGAGGAAGGATCATATATCGGTCTTGAGTGCTATTTTTGACAGAGTAGAAGAATACAAGGTTCGTTTGAATCCCAAGAAGTGTGTCTTTGGCGTATAATCATGAAAGTTGTTGGGCTACATAGTGTCAATGAGAGGCATTGAGATTGATCTGGCAAAGGTGAAAGCAATACTTGAAATGGAAGCTCCTAGGACATTGAAACAACTGAGAGGTCTCCAAGGCAGGCTTCAGTCAATTCGCAGGTTCATAGCACAATTAGCAGACAAACAAATCCCTTACTCTCACTTACTCCACAAGGGGGTAACGTACAAATGGGACGACAAATGTGAACAAGCCTTCAAAAAAATCAAGGAATATCTGTTAACACCTCCAGTACTAAGGCCTCCAATTCAAAACAAACCATTGATCCTTTATATCTCAGCAACTGCAGCAGCCCTTGGTGCTCTCCTAGCACAACATGATGAAAATGGAATAGAAAGAGCCATCTACTACATCAGCCGTACAATGGTGGGCCATGAGTTAAACTATACATTCATTGAAAAAGCTTGCCTAGCAGTGGTGTTTGCATCCCAAAAATTCAGACACTACATGTTGGCACACAAGATCAAACTCATAGCTAAAATTGATCCCCTAAAGTATCTTCTTTCAAAGGCAATGCTTACGGGAAGAATGGCTAAGTGGGTAATGATATTATCAGAATATGACATTGAGTATGTGGAGCGCAAGGCAATCAAGGGACAGGTCATTGCAGACCAACTGGCAGATGCACCTATCTATGCGGAGAACCCACTTGTTTCAGAATTTCCAGATGAATCCATTTTCAACATTGACATAGCTACTCATTGGAAACTATACTTTGATGGCTCCTACACACAACATGGGTCAGGAGCTGGTATCTTCTTCATCACTCCACAAGGGGATTGTATACCAAGATCATACAAACTAGCATTCCCTTGTACCAACAACATTGCAGAATATGAGGCTTTAACTATAGGTCTCAGGATAGCAGTACAGTGGAACATTATGACATTGAAGGTATATGGAGATTCACAGCTTATCATAAATCAAGTGAACAATGAGTACCAAACAAAGGATGATAAGCTAACTCCATACAAAAGGCTGGTGGAAAATCTCAAGGAATCTTTTGTTGACATCACATTTGAGCAAGTACCAAGAACCAACAACAGAGCAGCAGACGCAATGGCAACTATTGGATCACTCTTAGAGATCCCTCAAAATGTTCCAAAATATGACTTCTTGGTAGAGCAGCTTCTCGTACCAGCATTCAAGGTACCAGAGTCAGAATTTGTGGGTGAAATCGTTGGTCCGAATGATCAGTGGTACCAAGACATTTACACATACCTTAGGATAGGTATCATTCCCGCCGATTTGCGTTCAAGCCTTAGACGAACCTTTATCAAGAAAGCATCTCATTTTGTCATTTTAGGAGAAACCCTATATCGCAGAAGCATAGAAGGAACCTTACTAAGATGTCTTAACCCTGAGGAGGCTTCGCTGCCCTAACTGAGGTGCACAACGGCATCTGTGGTTCTCATTCGAGTGGCATGACCTTGTCTAAGAAATTGCTGAGGAGTGGGTATTACTGGCCTACCATGGATAGAGAGGCACATGAATACGTCAAGAAGTGTCTACAATGTCAGCAACACGGGGAGCTCATCCATGCTCCAGCTCAAGAGCTTCATCCAATTGTCACACCATGGCCCTTTTCACAGTGGGGACTCGATCTCATTGGGAAAATCACACCCACCTCATCCAACGGCCACAAATTCATTATAACTACAACTGAGTACTTCACCAAGTGTGTTGAAGCCATACATATGACCTACATAATAGGAAAGCAGATCTTAAAGTTCATCCTAAACTATCTCATATGTCGCTATGGTGTTCCACAAGCTATTATCTCAGATAATGGGACACCATTCAAAAATCAGGAAGTCTGTGACCTATGTGATAAATTCAAAATCCAACATCACTTTTCCACCCCATACTATCCCTAAGGCAATGGCCAAGTAGAAGCTACAAATAAAACCATCCTCAAAATCCTTAAGAAAACAGTCAATGACGCAGGTCGTGACTGGCACTTGCAACTTAATCACGCCCTTTGGGCCTACTGAACTAGCATCCACACACCCACTGGTGCCACACCTTTTTCCTTGGTCTACGGATCAGAGGCCATCTTTCCCATTGAGATCGAGCTACCATCCCTCAGAGTATCATTGCAAAACCTCATCACGGATGAGGAGTATCGAGTTTCAAGACTGAATGAGTTGGAACTATTGGACGAGCGACATCTGGATGCTTTAAACCATCTGCAAGTGTATCAGAATAGACTCAAAAGGAGCTACAACAAGAAAATCAGAAGCAGAACTTTCCAGGTTGGAGAATTGGTGCTAAAAGAGAATCAGAAGAATGTCTTGAACCCAAATGGCAAGGGCAAGTTTGAACCCAACTAGCTGGGACCCTTTGTCATCACAGCAAGCTACAAATCAGGGGCATATCAGTTATCAACACCCGAAGGGGAACCCCTACAGGAGCCAATGAATAGCTCCCATCTCAAAAAGTTTTATGCCTAAATTTTCAAGGTATAGAACCAAAAAATCCAAAAAATCATAAAAAAGCCCTGAAAAAATGGTTACTTCAGCGAAAACCTGGCAAATAGGCATCTTGGTGACCAAAAAAAAAAAAATCAAGAAAATAGTAAAGAGAAAAAATCGTCCTCTAGTGAAAACCACTTTGGTGGCACTTTGGGCAAGTACCTTGGTGAAAACCTAGCAAAAAGGCACCTTGTGTAAATAAGCACTCTCCATCCATCTTGGTCTCTGTGACTTGCTTTGCATCATTCACTCACCCATCGTATATCATCACATTTCACCCTTCCATTTGCATCTGCACCATAGCTTGGTCTTGTGTTTGTGTCATGATTCCTCCTAGAGCTACTCGGCCCACTTAAAAGGTTAGTTTGTCCTGCCTATATCAAAGTAGTCTATCGCTTCACGCTGGGGGCACGTTCTCATCGGATCGGATTCGTGTATGATCTTAAACATCAGAAAATCAAAAAATCCAAAAACATCAGAAAATTAGAAAATCCAAAAACATCAAAAAATCAAAAAATCAAAAAACATCAAAACATCAGAAAATCCAAAAACATTCAAAACATATCAAAATCCAAAAATAAGTCAAAAGTCTTTCAAAAGTCAAAAGCGAGTCATTTTGTCGAACTCGTCATCTCTCGAGCTGAACGTAGGCAAGGTTGATCTTTGATCATCCCCGAGACATTTAGGTCAATCCATAGAAGTCTGGCATAATAAAATTGACATTTCATCATGTATATCTTCATTTGTAAATCGGTCAAGTTGTCAATCGAACTACGTGGTCTCTGCGTGTATAGCGTAGGCAAGGCTATCGTGGATCAGCCCCGAGGCCCCTAGGATAGGAGTCTTTAGGTTAGTCTCTTGGTCAAAATCTCAGAAATCTCAAAACATTGGAAAATTGAAAATCAAAACATTTGAAAATCTCGAAAAATACCAAAAAACGCCTCAAAACATTGCAAAACTCCAAAACATCCAATATTTGAAAAAAAATCCATTAGCCTCATCTTGCTTACACTCGCAATAATCAATCATCCATAATAAATCATCATCACCCTCAACCTTTGGTAAAATAGTCGGAAACAAGTCTAGCAGTCAAATGTGAAAACCTAAACTGTCAAAATCTCAAGTATAGGTCAGTTAGCAAGCAAGTTGGTCAACTCTTTTCTTATCAATGGCATATAAATCATAAATCAATTTCATCATCGTTTGATAAAAGCATGTCCTAGGATCCATTCCAATAATGGGCACTTTTATCAAACCAACCACTTTGGGTAAACAAAACGACGTGTCATTAACATGTCCTAGGATCCGTTCCGACAATGGACATTATCTTTTGGCAATAAGTTTCGGCTCCCATATTTTGAAACATCGTTTCTCTCGGCTAACGGTACAAAGAATATTAGTTTGTTTTCTCGCTTACTTTATCTTTTTTGATTTATCTCATTGGGCTCATTCCAAGGACCTCTCGATGATGTCCGAACAAAGGATTTAGAGAGATAGGAATGGGGCAACGATCATTATCTTTTGTCTGCTGTGCTTGTTGGATATCTTTGTAATATAACCTTGGTCATGCGTGATTTTGTTTAGTCTGTAGTGAGGGTGTTTTAAGTTTCTTGTTGACCACATAGAAAGGCTCGCCTTCCTATGTTTTGGTTCGAGATATTTGAAATATTTGAACTATTTTCTGGACAGGGTTCCATATGTCAGGTGTGAACAAGAATACTCCTATCTGATTTGTCAAGTCAAAGTCCATCACACTAGGTAAAACATCATCCTGGTTCTCGATACCTTGATGCATCGTACTGTGTGTATTATCAAACATAAGGAAATCCGCCCTTTGAAAATCCCAACTCCATGGCAAGTAGTCATCACCATTTGCATGATCATCTCATTCTTTCATTCTTCTATCACATTCTTCTATCTTTACTAACATTTCTATCCCAATTGGTACATGAAGCTACCCACAGCTAATGAATGTCCATTCATCTACATCAACCACTCCTCTCGCATTTTATCACGATTTTGATTGGCAATTGGCATTCCCATTCAACATCTCGAGGGGGCAATATACCAGTGCAATTCTTCTCACTGGGGCAATAGTGGGGCATCCGAGAAATCAGAATTTTTTTGATTTTGATCATGACAAGATCATTCTTTGAATCAATGCAACAAGTACATTGCTTCAAAGAAGGGAAAAATGTAGACACGCAAAATGTACAAGTTGACATTGCGCATCTAACTCTGATCTACTAACATCGTTTCTTCCTAAATCATCCCTCGGTCTAACTGTTTAATCAAATTCCCTTATCTGATTAAATTCATCAATTTTCATCTCTTAATTAAATAAATTATTTTTGTCTAATTAAGTCACTTTCCCTTGTTAATTAAATCAATTCATTTGATCTAATTATCCCTATTTTAATTAAATAATTAATTTTATTTAATTAAATCTCTAAAGTCTATCTATTAAATTGAATAAATTAAAATCTTATTTAATTTAATCTTACTTCAATCTCTTTAATTAAATAATCAAAACATGTTTATTTAATTAAACTCATTAAATCATTTCCTCTCTTGTTTGATTTAAATTAATCCAAAAATCTAAGTCAAAATAAGTCAACTCACCTAATCATCATTAAATTAACATAATCATCATTTATTTAATCTAACCATGATTAAATACTAATCTCACCCATTTGCATTCTCTAGATATCTCCACTTGCACAAATAAATCAATTTATTGATTTATTAAATCTTCATTTTCCCTCAACAAAGCATCTTTTGGAGGAATATTCTTCTATTTCAAATTCAAAATTTGAATGACATGTCCTTCCAACATGTCATTTACTCTCTCTTACAAGTCCTTCCAACAAGGAATTTACTTCTTACATGTCCTTGCCTTGAGCCAAGGGGCATTTAATGCAATTTTCTTTCCCCCTCTTACATGTCTTTTCTCAAAATTCAAATTCAAAAATGCATTTATTGGCACATTTGTCAAAACTTGCTCATTCCTCACCCAATCACATTTGGACAAGTGGCATCATATCATTGGTTGAATCTTTGTCCCACATTGATCAAATTTGGACATCTCTTCAACTTATCAATCTATAAATAAAGAGCTTATATCCTTATTTCATCATCCACATCTCAAGCAAAGTTACCATGCTAAAATACTTAGCAATTCTCATTCATCTCATTGAATCATAGCTAGGTTTTTTGCAGATTTTAGCTTGAAGCATACATTCAAAGTCTTCATCAAGTGGATCAATCATCTTCAATCAACATTTGCATTCAAGGAGTTGGGAAAGGGAAAATCTCCACACACCTATTTGCACCAACTCCCTCAAGAGATCAAGAGTTTGCTTGTATTAGATAGGATTTAATTGTTTCATTTGTGTTCTTCATTTTCATTTCTTATCTTTTGCAAATTTCAAATGGATTTCTTGAGGAATCATTGGTTTCTAATCTTGTGTTTGATCTAATTGTTTGCATGTTTATTGTGTTTGTGCAAGGTCTAGATTCAAATGGTTCACACCCATGGTGTCCAATTTTTAGTTGATGGAAAAAGTGTCAAATGGAAGCAATGGAAAGTTGTGATGTGGTGCAACTTTCATTCTACAACTTGTGTAACCAAATGGACTGTTCCAAAATGTTTGAATAGGAATTTTTACCCTAGGAATGGTCCTCTTTCACACCCAAACACGCAAAATCGCTTCGAGCTACGTTCAACCAGATCGATCCCTTAAGGGTCCAAAGGGAAAAATGGCTACAAACTTTAGCATGAGGTTACTCGAACATTGTGATGCTTAGAAAATTCTCATCTAATACGATGGGATCATGTTGGGACCCTTTACAATAATCTCTCTCAGTTTTTGTTTTCTCGAAGTGGTTTTCCCGTGGTGTCCAGTTTTTAGTTGATGAAAAAAGTGTCAAATGGAAGCAACGAAAAGTTGCAAAGTGGTGCAACTTTCATTTTGTAACCCATGTGACCAAACGGACTATTCCAATGCATCTAAATAGGTATGTTTAGTCTAGGCATGGTCCTCTTTCACACCCAAACAAGTAGAATCGCTCTGAGTTATGTTCAGTCGAATCAATCCCTTAAGGGTCCAAAGAGAAAAATGGCTACAAACTTCAACATGAGGTTACTCAAACACTGTGACACTTATAAAATTAACATCTAATTTTATGGGATCATGTTGAAATCCTCTATAATAATCTCTCTCAGTTTTTGTTATCTCGGAGTGGTTTTCCCATCGTTTCTAGTTTTTAGTTGATGAAAAAAGAGTCAAATGGAAGTAGTGGAAAGTTGCAAAGTGGTGTAACTTTCATTATACAACTTGTGTGACCAAATCGACTATTCCAACGTGTCCAAATAAGCATTTTTATGCTAGGCATGGTCCTCTTTCACACCCAAACACACAAAATCACTCTGAGCTACATTCAACCGGATCGATCCCTTAAGGGTCCAAAGGGAAAAATGGTTGCAAACTTTAGCATGAGGTTACTCAAACATCGTGACACTTAGAAACTTCTTGTATGATCCTATGAAATCAAATTGGGCCCCTCTACAATAACCTCTCTCATTTTTTATTATCCGGAGTGGTTTTCCTGTGGTGTCTAGTTTTCAGTTGATGAAAAAAGTGTCAAATGGAAGCAATGGAAAGTTGCAAAGTGGTGCAACTTTCGTTCTGCAACTTGTGTGACCAAAAAAACTATTCCAATGCATTCAAATAGGCATGTTTACATTAGGCATGGTCCTCTTTCACACGCAAACACACAGAATTGCTCTGAGCTACGTTCAACCGGATCAATCCCTTAAGGGTCCAAAGGGCAAAATGGTTGCAAACTTCAACATGAGGTTACTTGGACATCATGATGCTTAGAAACTTCTTTTTTGATCCCATGGGATCATGTTGGTCCCCTCTACAATAATTTCTCTTATTTTCTGTTATCTCGAAGTGGTTTTCCCATGGTGTCCATATTTCAGTTGATGGAAAAAGTGTCAAATTGAAGTAGTGGAAAGTTGCAAAGTGGTGCAAATTTCGTTTTGTAACTATTTTAACCAAATAGACTATTCCAACACATCTGAATAGGCATTTGCACACTAGGCATGGTCCTCTTTCTCACCCAAACATGCAGAATCACTCTGAGCTACGTTCAATTGGATCGATCCCTTAAGGGTTTGAGTGAAGTATGTTGAAATAGGCCATTCTACCTATTGCTCAGGTTGTGTCTCGATGATATGGGTCTGATGTAAGTAGGATAGGGAGTATGAATAAGAAAATAGCATTAGTAAGGGCATTGGAAGAGATTAATAATGTTGCCCCTATTGAAAATTCAAAATTGAGGCCCCTTAAAAGCAAGGCTAAAAGAGGTGAAAAGAAGAAATTGCTTGAAAATAAGTTATAATAGGTTGGAAATAGGGTGATATTGTGGAGTTTGATGTGTTCAAAAAGTTTGCAAGGATAGGGGAGGTCAAAAGTATGTTATGGCATGACATGCCCTAGTTGGGAAAATAGGGGTTTTGAATGAAAAAGAGAGGTTTGATGGAGTAAATGTGGGTGAAGTCAAGGGGAAACATAATTTGGTGGTCAATTAAGTTTGTGCAAGAAAAATGAAGAGTATTGGAATAGGTTTGGAGGTTCAGGTTTAGGGGTTTGGTTTGCCAATTTGGCCAATTTTTTTGGAACGGGGGTTTAGTTCATTTTGGGTTCGTTGGTACAAAAAACATGTAAAAATAAAATATATATCTATGCAACCTAGAAGCATGAATTAGGATTATAATATCACATATCATCATATAAACAACAAAACCACCATAAAATTGAATGTCATTTAAAACAACAAAATTGCCAAAAAAAAATGTGTTTATAACCTTAAAAAAAATGTGAATTAAATCACGTTGATTTTCACGTGAAAAAAATCCATGAGACCATAACTTTTTGCTTACTATTATGCTTTGATAGATTTTTTCCAAGCATCCATAGCTTGTTTGAAAGTACTTTTTTTAGGCTTTTAGCCATAGCAGCAAGGCAGTGAATTGGTTGATAAAATGCTTTGGTAGACATGTATGAAAAATGTGGTAGCATAGACAAGGCTGTGAACTATTTGAAAAAATGCCTCAAAGAAATGTGGTTTCATGGTGATGGAATGGCATGATGAATTCCATGACAAGCAAATTGCTATGGATTGTCATGGCATTCCACCAACATCGAGACCACATTTCTTTGAGGTTTTTTTTCAAACAGTATGTTGCCTTGTCTATGCTATTGCTTATTATTATGCTTTGATATATTTTTTCTAAGCATCGATAGCTTGTTTGGAAGCACCTATTTTAGGATTTTAGCCATAGTAGCAAGGAGGTGAACTATTTGATAAAATGCTATGGTAAACATGTATGAAAAATGTGGTAGCATAGGCAAGGTAGTGAACTATTTGAAAAAATGCCTCAAAGAAATGTGGTTTCATGGTGATGGAATGGCATGACGAATGCCATGACAAGAAAATTTCTATGGATTGTCATGGAATTCCACCACCATTGAGACCACATTTCTTTGAGGATTTTTTTCAAATAGTTCACTGCCTTGTCTATGCTATTGCTTATTATTATGCTTTGATAGATTTTTTCCAAGCATCCATAGCTTGTTTGGAAGCACCTATTTTAGGCTTTTAGCCATATCAGCAAGGAGGTGAACTGCTTTGATAAAATTCTTTGCAAACATGTATGAAAAATGTGGTAGCATAGACAAGGTAGTGAACTCTTTGAAAAAATGCCTCAAAGAAATGTGGTCTCATGGTGACGGAATGCCATGACAATCCATAGCAATTTGCTTGTCATGGCATTCCATCACCATGAGACCACATTTCTTTGAGGAATTTTTTTCAAACATTTCATTTCCTTTTATGTGCTATTGCTTATTATTATGCTATGATAGATTTTTTCCAAGCATCCATAGCTTGTTTGAAAGCACCTATTTTAGGCTTTTAGCCATAGCAGCAAGGCAATGAATTGTTTGATAAAATGCTTTGATAGACATGTATGAAAAATTTGTCTATCAAAAGCATAATAGTAAGCAATATCATAGACAAGGCAGTGAACTCTTTGAAAAAAAGCCAAAAAGAAATGAGGCCTCATGGTGATGGAATGCCATGACAATCAAATTTGAACAAGCTATGGATGCTTGGAAAATATCTATCAAAAGCATAATAGTAATCAATATCATAGACAAGGCAGTGAACTCTTTGAAAAAATGCCAAAAATAAATGAGGTCTCATGGTGATGGAATGTCATGACAATCAAAAGCATTTGATTGTCATGGCATTCCATCACCATGAGACCTCATTTATTTTTGGCATTTTTTCAAAGAGTTCACTACCTTGTCTATGATATTGCTTACTATTATTCTTTTGATAGATTTTTTCCAAGCATCCATAGCTTGTTTGAAAGCACTTGTTTTAGGGTTTCATTAATAGCAACAAGGCAGTGAACTATTTGACAAAATACTTTGGTAGACATGTATCAAAAATGTGGTAGTATAGACAAGGCAATGAATTGTTTGAAAAAATGCCTCAAAGAAATGTGGTCTCATAGAATGCCATGACAAGCAAATTCAATTGGGAGCTACTCCTAGTGATTATTTATGCAATGTGAAGTAATTGCATAACTGCTTAGGTTGACTTTGTAAAAAGTATATTGTTTAATTGAAATTTTGTCATCTATCAACATCTAGTTATTAGTTATGCAATGTGAAGCAATGCTTTGAGTTTGAAAGATGTGCAATGCAATGTAATCAACAATATGAATATAAACTACAAAAATCTATTTTTTACAATTTATTAGTTAAACTTTTATTTTATTTTCTCTCTATATCTCTATGCTATGGAAATGCCTTTAATTTTTTAAAAAAAAATTTATCTCTTGTTCTACTTTTTCTTACCTTTTTTTTTAAATATGATTTTTTTCTCATTTTTTCAAGACTTTTTCCCAATTTTTTCAAAAAATCTTATACTTTTGCTTTGCCTATTTTTTCCCCAAAAGATTTTTTTTGCTATGGTATAAACACATATCTTTTTGTAATATCAAGGATACTTTTTGAAACTTCCATGCATTGTTAATCTAAAAGGAAAAGTCTTTTTCCTAATCTGTATGTAGCCATGCTTTTGACATTGTCAAAAAGAGCAAATATGGACACCATCAATAAAAAACATTTGTATTAACCAAATAGCCATGTATGCATACATCAATGTACATCAATACAAGTATAAAATATAGTTACAAAATAGCCATATAGGCTTACGATAATGCCATATAGGCATACAATGTCAAATATATCCAATACAAAATATGTACAAAATTGCCATGTCTAGGCATACAACTAAGGGCTCTGGAATCAAAATTCATTTCTCTCCATGCTCTAGAAATAAATTCTTTCCCTTTTTTTGGCGATCTAATGGCGATAAGTTTTTCACTCATTTCTATTGTGCTCGAGGAGTGCTCCTGCTTCTCCTCCTATAATTTAGCTCCTGGTGAAGTTTTAACTATTACAATAAGAAGTAAAGACATTAATATATAGAAATTACATTATAAAAAATGATATATTTAACAAAATAATCACTTATGACCATCTCATGATCACTCTCCATGATGGAAATATTTTCATGTTGGTGCTCAGGCATGCTCAAGCCCTGTATAAACCATCCAAATAGGAATTAAACTATGAATCAATAATGGTTTTATTTTTCACTAGAACTAACATCTATAACAATGAATGTAAACTGAAATTTAGTAATTTTCCTCACACCTCCCCTATCAGAGCCATCGAGGATTGTAGAGTGGATGAAACACCGATCTTCATTGCCCTTGTAACATTTGAAGGTGTTTCCACAACCAACATCTGAAAATAAAACAACAAATTATTCAATCACAAAAAAGTTACAATAGCGATCCACATCATGACTTATAATATATTTTTGGTAGGCCTTGGCAGTTTGATAGGAAGACCAAGCATGATGGGGACAAGAACACATACTCCATTGTGAAGGATGGGAAGACTTACATGTTAGAATCCAAGATCACCTGCATGCAAGATGGATACCTGTCACATGCAAAAGATATGAAGAACCAAAACAATGTTTTGTAAACCTCTCAATAAAAAATTCATTAAGAGAATCAATTATTACAAAGTGATCAATCCTTATGAAGGAGATCAAAAAACCCTAAAAAGGGAAACCCTAGTGTGCACACTTAATAATTAATAATTAATTAATAAATGTGCCTAAGTTTAGCTTAAGTAATAAAGAGGAATAAGTGACTTAATTAATTAATCAATGTGATGTAATTAATTAAGCATAATAACTCATTACTCTAACACCCCCCCTTAAGATGAACTTAAGAAGTAGCTAAAACACTAAGAAAAAGATGCATGAAAGCAAAGATGGGTCCCGGAAAACAAGGCCAAGTAAGGTACCCATGTACAAACAGAAGATCTCTATAAAGTGGAGAAATAGAGAAAACCTCGTGGGAACAAAACTCTACTCCAAAAAGAGATCAAAAATGATTGAAGGACTGAAAAGCCTCCAAATCAAGGAAATGTCCTGAAAAAGAAGAACATGTAGAACATCACAAAAGCATGAAGAAGCTGCAAACTCTATCAAAAGATGACTGTTATGGTGCCGAAGAACCTCCTCTAAAGATATGATGATCAGGATCAAGAAGACAACAATCTGCATGAGTTACCCCAACGACACTACTTGAATAAGATGGAAAACAAAGGTAAAACATCTAGAACGAAGATATAGATGGCACAAGTACCAATAGTCTGAAGAACACTAATCAACTGAGAATGGAAGATCCCTTCCAAGGCGAAACCAAAGAAGCATTAACACCAATAGTAGAAACCCCCCCTTAATGCTGAAAAGGGAGAGGTGTGACAGGTACACTGAAACTGAATGCCAGAAAGTAGTGCATGAAGAGGAACCAAGAGCATCTAAAAGTGCACAAGAAAGCACCTGCAACTGAAAAAGTGGTGTGCAAAATAAAGCACACATACATGAGGCTGGAATCATATGGCTCCATTGTTGTCGTGGAGGGACGCTCACCGGACAAAGGTGTGATGGCAAAACAAGGGCACTACACAACCCCCCCATGGCACTTTATAATACAGTGTGAGTACAAAATATGGCACAAATTGATGTGCAAGAAACCCAATACTACACATACAATGCTGAGGCACTTTATCTCAGTGCGTTTACAAAAGAGAAGTACATGCAAAGTGAGTCCATAATGTCTACAATGTCCAAATAGGACAACATGCATAAACCTAGGAAATATACAGAAAAAGTGCATGGACAGCAACATAGAGCTCCTCAATATCTTTCCAACGCCACAAACGAGGCAAAAATTGGACATCGTGGCAAAAAGTTATGAGCTCTGAAGTCCAAAAACAACATCTGACTTCAAACAGCAATAAATGCATGAAAACAGTAAAATACTAAAAAATAAACAGCACTACTAGAAAAACCATCTTTCCGGCGATATCTCGTTTGCCCAATTTTGATACCGTATGCCCAAGTTATGGCCAAAAGAAAAAAATTGTTCTTTTAGGGAAAAACTAGGGTTAGGAGGGCAAAGAGGGCCGGCTGCGCTGATCATGCTGACCATCATCATTTCACAAAATTCGGACGCCCATCGGCCGTTCGGAAAATCCCAAAAATTATGCCCTTTGGTTCGATATGACCGTGGGCGAGCTCGAGGCCTTGGCCGGCTTTCAGGTAAAACCCCGGTTCCCATATGACCAGGTGGGGCTTGACCCGGGTCGATCTCACGAATCATATGACCCCGGCTAGTGAAGAAGGGCACTGGCCGGAGAGATGGCCCTTGGTCATAGATGTGACCGGGGCGAATGGATCCTGGGGCTAGCGTACCGGAGGAGATGGGTGGTGCCCCGGTGGTGGTGTTTGGGTGGCCGCCCGGTGGCCATCTGCGGCGGATCTGCTTTACACTGAAGCGTCCGGCGATTTCCAAAAATGCCTTTTTGTATTTTTCTCAATTTTTGAGCCTCGAATGCATGTTGGGGAGGCCGTACGGCCCCGGAGACAAAAAATTTGCCTCCCGAGTCAACTTCTCAGAAATCGACGAAACGACAGGCGTTTCTAGGGTTTTTGGCCGCTGCGAACGCGATGGCGGTGTCCGTTTGAGCCCAAAGTGAGCCAAAAAATAGGCTACCCCCAGATCTTGCAGAAAAGATGCCTGTGGAAACCCTTGCACTCGAAACTCACAAAGAGGCCATATCTTCAGATCACGAACAAGAAGCTACAAGTCTGAGCTCGATACCATGTTAGAATCCAAGATCACCTGCATGCAAGATGAATACCATCACATGCAAAAGATATGAAGAACCGAAAAGATGTTCTCTATAAACCTCTTAGTAAAAATGCATTAAGAGAATCAATTATTACAAAGTGATCAATCCTTATGAAGGAGATCAACAAACCCTAAAAAGGGAAATCCTTCTAGTGTGCACACTTAATAATTAATAATTAATTAATAAATGTGCCTAAGTTTAGCTTAAGTAATAAAGAGGAATAAGTGACTTAATTAATTAATCAATGTGATGTAATTAATTAAGCATAATAACTTATTACTCTAACATTACAACCTTTCATCTCTCCTGGAAGAAGACAAGGAAAAGCATGAAGGGCCTAGTGTTTTGATGGTGGGTGAGAAGGAGTTCATGAAGACCTTGAAGGAAGGAGGAGGAGGAAGAGGATTCTTCTTGATTATGAAGCCAAAAAGTGAAGCAAATCTGCCCACAAAGAAGAAGGAAGATGCACCAAAGGAAGTCCAAGAGTTGTTGGAAAGGTACAAAAACATAATGGCGAATGAATTACCTAGTTCCCTACCTCCCATTAGGGATATAAGCCACCATATTGATCTAATTCTAGGGGATACATTGCCCAATAAGGTTGCATACAAGATGACACTTGCTCAAAATGAGGAGATTGCAAGACAAGGGCAAGACTTGATGGATAAAGGGCTAGTGAGGAAGAGTTTGAGCACATTTTTTGTTCCTACTGTCCTAGCACCAAGGAAGGATGGTAATTGGAGGCTTTGCACTAATTCAAGAGCCATTAATAGGATCACAATCAGATATAGGTTCCCAATGCCAAGAATGGAGGACCTCATGGATTGTCTATTAGGAGAATCTTACTTTTCCAAGATTGATCTAAAGAGTGGGTACCATCAGATAAGGATCAGAGAGGGAGATGAATGGAAGAAAACTTTTAAGACTAATGAAGGGCTCTATGAGTGGTTGGTGATGCCCTTTGGGTTATCAAATGCCCCTAGTACATTTATGCACCCTATGAATGAGGTATTGAGACATTTCATTGGAAAGTTTCTTGTATTTTATTTAGATGACATCCTTTTGTTTAGTCGGTCTAAAGAAGAATATTTGAAGCACCTTCACATGGTACTAAGGAGGTTATAAGAGGAGAAGCTACTGATCAACATGGAAAAGTGTGAATTCATGAAGGAAGAACTAGTCTACCTTGGTTTTGTCATCTCCAAGGGAAGTTTGAAGATGGATCCTTCAAAGGTGGATTCTATTCTTACTTGGCCAACACCAAAATCCATGGGAGATGTGATAAGCTTACATGGACTTGCAAGCTTTTATAGAAATTTCATCAAGAACTTTAGCCAAATTTGTGCACCAATCTTGGACACCATCAAAGGAGGTAACAAAGGTAAGTTTTCTTGGACCAATGAGGCTGATAAAGGGTTTGAATATCTAAAAATGAGAGTAGCACAACAACCTATACTTGTGCTCCCTGATTTTGATAAAGTTTTTACCATTGAGTGTGATGCTAGTAATCAAGCAATAGGGGTTGTTTTGAGCCAAGAAGGCAGACCAGTTGCATTTTTCAGTGAGAGGTTGAATGAAGAAAAGAGGAAGTATTCTTTCTATGATTTGGAATTGTATGCTATAGTCCAAGCCCTCAAAAAGTGGAGGCACTACTTGCTACCTAAATAATTTTTTGTTTATACTAATAATCATGCATTGAGTTTTTTTAATGCATAGGGAAAACTCAACGATAGGCACATGAAGTGGGTAGAGTCTTTGCAAGCCTATACTTTCACAATAAAGCATAAGAAGGGCCAAGCAAATAAGGTGGCAGATGCTCTTATTAGAAGGGCATTTGTAGTGCAAGAGATCCAACTCCAAAGCATGGGGGTTGAAGCATTGAAGGATATGTATCATGAATATTCAGATTTCAAGGAGGTATACAATGTTTGTGAGTAGCATTTGAATTATTTTCATGGTGAATTCTCTGAATTTTTATTGCAAAATAGTTTTCTCTTCAAAGGAAGCCAATTGCGTGTGTGTGTAAATGCTCAATGAGGGAGAATATCATAAATTAGAAACACAGTGGGAGTCTTGGAGGTCACTTTGGCCTTGACAAGACCTTGGAACAAGTTAGGAGATTTTACTATTGGCCAAAGTTGCAGGTGGATGTGAGAAGGTATGTGGAAGGTTGCACAATATGTCAAAGGGCAAAGGGAACTTCATCAAATGCAGGACTCTATCAGCCACTGTCCATTCCCAATAGGCCTTGGGAGTGTGTAAGTATGGACTTTGTCTTGGGTTTTCCTAGAACCCAAAGAGGTTTTGATAGTATCTTTGTGGTAGTTGATAGATTTAGTAAGATGGCACATTTTCT
The DNA here is from genome assembly GCA_007258455.2 of Sequoia sempervirens. Taxonomy (NCBI): domain Eukaryota; kingdom Viridiplantae; phylum Streptophyta; class Pinopsida; order Cupressales; family Cupressaceae; genus Sequoia; species Sequoia sempervirens. Next base: position 176,129,291 of record VDFB02252616.1, on the reverse strand, counting down.
TCCTTGCAAATGTATCAATGATGCATCTCATATAGTAGGTCTCTTCTTTAAGGAGGTTGTTAGGATACATGGACTACCTTTAAGCATTGTTTGTGATAGGGATTCTAAATTCATTGGTCACTTTTGGAGGACCTTGTGGAAGAAACTTGGAAAAAATATATCCTTTAGTTCAGCATACCATCCACAAATGGATGGACAAACTGAAGTGGTGAATAGATAATTGGGAAACCTCTTAAGATGCCTTACTAAGGAGCATGGACAAGCTTGGGATTTGATTTTACCTCAGGCTTAATTTGCATATAATGACTCCGTGAATAGGAGCAAATATTTTAGTAGAAGCCCTTTTGAAGTAGTCTATGGCATGCACCCTAGAGGGGTCTATGAACTAAGAGATCTACAAGGAGTTGCTAAGAGAAGTGCTCAAGGTGAGGACTTTTCTGTTACAATCAGGGATATTCATCAACAAGTGAAGGAAACCCTTCAAAAGAATGTTGAGAAGTATAAGGATAAGGCAGATTTAAAGAAGAGGAATGTCCAATTCAAGGTTGGAGACTTGGTGATGGAACACTTGAAGAAAGAGATACTTCCAAAATAAAAGTATACCAAACTCATGATGAAGAAGATAGGACCTTGCAAGGTGGTCCACAAGTTTTGCCAAAATTCTTATGAAATAGAGCTACCTCCTGGGGTGGAAATATCTCTTATCTTCAACATTTCTGACTTGTACCCTTTCAAAGCTTCTAAGCATTCAAGTGATGGAGCAGGTACAATAGCAATGGAGGATGAAGATTGGGTGAAGGAACTACCTCCCATCCAACCTATGACTATTGAATCCATCCTAGATACCAAGGAGACAAAGAAGACTAGAAGGAAGGTTTACAAGGAATACCTAGTCAAATGGCAAGGTCTGCCTAAAGAGGATGCAACATGGATGTCAGAAAATGATATTAAATAGCATGGAACTACTGTAGAAGAAATGATCTCAAAGAGGACTTGATATTTTTTTCTTGCTTGGGCGTATTGTACAGGAGCACCCATGGGTCTAAGGGACCTAGAATAATGCTTTGTAGTAGGTCTTCTAGGTTTTTGGTCTTAGTGACCAAGTTCTTTGTACAACAAGGTCTCCATCCTCCTTTGTAAGTCTAGTGCATCTTGGAAAAATAAGGAAAAAGGATGCCTTGTTGTATCTAGACACCTAAGGGGAGTCACCTTATTTTTTAAAAAAGTTTTAAATTCCTTTTACACATTTTGGAAGGCTCTTTGTGTTTGAGTTGGTAGAAGTTGCTCACATTGCCTTAACTAGGCAATTAGAAGTCAAAGCATGAGATTAGTTGTTTTCCAACATCTCTCTTTTCAAAAGATAGTTGCAAGAAGTTGGAGGGAGTTTGTAAGACTTCAAATGTGCCTCTCTTGGTCAAGGCAAGGTTGATGTTGATGTTTTGAAGAAGTTTCAATAAGAAATTTGTTGTTTTTCCTATGTTTTTCTAAAGAATTTGTTGATCTCGTACTTGGTACGAACTATATGTTCACTTTCATTCTCTAGTCCCATAATGGTGTGATAGGTAATTGAATAATATTTCCTTTGGCATTGGAGTGGTGATATTTCATTGAGTATCAAGGGAGATATTCCAATTTCTCTATCGGGTGGTCTGAAAACCCTTAAAATTAGGGTTTTGGGTGAAAAATGTATATTTCTTTCATTCCCACATAAAATTGCTAAATCTTGGTGGGATGGAAGATATAAGGCTATACTATCATGTCCTCAATTTTTTGGAGAACGGCAGGCTCATTCTTGGAAGTTGTGCATGAATTTTAGCTTGACATCTCTATGTGGCAAGCATAATTGACAAGCAAAAAAAATGAGTTTTGCTTGATTTTGAAGAATCTGTTTAAGAGGAACTTAGGAATGGTAAAAATAGGTTTGGAGAACCTGTAGGAGTCTAAATTTGGGCTTTGGGATGAAGGGGAGAGCCTAGATAGTCAAGACCTAGGTGCAGGTTTGTGAATTAGGCCTTTTAGAGTAGCGGAAGAAAGGGCCATTGTGAGTGATGTTTTGATAGTCAAGAGGAAGGGTCTTGGAACCTTGTAGGGGTCCATCTTAGGGGTCTGAATCCATAGGTTTGGGGTCTTAATAGTCTTCCTTGTGTTTTTTATTCTGACTATCCTATTGGGCAAGGGCTGCAAGCCTTAAGAGAGAGTGAGGTCGAAGTCACCATAGTGATGGGTGTTTGTTGAAACCTAAGTGCTAGAGGGTTGTTAAACCTTGTTTTGACTTAATGAGACATGATCTAAATTTTTTCAAGCTTTGTGAGTGGTCTGAGTTGTGAACCCTAGGTGTGTGGGGTTGATCTCTTAAAGAATAAGAGTTTAGGACTCCTCATAAGAGTATTTGAGAGAAGCATTCAATGGAGTGGCTTTTCCATTTGTGATTGTGATTTTTCCTTCCCTACCACTCTGCATCATTTATAAAGCTTATACAAGCTATTTCCATGATGTTTGTGGTGGTCGCAGGATTATTTAAGGTTTGTAAAAATGTAATAAACCCTCCTTTGTAGGGCTTGATTTGTACATAGAATAAGCTTAGTTAATAAACATTATGTGAGTAATGTCTTGGAAGTCAAATGAAATGATTGAGGTGTAAATCGTTGATTGTAGTATCTTGGTCTTGAGGAACTAGTTGGTAAAAGTGAAAATTTGGTGAGTTGTTTAAGGAATTGAAAGATTCAGAGCTCTTTATCAAGTTTTTGCTTTGAATTCAGATAAATTGATGATGACAAAGGTGTGTTAGGATCTGATGGATATAGGTTGTAACATGAAAGATTGGTTTTTGGTTATTTTTCCTAGGTAAAGAAAATTGAGTGGAAGGGTGCCTTGGTGAATGATGAAAGAGTAGATTGTTTAGTGACTATAATTAGGTTTCTCATGCACAGATCAGTCATTTTTGCTGATAAATAAGATGTTTGAAGCTTGAGGATGATAACAAGAAGTATTGAAATGAGTTGGCTTGTTTTTTCCTTGTGGTTTGCAAATGAAACAATGTGATTTTTGACGAAAAGAGAAAGAAATTTTAGTTTCCTATTCAATTTGATTTTCTCTTGATTCAATTTGGTCAAATGTTAGTGCAGGAGCACCTAGGTCATCAAATACTTTTCAATTTTGCAAAAGGGATGAGTGTTCAAATTTGTATTGATTCAATCACAAAAGGTCATGGAAAAATGGTGTAAAGCATGTTCAAGGTCATAT
>VDFB02252616.1:175991705-176125948 GCA_007258455.2 Sequoia sempervirens | reverse complement strand
AATCACAAGGGGCATGGAAAATTGCTAAGTTGAAAGGGGATTGGATCTTCAAATGGAGTTTTATAAGATTATGGAAATGATGTGCAATTTTTGTGAATTCAAAACAACTATCTAAAAATCCATGTTCATCAGATTTAGCTTTACAATGATGCTAGAAATTTTCCTTAACTACTACTTCAAATAAAGGTCAAAAGGGAAAAGGGAGGTAAGAGATCCTAGACCTACAACTATTGATGAATAGTGACAATGGAGGATGCTATAGTGGACAACCTTCCTAATACTGAGTTCCACTTAACCAAACAACATATAGTCTCATTAAACTAGTGCTATTTTCTAAGGTCTATAGATTTTTCAGCTATTCATTCACCATAGAGCATCAATAAAAGATGAATCTTAAATGTAGCAATAATTTAATGTTCAGACTAGCTTGACACTACTATTCATCATCAACAAATAGAAAAAAGCATGAACATGAAAGGCATCAACACAATAACATTCTTCAACATCAATGGACAACATGAACTAAACTACTAGAAGGTACTCAAAGTAATTAGAACAACAAACTAGATTTATCTAAATCTATCAAGTTTGATGATGAATCATGCAACATGTGAGAAACATAAGAATCCACCAAAAGCAATGAAATTCTATTGAAATTTCTATAGCATGTCCTTACAACAACTCAACTCTCTCTTTGAAAATGAGAGGAGACCCCTATTTATAGTATTCCAAAAGTGAAATGAATGGCCAAGATTTACTCTCATTGTGTGGCCAAGATGCATTTTACATTAGGGTTTCACCTACCTCAAAAATATATTAATATAAAATATTTTTTTTTGTCTCATTCCTATTTTGTCCTCTAGTGGCTCTGACATTGTAGTAGTTTTGTCTTCTAGTGACTACCTTCTTTTCCTAGCTAAACTGTCACAAAATTATCATCTATCACTAGTTTTCCTTCACTTTTTTGGAGAGTGGCATATTCCATGAATTTCCCAATCAGTGCCAGAAGCTTATCACATTATATATATATATATATATATATATATTGCATGATGTCAAATTCAATAACTTGGAAGATTAGCATCTTGAATCTACCAATGATTTTCTCCCAATGTTTTGTGCATCTCAACATGGCCTTTATTACCTAATCTGACTAGGTGAATGTCCTTGCAACAAAGTCCATGAAATATGATGTTAGTGTGTTTGTTGCCCCTTGCTCTGTCTTCTTGTGGAAGATTGGCCTAATCTTATCTACATCTAGCTCCAACACAGGCATGTCAGAGTCTGTCATTAGCTTGAGGTAATCCTCACTATCTATTCTATGCTCTTTGACCCATTTGAGGTCTAGCTCAACCTCATGCAATACTCTTTCCAGGACATCCCTCCTACGATCCAGGCCCAATTTCCATGTTTCCACTAGCCAGTGATCATCTTTTGTGAGGGCTAGTTCTTTCTCCCATTTCTTCTCAAGCATCTTGAGAATGGACTCGAGCTTAAGATAAGTGATTTGATATAGCTTGAGGAACCAGTGATATATATTTTTTGTTCCCTCCAATTACTTCTACACATCACTGAATTTTTTGGTCACTAGGGAAACATGGCCTATGCCCATGTCACCATTGTAAAGTACTCGTCAGAGCCAATCTATAGTAGCCTTGGTCCAATTCTTCAGTTTCTCCATCTTGGTGAGCTCTTCTTGGGAGAGAAGTGGGGGTGAGGAAGATGTTGTTGGGGTTTCTTCCTCCAAGGAAGTCCATTGTTGAATGTAGGTAGTGAGATCCACCACCTATGCTTTTAATTCCTCCTTAGAGGTCTGGTCCTTGTTCATTTGTTACATGATTGTGGCCACGCACCCGTGGAACTCATCATTTTTCTATTCTCTTGTCGCAGGGCCCAAGTTGATGGTAGAAATTTTATAGCTGACCCCTTCTCCTTTTTCTATCACTAGGGTTGTGATCTAAACTATCTTTGATCCAGATGCATCGACTGTGATGTGGGAATGAACTCTTGGCTTCTTTTCTTTCTTCATCTTTGTTTGCACTCTTGTCAATATAGCCTTAAGTCAGGCCTTTGGGTCAACAAGAGTGGGGGCTTTCTTTTGCAACTGCTTTTCTAGCTAGTTAGGAATCCGAGTTTCCCCTTTTGGTGACTCATGTTCACCTTCCTCTCTCTATTCATGCTGGGGTTGTTTCTTTTCATCGTCTAGGGATTCTTGTTTTTCCCTTTCCTCTTCTTCATTGGAGTCTTCAATATGTATAGTCTTTTCCCTATTTGGCTCAATGGTGGCTATGTTCTCCTTAGTGATATTTTTTGTATGAGGCGCTCATTCTTCCTCCTATTCAAGCTCCACATGATGTTCTAGCTTAGGGCTCTTCTTGGGAGCATCTTCTTCTCTTCTTCTTTCTCTCCTTCTTCTTGAATGGAGCCTTTGTCTTGCTTGACTAGTGGAGGCTATTCAAATATCTCGACATTGTCATCAGTGTCTTATTTCTCTTTAGGAGGCTGCTTTTCAAATTTTACCTCTTCTCCTATATCCTTGAGATGTCGGGACAACTCCTTTATGAGCTCTTGGTATGAGGTCTCTATGATATATTTTGGATTGAGTGCTTCAGTGTCTTCTTCTGAAGAATGTGATCGCTCTTTATCGGTCACCACCTTATCCACACTTATGTCCACTCTGCCCTCTAGATGTTCAATGTAATCATCCTTAAAAGGATCTTCAAGCTCTTCCGTTATTCCCTTAGCTACCTCCCTTTGTCATTTTTTCATTTATTCTAATATCTACATAGTGGCATCCATTTTTAGTGGCTCTGTAGGTGGTGGAGGAATGGGCATGCCAACAACAATCTAGGTCATGACAACTTGGACAATGGGATTCATTATTACTGTGAAGTACTTTTTCTGCCTTAGTCATTTCCATTTTTTGGCTTGCATAAATGTCTTCATCTTTTGGTGCACCCGTGCTCAAATAGAATCATCAGAAAGATGCGTAATGTGCCACATGGTGGCTGCACAACATTCATCTTTCATCTTCCTTTTGGGAGAGATTCTGGGACATGTGTTGACTCATCAGACATTTTCTTGGGATCTATATTCATAAGCTCGGGAGTTTCTACCTTGTTGACACATCATTTCTTTGTTACGAGCTATTTACACCTCCTATGGAGTAATATGATTGAGGAGTTTGTTAGAGCTCGCTGGCCTTTTCTTTTTTTTTTCTCAGTTTTTGGGATGGAATTTTTGAGATGGTGCCTAGGAGTGATGTGATCAATCAACTAGGCCTTTTTCCATGTTGTTTTTAGGATTTGATCATTTATGAGCCTCTATCTTTGGTAAAATATCTAAAGGATATTAATGCATTTGTAGTGCCCCTCCATTGTGACCTTTCTAGATATTTGTGTAAGTGTTATTAGGTCTTCGTTGTTTAACATGTTAATGAATTATGGGGTGAAATCAATATTTTAAATGGATCGGTGTGATTAGTTAATTAAATTAAAAATTGCTTATGAAATAATTTAAATAAAATTAGAATTAAAATAATAAATTAATAAGTCAATTTTTTGAAATAATATGTATATGATTATTATTAAATAATCAAATTAATTTGTTTTATAAAAGTATTTAATTGATTATCTTCTGGGGATAATTATTAAAAAAGAGAAAATAATGTGATTTCAAATAAATCTTGAAGATAAGATTTAAAACTGAAGTTAAAATAGGTAAAAATAGAAAAAGACAGAAAAATGATAAAGCTTGCACATAAATGACTTCAAACAAAGCATCGAACATGAAACTTGTTTATTTTGTTGATTTTTGTTTTCAAAATTTTATCCCGTCTTGGGCTTTTATGTATGCGGTTTTTTGAGAAATGTTGGGAGGAGGAAGTCCATGGGGTTTCTGAAAAGAAAACCAGATCAACAAGAATAATGGGGAATTATTATGGATGTTGGAGTTGCAATTTGGAAAAAGGAGATCTTGTCATCAATTCTTCACCTGTCTCAATCAATCGCATTTAGGTTCCTTCTTTATTTTTGAATTCACCTCTGTATTTGTAAAAAAATTCACGTTTGTTTACACTGTTTGGTTTACTTTGAGTTATGGATTTATCGTGATCATTGAAATAGATGTTTTGGTCTTCTAACCAAACTTAGACTATCGAGTTCTCTTAGCCTTTAGAGAAGAATTTCGTACATGATTTTTAAGAATAAATGAATGTTATCTCCTCATGCGACCATCATACCTTTATCCTGCAAAGATCTAAATCTTTATTAGGCTAAACAAATTTTCTTTCTTGATTTATCTGTTTTGGGCAATATGAATGATTTTGTTTTCACAAGCTCAACAGTGTGAATGATTTTGATTTTGAAAATCTTTAATTGAAATTCCTTGAAAGTCTTTTCCATTTTGAGCAGTTTAAGGTTTTGATGAACCAACAATTACCTAGAGCTGAAGTTGTGATGTATCCTTTTCTATTGTAGCCCCAAAATATCAGGTTGAACCCCCATTCATTTCTAATTGAAAGAGGCTTGCAAACTAAACCTGCGTGATGATACACAAGCAAGGTTTACAATATTAGGAATTGTTTTTCTTGTTTTGACTGCGCCATTAATCCAAATATTTTGAGAGCTTCTTTGTGCAATCCAATTTGAGCATATCTTGCTATCGTTCCCTAAGGTAACATGTGTATATGCCGCCATTGGCTTTTTCCTGAATGTTACAATCAAATCCTTTGCCCTTGGCTTCCAAGTCTTATGTATGTAGTGGTAGCCATAGGCGTCATAGCACCTTCACTATGATAAGATTGAGCAAGTTTTTTATTCGAATGAAATCTCATGAGAGGGTGACCAGTTGAAACACGAGCTATCCCAATCAATGATTCTAAGTGAGACCGCTTCCCTCACCTTGTTTCGATACCCCCACGTTGGCGTAGGTAGGGAAGACACTGGAAAACATAGTGGGAGTTGGCTTTACTTCCACAAATTGCATTTGTATAAAGGTTTCTAAAATCCCTTTTAATAATTATAGCATGCACCTTCTCCTACGTTGCTAGCCTTTGGCAACTTGTTCAAGACTTAAACCATATCATAATGCATATTATATTCTCGATCTACCATTCTGCCATTTCTTTATGTGGGTACTTAGCCATTCAAATTTGTATCCCTTTATCTTGTCGCCCATGGTAATTCCCATGATCTTTTGCAATCGCTGCCTTACATATCTATTGGTTTGATTTAGTTGATGTTCATGTCTTCTCCCAATGTGTACATCGTTGTATCTATAGCAGTCTCTTTGAGCTTGGAAATTCAATGAAACTAGTATTATATACTCCATTCAATAAGGTATGCCATGGTCTCTAAATTCTGATAAGTTAAGAAATGCATTACTTGTGATTAATTTTATATTTGATGCAATTTTCATGTCTTTGTTATATACTGTTTATTTTTGATGATTTCTTCAGATCCTTGGTTTTCATATGTATATATATATATTATTTTACATTCTGATGTATTGATGGTAATACATTCTAGATGAAGAAATAAAATGTCAGTGACTTGAAACTTTTTAGGCAATAATTCTTTGGAATAATATGCCATGTGTATAAACAAATAAACAACCCTTGCATAGTTGATGTTGTATGTGAATTCTATCACCTAATTTTATAATGATGACATTCAATTTCATATACAAAGCATTCAGCCCAGGGGCGTCCCTCAACTTAATTGGTTTTTTTAATATAGTTGTATGTTTTAGAGGAATGCAGGTATATATATACATATAGGCCACACAACAAATCGAATATACATGATGCTTGAATTTAATATAGATGTATTATATTTTGAAAAGGAGGAATATATATATACTATGCTTGTATTCGATAATTTATCTTATATTTGGCACTCATTTTTGATATATATATATATATATTTGAGATGTGTGTATGAATTATGTAATATGAAGATGGTTTGTTTTAATGGGAATTTCTTATTGGAGGGGTATTAGTAAAAGTATATTCTCGTCTTAGTAAGTGATTGATCTTAATAGATAACCAAGTGAATGGGAGTTCTATATAGATAAGAGATAACTAAAATCTAAAATAAGGTAGTGATTACTATAAATGAATCGGTCATGAATGAATAAAAGGTTGTCTGATATAATCTTCATTATTTATTGTTTGGTTGTATTGTTTCTATAATTAAAGAAGAGGGTATTCAAATAATAAGGGAAAATAAATTATGTTTCATTTAGAATATTAAATGTAATCAAGTGATTTAGGTTATTATTATGTATGATAATTGTTTTGAAAACTAGGAAAAAAATTAAGCTGTTATTGTGTTAAAAAGTTTAGTTTGAGTAAGTGAAATGTGTGAAAATAATTAGAGTAGAAAAGAAGATTGTTTTAGTTGCTTTTGAAATATAGTAAGTTCGATTGATTCTATTTGTAGTTTTGTTAACTTGAATAATAATAGGTTTAGAATTAAAGTGATCTATATGTAATTAGAGGGTAACAATGCGAGTGATCATGTTAATGGTTTAATAAGTCAAAGTAAGACTGTTTACCACCTAATGTATGGATTTAATGAAATTATATATGAGTCATGAATTGATTTTTTTTATTGTGGTTGCTTGATCGGGTTGGATTAAAAGATAATTTTGAGGGTTATGTTCGATGTGACTTCCTCTTGAGTTGATTTTGACTTGGGGAGTCTTCTTTCTTTTAGTTTGTGTTGCTATTCATTTGGGAACCCGTATGGTTTTGTTTTACCTTGATTGGTGAGTTCTTGGGTTGTCATTCTTTTCGGGCTTCTAGAGGTGGGGAAAGAGCTGTTGCTTTATTGGTTATCATGTCGATTCTTGGGAATTCCTATTTCTATGATTGATTTGATCTTTGTAGGTTTAACCTTGCACCTGAATGTGGTTTTATTTTCTATGAAGTGCTAGCGTGGGATGGTGCATGCCTCATCTGGTGGTTGATATTTTGCTTGGTTTTGGTATCTTATGAAATTTGGCTTTCCCATTTGTGATATTGAGATTTTTTTGCTGGTAAGGAGGAGTGGCTCTCAGTGAGGGTCTAGCAACCAAAGTGGCTGGTCCAGGGTAACCCATTGGGAGTTTAATCAAGTGATAACTTAATTAACTAATTAGGGGGTTGGGTTGTATCTCACATTAATTTAGATAATGTAGCCTCATGCATGGGCCCAAGTGCTTGTTTAGGCTTGGGATGAGTGCGAAGGTTTGGAATGGCAAGATCAACTTCCTTGCCTCTACATAGTGGCATGGCGGTTTGACAGCCGGTAGAGGTAGCCAGTGTGATCCAATAGCCTAGGAAGGTTACACCAGGGTAACGCATAGGACCTATGCGATGACACTCCATCCTTTATCAACCTTACTTTCTTGTTGGTTCACCTTCATGTTCTTGTACCTTTGGAAGTGGCTATATCTTAAGTTTATTGAGAAAATTGGTTCTTGATGTTTTTTTGTTGTTGCCTCCTTTCAGTCATTTAGTGTTGCATATATGCCTCATGGAAAATTTATTGATGTTAATGAAAGGTACCTTGATATTTATTGTTGATTGATATTGTCATCTCATTTGAGGGATTTTTGATCCTTTTGTTGTTGGCACGTCTTATGGTTATTTAGTGTTGATGTCTAATATTGGCAATTGGTTCTTGTTGGAATTTTCATTGTATTTGTTGTGGTTATGTGTTAGCAATGCTATAGGTTGTTATCTTGTGCTGCTATTATCCTTGTTATGGAGTCTTGTTTACCTTTGGTTTGCTTGACTTCTTGGTTGAGGATCTTTCTTGTCAACTCCCAACACGAGGGGTGGACTTTTGGGTCCACATGGTCAGGTGGAACATGCTAAGCACCCCATTGGGTCCCCATCCAAAGTTCCAGATGTGTAGAGTTGTTCCTTGTGTAGTGACTCCAGGGATGTACAAGAGTTGGATCCAAACTTGGTGTTGGATCTCATTCTTCTTGGTTGAGTTTTATCATTTGATAGTACTTTTCACATTCTGGTTGGGAAGTACCATTGTATTGATGTAACTCTTGAACAATGTAGTTTCATGTCATAACTGTTATGTACTTGTGTACCCCGATTGATCAATGAAATGAATATATATGTTCACTTGATTATGTTATGTGTTCATTTATGGATGTATGCACATTTGCTTAATTATGATATATTATGGGTTCACAATGCAATCTTCAGATTTGTTTAAGTATCATTAAGGAGTGGGTTCATGTTTAGTAATGTTGTCACATGTACCCCAGAGGACATAGTTGATATTGCATTGGTATAATTGCATTGCATGTATTGTATGTTAATGCATATCTTATGTTCTATTTTACTTTCAAAAAAAAATTTGTGCTGTAATTTTTGTTAGTTCTATGTGTCCTTTGGGGTTCACATGGCGAGGTGTTACAGCAATAGCAGAGAATTGATGTACAAAGATCATTGCAACCTAACCAAAGATCTGTGATCAGATCATGTGCTCTTAACTGTTAACACTTGGTGGAAATTACTTTTGAGCTGAGGTGGCGTGTATCTTTTGTTCTGGCTACATAAGGAAGGAAACGACACAAAAGAAGAAGGATTTTTTTCCAAGTGATATTTTCTTTGTTAAGAAAATTTTCTTTACTTTTCTTAGGGTTTTAGAATTATTTTCAGAAGCAAGTTCCAAAACTACTTTACTTTGGTATGTTATATCTATTAAGGTTTAAACTATTGTTGGATTGACATCCAAACTCTATTTCAAAGTTCATTTGATATTTAAAAGCATGAATTATTGAGGAGAAATTGTTGAGACTATGCATGTATGGCCTTTTCAAGTTTTTTTCTTTATATTATCATTCTGAATAAAACACTGTGTCTTGCAAGATATATCTAGGTAGTTTAAGTAGTGGATTTCTATGCTTTATGCTCGTATGGTAGAGTAGCGGCTTAAGAAAACTGGACTATGTCATTGAAATTCTCTATTTTTTTAAAGTTGTTATTTTATTGTGCTATGTTGTATTAGCAAGAAGAGTTCATGAAATTTCTGAAATATTGTTTTGTTACCCATAAGAAATATTTATGTTTGATCAGACCTTAATGAACACTACCTGTGGAAAGATTTGAATGTCTACACTATGCTTGAAGTTAGCCTTTGTTGTTCATTCTCTTTCCAACAATGAGGGGTTGTGGCATTTTGTGTCTATTTATATCAATCATAAGAATAATTTGGGTTTGAAATGTTGTAAAAGCTTTGGCACATCGCCTTTTATGTTTACATTTAGTTCTCCTCTTATCTCAAAACCCCAAAGAAGAGCTGAATTTCTAGAAAAAAACTTGAAGATATTCAGTGAGATGCAATTTTTCCCCCACTCACTGAATTTCCCATAAGATTGTCGAAGAGGCGCAAGCTTTGATGATCAATAGTTTTTTTTTCTGGCATACTTGATGGGATAGGAGTTTTCCAAACACCTGATTAGAAGTCAAATATTTCTTGAATCAAGCTAAGGAAGGAAACTAGAAGTTTCATGCCAAAAGTCTAGACAAGACCATCCTCGAGAGGTCACTTCTAGTACTCTTAGTTACTTGCCTCAAACCCTAGAAGGAGAAGACTTACAAGTTTTGTATCCCCTGTAAGGAGTAATAGAGCGAGAAGTCAGAGCCTAGTATCTAGAGCTTTATCTACTCCATTGGGAGGCTTAAAATTCCAAGTAAGATTACTTGTATATTTGATTCACAAGAATTTTCTCTTTATGGCTCATGTACCTCCCCCCGCTCCTAAAAATTTCTTAGCATGGGATAGTGGTATTCCACTACAACCACCCACACCACCAGATGTATGGCCTCCTATACCCGCTAATGCCCTCAATTATATTCCAAGATTTTTTGGAGAAGATTTCAAAACCCCTTCTGAGCACCTTCAAGATATAGCGGAGGTATGTAGGGTACATAACATATCAGAGGAAAACATCGTGTTGAGGCTGCTAGCTACCTCTTTTAAGGGGAATGCTCAAGATTGGTATCGATCTTTGGCCTCGGGTTCTATCATCTCCTAGGACTAGCTTAGATAGCACTTGTTTGAATGCTTCTCAGAAAAAGGAGACCACTCCTCATTGCTAAAACAACTAATTACCATCAAGAGGGCTCCACACGATGCCATGATCAACTTCAACACCAGGTTCCATAAGACCTAGCAAAGGATCTCCGTGACTGCTCGACCCTAGATTGCCATGGTGTTCATGTTCTATCTCAAGGCCTTTAACCCATATATCATAGTCATGATAACCTCCATGGGAGGGGATATCCTACCTGACACATACGAGGTGGAAGTACATGTAGAGAATAATTTGATCAATTCTAGAAAGCTTTTGCCTCAACCACCAATGACAATTTTTGTAGAAATATTTGATGGCCATTGGGAACAAGCCACTCCAAGCACTCCTACAACATAATTAAAATTGGTCACCCCAAAGTATATGAACATGCATCCTACCGCTCAAACAAGTACATCAGGTTTTTCTTTGATGGTATTGGATATCATCGATATGAAGGATCTCATGCAAAATTTTCCCAACAAATTGGTCATTATCGAACAACAACAAGTGATGTCTCTGAAACTGACCACTCAAGCCTATGGTGGAGGAAGTTTTTCTTATCAACATAATTCATATCAAGGATCCGATAGAGGAGGAGGCCAATAGACATCAACAACAAATCAGATAGTTCTAACCACCACACCATTCCAAAGATTGTAGGATAACCCAGATAAAGAGCTAGTCCTAGGCCAGAACAATTTGGCAGAAGATGAAAATGTCTAGTGCTTCCTGTGCAATGATGGTCATATACCTCAAAATTTACGAAGGGGAAATATGTAGTAGAATGTGGTAGAACAAAGAAGTAAGGGCATGCTCCTGAATGTGGATGAGTATGAATCATTCGAAATGGAGAATGCTCATTTTAGAGCACAAATGTAAGGGATGTCCCTCGAGCAAGAGTTAAACATTGCACCCAACCAAGCTCTTTTCTCATGGTTAGAAGAGGATGAGGATATCTTCACAAATGAAACTCTAACAATTGGAGTTCCACAAGTGTAGTTAGACTGCAACACAAGATGAAAGAGAAGGCTTACGAGAGACCATGTGCAACAATCTCTTCCACATCCACAGCCATGCCAACTATTCCCCCCAGAGAAGAGAGCTTTGTTGCACATCATATGAGCTTTTCCATAGCCACTTAACATCTCATTGGTCTAAAAGGAGATAAAAAAACATGAAGCTCAGTCATGTCTAAATGTTTTCTTTTGAAAATGAGAGAAATACCACTGTTTAAGCCAAAGGCCCAAATAGTTGGGAGGCTTAACGTGGTGGAGAAATTTAAGAAGGAACCTACAAATGTATCATTGTGGGACATCATATCAATTCCCAAACAAGAAAACTACTTCAATAAGTGTTAAATGTGGAAGAACAAAGCCCATGGGTGAATGCAGCTTAGCTGTAATATCAAAGCAGAGATGACAGACCCATGCTTCCCCCTTAGGATCTAAAAGCAACAACTTATGTAAATGATGTAGGTAACACAAAAGAGAAAGATGTAAGTGGAACAAAGCCCAAACCTTTCATTTTAACACTTATAGTAGGAGACAAATTGTTGCATAATAATATGATTGAATCAGGGGCTAGCATAGCCATTATGCCAAAACAAGTGGTAGATGCTTTAAAGCTTAGGTATGAGCCACTTGAAAAAGGAATTATACAACTAGATGGGAAGAAGGTCCCAATTGTTGGTCAAATAATGGATCTGTCCCTGACCCTTTTCTCCTACCCAAGCTAAATAGTCACACAGGATGTGGTAGAAATAAACATTCCACTGATCTTCAGAATGTCTCTATCAAGAGATTTCACCACCAAATTTGGCAGATACTTGGCACTTGACTGGTCCCACCTAATATTGAGAACCAAACACAGGGTGAAAATGAAGATCATATTTGAATGCTTGCATGTCGAACACATTTCAGATGATGCAAATCTATGCATTGGGGCTATCCATGCCTCTATCTTTTAGTAGGAGAGATATTGTGTAGAAATTCCCAGAGAAGAGGAAGACACAAGCGAGGGGACTTCTAAAAAAGAAGTGTTTCTCAACCAATTCATTGATTCCAATCCATTTGGAAACTTCCATGCTACAAGGCTAAGCACTTATGTGATTTTTGTAAGTAGTATATCTTTACTTTGTTATAGTCGGTCGTAGTTGGCCAATTGCTAATAAAACTATAGTTAGTAAGAATAATACATGTCATGTACTTTCAGGTAATCAAGTCCCAATTAATGTTAATGTTAATGTTGTTATGAAATGTCATGTCGGTTGGTTATCTAACCACCGCCGAACGTTATATGTAGTCAGTTGTGGTAGTCGAGAGATAGTTATGTGCCGATGGTTATACTGATGAGCATTGTTGATACTCTGTGATTGTACATGATATTTCTGGTAATGAAAAAAGCTTCTCGTGTTCAAACATGATATATTTCTAGTTTACTGTTCTGTTATATGTCTTGCACATGACTAGTTTTCCAGTAGTACGTAGTACTTGAATTACATTCTGTAGGAAAACATTTGGCGCCATTGCCTGAGCATACTAGGGCATCACTCGTCATGGTAGCGTAATGGGTCAACCAGTGGAAGAACTTGTAAATGCTAATGAGGAACAGGAAGACCTATTGACCGAAGATTTTATCAACTTGTGGAAGATATCATTACGAGATCATGTATGTAGGGAATCCTGCAGACGGGAGATCCCTGAGGAAGTTATCTAGGATAGGTTGGAAGTGAATGATGAGGTGAAGCACCTCCTGAATCGTATGCCCAGACTGTTGGCCTGTCATTTCATTATTCTACAAGACTTGCGAAACGAAGAGGATCGCGAACACCGAAGGAAACAAAAACTACAACGGTACAAAGAGAGAACTAAACGAGAAGAGGAACGAGACACTAGCCAGAGATGTACATCTGCTAGTCAACAATGATTACCTAAATTAATACTAAATGCCCATACGGCCGAAAAAAGACAAGCATCAAGTACCTGACGGGCACAAGACTTCGAAAGAGCAAGTTCGGTGACCACTCAGGCTGCAAGAAGAAAAAAATCAACGAAGAAGATCAAAGCAAGTTGGTAAGGAATTGGATGAGGATTTAATTGAAATAAATCAAAGCATTAAAAGAACATATGAAAATCTTACAAGAATAGACACATCCATTGGACGAGTGCACCAAAGTTTGAAAGAAGGAAGGGACAAAATACCCTTTGGTACCCCATATATAGGAAGATATGATCCTGATGCGAATGAAGATGAATTGAGTAGTAGCATCAGTCATTTTTGGGAGTTCTCCTTATTGGATGAAGATGAACGCCTGACGAGTGGAAGATCAAAGCCCAGTACCTCGAGGTGGAGAGCGTATGAAAGGAAGCCCCAGGAGACTCATGGTGTTGTGGACGCCGAAGAATGATGTGGGAGTGATTCGTATGTGGCCGAGATTGCAAGTGATGCACCAGGACGTAGCAAAGAAACCAATCTAATCGGGTCCAACACACAAGGAGGATAGCGGGGAAAGATGGCTCATCTAGAGTGGCAAAAGCTACCGAAGTTCATGGGGAATGGGTTTGAAGATCCTGTATGACACTATAAGACATGTGAGACTATTTGGATAGCTAGTGGATAGGATGATCCCGACCAATGGCTGAAAGCATTTCCAGTGACACTCAGAGAGAGTGCCATTGATTGGCACTCAGAATTGGATCAAGCACAGAAAGCTATATGGAGGTTATTGAAGAAAGCTTTCCAGGAGGAGTTCAAACTTCTTCAAGATGACAGTGAGATTATTGCGGAGATATACAATACCAAGCAAGGAAAGCTCGAGAGTGTACAGACCAATAGATGAAGACTCAAAGAGTTGCTAGGGAAATTGGAGGCATAGCCGGCTGACGGGTTGAAGAAAAGATGGTTCATCGAGGGCTTGCTTCCATCATTAAGAAAGAAAATGAAAGTTGTACCTCCTTCGTCATATGCTGAAGCATGCAATCAGGCAATGGACATAGAAAGTGAAAATAAAACATCCTCCCGAAGGAAAAAGAAGACAGATGACGAGGAGAGTACAGACGACAACAACGGTGAATCCAAGACTGTACAAGCACTCAGGAAAGATATGATGCGAATGATGAAGAAATTGAAGGCCGACAAGGAGAGTACGAGAGAAGCCAAAGAACTATGGTGTACGGATTGCAATGGGGAAGGTCACATGAAGGTGAACTATCCGAAGAACTTATTCTGCAATATCTTCCAAGTGATGGGACATTCCATCAAGGAATTCCCATACAACTTAAAATCCAAAAGTGCACAAGTACTCTTTGCAATAGGGAGAACCATTAACATTGCCGAACACGCCACCAAAGCCCCAGTACAATAGCTATGCATCCCCTAGAGGTTACTGAAGCAACAGAAGTTCAAGAAACATGATACAGTACGATGCGAAAGGAAGGCCATGATCCAATGCAGGAAGTGCAACGAATGTGGCCACTTCGCCAGGGACTGCCAGAACGGTCAAGGTTCTGGAGGGAGATTGTGTAAGTGGTGTTGACTAGGTAATCATAAAGATAATGAATGCCCTAAGCAAAAGGGTATCCACATGCTGGAAGTAGAAGAAAAAGAGGTACTGGTGATCACCAGAGCACAAGCAAAAAAGGCCACTTACCTAGATCCATGTACAGAGAAACAAAGGATGAAGGAAGCAAAAACTAAAGTGGAACTGGCAATGGCGAAACAAAACAAAGTACCTCTAGAGAAGCCAGGAACATCTCAACAGTTGAAGGCGGAAACCAACATCGTACAACAGGTACTGCAGACCACCACACCGATCAAAGTAACTGACCTTCTCCAAACTATGCCGTAGTTGGGACTGGCGATCACAAACGCCATTAGGGATGGCAAGCAACTGCAATTGGAAGAATGAAGGCAAGAATTGATACCAGACCTACCACCGTACAGTGAACAAACAATCTAGCCAGTATTGCTCACAACAAACATCGGGAAGATGCCAGTGGTCGTGCCCATGGAGATCAAAGGGAATATCTTGACAAATACTATCATCAACAGAGGATCGGGAGTCAATGTACTACCTGAAGACACATGGAAGAGTCTTGGAAAGCCTAAACTTTGGCTGCCGACATTCCAACTAGTGGGTGCTAATCAACATGGTATCAAGCCGTTGGGAACATTGATGGCTTAGAAGGTAACGATCGGCAGACAATAGTTTTTGCTAAATTTTGTCCTCATCCCATTACAGAGGAAAGAATACAATGCACTACTTGGGAGAGGATGGCTAATAGCCGCGAAGGAAAATCATAATTGGAAGAGAAACACCCTCTTAATTGAGAACAATGGGTGGAAGTACGTCATTGACTTGAAGAACTAGGCCGTGAGCCAAGAATTGGCTTCCTCTGGATCTAAATCAGATGGAGGTGAGTCAGATGTGGATGAAGGAAGGAAAGCTATGGAACCAAAAACTAAAGGTGTACTTGAACTCGAGATTTGTTCAGAGGATGAGACAAGCTCACTGAATGGATTATTTCATTGGCAGATGGGAGACTATGAAGTGTTCCACTGAGAGTGTAATATGCTACAAAGCGGGGAAATCAAGGAAGAAGAGAAATAGGGAAGGCCCAGCCAAACAATTCCAGCTGAGAATGGAGAGTACAAAGAAAGAGTATCCAAACTAGACGATACACCAGTCCACAAATCCGAACAGGTACAAGATGAAAAATTTGTGTTGGAATCAAAAAATGAAAAAATAGCAAAGGAGAAAATAATGTAGTTGAAAAATGAAAAATTTGAAAAAGTAAAAGAACAGTTGGAAGTGAGAGAAAAGAGAAAAAATACAATGAAGAAATTAAAAAATTCAGAAAACAAAAAAGGTGAAATGGAGGAAGAAAATAAAAAATTGAAAAAAATAAGAGAAGAAAAATAAAAGAATTGGGAAAAAATTAGAAAGTGACTTGGGAAAGTTCATGAGGAAGAAAAAAATGAAAATATTGAAAGGGGCCAAGAGATGAAATATTAAAATAAAGAGAATTACAATAAAAATTAGGTCCATTGGTAAAATTGGGCGGCTAAGAGAAAAAGTGACCAAGTTAACTAAAGTTTGGAGAAACACAAAGGCAATTTTCAACGTATGGCCTTTTAGCTATGAAGACAGAGAAGGAAGCAACAAGGGTCCATACGACATCAATATTAGAAGGAGGGACGTATGGCAGCATGGAAGGTTAAGCACAGTGAAAGAACATAGGAGAAAAGCCAAGGTCGTACAACATCCTTAGGATTTCCAAGTCATACGACATCCTCAAGTTCTTCAAATCGTATAGTGTCCTCAAGTTTTTCAAATAGTATGTCATCCTCAACTTCTTCAAATTGTACGGATGCCTCAAATTTTCCAAGTCGTACGGCATACTCAAGTTCAAATTGTACACCATCCTCACATCGTATGGAGTCTACAATTTATTTTACTCATATGACACCTACAGGAGAAACTCAAGACTCCCACCGTATGGCATCAATTGACAATTTCCAGTCATAGAGTATGGCCTCAAGCATTGACCAACGTATGACATTCAACATTTGTTCAATTCATACGGCCTTCACAGTCAAAGGTTCTCCAGGTCGTACAACATCCACTTTCAGGGTTCAATGTACGACATGTAAGGAGTTTTCAAATTATGCCAGGCATAACATTAGGTTGTAGCATATGACTCAGCAAAAGCAAGAATTGTGTACGCTCAAATCAGGAGGAGACCGCACGCATTAGACCAAGAAGCACTGTACCAAGCCAGAAATAATGCCACAAGGAGGCCGTACGGATTAAGGAGGTCATACGTATCAAGGAGAAAGTCGTACATATCAAGCAAATAAAGATTGTACCAAGCATCAACCTGGAGAAAGTAAAGTCTAAGAAAAACAATGCAAAATTTGTATTTTTCAGCTTCATCGGCACTATTCAGAACCTTTGGAAAAGTCATGGAAATGAGGTACGCGATGCAGTTTCCAGTGGTTTTAGAAGTGTTAAATTGGTCAAACACATACATCAGAACCCGGACCCTGCGAGGGGCGTTGCCCCTCGACCCCGCTGGGGGTGCTACCCCCAGACCCCCACAAGGGGCATTGCCCCTTGACCCCACTGATCCCCATCAGATTTATTGGAATTTCCAATTTGTAGTACAACCAGCCATCATAGTACAGTTACAAGAGCAGTTGGCAGCCAAGCAAATGAGAGTGGTAGCTCTGAAGGAGAAGTTGGTAGAGAGGGATAGAGTATTGGGTCAGTTGATAGAGAATGATACCCAGGTGGCCGATGCACAACTTTCAGAGGGAGAATCAATTACAAGAAAAGGATGAGGAGTTGGCAATTTTTGTTTTCAGTCATCTGGAAGATGACTTATTTTTAGGGGGGATGATGTAAGTAGTATATCTTTACTTTGTTATAGTCAGCCGTAGTCGGCCTTGGTCGTAGTGGGCCAATTGCTAATAAAACTATAGTTAGTAAGAATAATACATGTCATGTACTTTCGGGTAATCAAGACCCCATTAATGTTAATGTTAATGTTGTTATGAAATGTCGTGTCGGTTGGTTATCTAACCAACACTAAATGTTATATGTAGTCGGTTGTGGTAGTTGGGAGATAGTTATGTGCTGATGGTTATACTGATGAGCACTGTTGATACTCTATGATTGTACATGATATTTTTGGTAATGAATAAAGCTTTTGGTGTTCAAACATGATATATTTCTAGTTTACTATTCTATTATATGTCTTTTCTAGTAATACATAGTACTTGAATTACATTATGCAGGCGAACATTTGGCACCATTGCCTGAGTGGACTAGGGCATCACTCGTCATGGCAGCATAATGGGTCAATCGGTGGAAGAACCTGTAAATGCTAATGAGGAATGAGAAGACCTATTGATTGAAGATTTTATCAATCGGTCATATGAAGCTTTGGTTCATGGTTTGATTCTAGGAGAGCAGATGGGTGTGAGTAAGATACGAGCTTTCCAAAATTCACAATTAGTAGTAATCCAGATCTGTAGGCAAGAAACTACAATAAATACAAGGCTAAGATCTTGCATACATAAGGTATGGGATCTCATCAGGAGTTTTGAAGCTTTTGATATATACAAGTGACTCCCTAACCAAAAAATAGCATTACTGATTGGAAATTTCCTATTGAACCATAGTTGGAATTAGTTTTTGACCTAATAAAGCAGGATGTGGTGTATATCATTTCCTGACCTTCAATTCCTAACAAAGGCCAAAATTGGTAAATTTTGGGAAATGATATTCAAATTGTTTCTTTCATATAGAAGTCAGGAACAACTTCTGATTATGCACCACCAAGAATAGATCTTTTTTAAAGATGGAAGGAATGGGAAGCAAATATTTTTTGCAATTTCAAAATATTATGAAGAGCTTGACATCAGAAGTAACAAAAGATTGGTAGTCGATAGGGAAGTCTTTCATAATGACAAAAGAAAGATGAAGGATCTATGCTTCAAGTATGATCTCAGAAGTTATGACCTAGGTATAGTTCAACATACAATTGGCTTGGTTGAAGGACCCAAGTTTGTCCAAAAAAGACAAAGGTTAGTCAACCTGAAGATTGAAGCTTTGATAGTCCAAGAGCTATTCAAGTGGGACAAATCAAAGGTCATATGCCCTATCAAGTTTTCTGTCTGGGTATTAAATATGATCCCAATTTGGAAAAGGAATGGCAATATCTGAATTTATGTTGATTTTTCGAGACTCAAGAAGGACATCATTGAAATACCATTACCCCTCACCATTGATGAAGTAGTTCTCATAGAATCTAACTAGATCAAGGAGTTTCTCCTTGATAGATGGTTCCCCAGGGTACAATCAAGACTACATAAAGGAATTCAACCAACACAAGATGACATTTACCACTAAGTGGGAAATGTTTGCATATTCAAAAAAACCATTTAGACTCTCCAATGATGGTGCAACTCTTCAAAGGGCAATGGGAATTACTTTAGAAAGATGGCTCAACCAAATTATTTTCATATATATTTGGACGATCTAGCAGTTAAAGATGATCATTTTGATCATCAAAAAAGGGTTTTTCTAAAACACCAATGATTTGGGATTCTTCTTAATCCAAAAAAATATTTCCTCAAAGCACCCCAAAGAAAGATTCTTGGCTTTACAATATCAAAGAAAGGAATAGTAATAAATCCTGAAAAGATCCGAAAGACAAAGGGGTTGCGATTTTTCTAGGGAAGATTAATTTTTTCTGTAGATTCATATCAGATTTCATAGCCATTGCACTCCTAATCAATCTGATGTTTAGAGAGAATCTATCTTTCCAAAAAAATTCCAAGGGAACAACAATTTTCAAGTAGCTAAAGATGGCCCTCTCCAAATCCTTGACATTAATTATCTAGATTTTTTAAAGGTTTTCTACTCTGCATGTATAATGGCCAACATGGTATAGTTTATGTTCTCACTTAGAAATCTTAGGAAGAGAATGAAGAGCATCCTATTGTATTCCCTTCAAGGATTGTGATGAAAATGGGAGCTAGTGCATGAGAATACAACATAGGAGGAAAATTTGTTAAGTTTCTTGAGGAGCTAAAAGCCAGGCTTGGCCTGCTTGAGATCATTATACCCAACAATGCTTGAGGTTTGGTGGAATCACGAGGGTCAAAATTTTCTACCAGATATAGGATTTTTTTGAAAGGTCCATCAAGTTATTACTTACAAGGGAGCAAGTTAACAAAAAAAACCAACAAGAACCTAACTAGGTTAATCAAACATACTGGGTCATAACAACAAATAGATTGGTACAATCATGAATGGACTGCCCTATTGGTGGATTGAATTACCCCCAAGCAAGTTCTGAAGGCTTCACCATATGAGTTGATGTACAAAAAATTGGAAAAAACCCCAAGATTGGAAGAAGACATAGAAAAGGATCATGGAGCCACAATCAATTTCCAACAAACAATCAAGTGGTATTTTTGAAAAAAGACTTCTAACCCAGAATTGAAAGAAGGGAGCTTAGTGCTAAAGTGCAACAAATTTGCTACAAAACTGCGCTAAAATATGAAATTTAAAGCATTGTGAAGAGAACCTTTCAAAAAATATGCATGCAAAGATGAGAACATTTATGAATTTGAAGAAATGGGGAACAATGCTTTAGATATATCGATGAAGGGTATTTATCTAAAGATTTTCCATTAAAATGCATAGTTCTTTTAAATTTTTTAGCAATTTTGTACCATATGTAAAAATTTTGAGAATAACAACCCAAGAATAACATAGAGGAAATAAATGCTATATTATATTATGTTCATCAATAAAATTTTCAATATAATGAATGACCCGAGACTCAGAATTAAACATGAGCTATCTCAAGCAAAACCCAAAAGAAGTAGTGAGCAAAAGAAGAAAAAGGGAGGCAATGAGAAAAAAATAGTATACTTCAACCTCCAGCCATTGACCACAAAGCAAAAGGGGTTCGTTATCGAGTTCCTCTTCTTCTCCTTCTTTTTCTTCTTCTTCTTCTTCTTTCCATCCGACGAGTTGATAGGAGGGGAAAAAAACACAACACATGCAGGCCATGCAATGAAGACCTAGGGTCTACTCATTGTGAATTTTCACCAGGAAGAAGAAGTGATTTCTCCAAGTGATCCTTGAAACTTTCTCCACATTGTACTCTCATAGGAGAAAAGTGGTCACCGACTATGAAGAACAGTGGTGCATCTCAACATCCATGGTTTAGAAATTAGTAAGGAAGGGCAACCAATGTACGTCTACTCCAAAGTCCATGTTCTTGTGGAGGTCCATAGTGCTAGGGATACAACCACCAGGGATGGCCACTTGCACTATCTTTTCAATCCCTTCTATTAGAGAAGTGTGAAAACATCTTCTGGCACAACTCAATTATAATGATCTTGGCCACATTCAGGTCTAGTAGCGAGGCCACAAACTAGGAAATCACGTTGTAGTTTCTCTAAAGCTAGTTCTCATTAGTAATATAGTCCACACCAACTACCCACTTGAACGCTACCATGATGAGGGGGTCACAATTCTTTACCAAACGCTTGATTCAGTCAGCAGTGACCTCTCTCATGAAGTAATTTTGTAGTCTCCATGGAAGGAGCCAAATAGGGGTTCCTAAACCAGTAGACATTCTAATGTAGTAGTGACTTATGGAAGAAAGAGAATAAGTGGAAGGCCAGCTAACTTAGGTGACTATATGTTCAAATTAATGTTGCAAAAGGTGGAATAGCTATATATAGAAAAGGCCGATCGACAAACTCAACCAACGGGATGTCTATTTTTGGCCAGATGGCAATGGGAAATTTTAAGGAAAAATAGAGCAAGGTGGATAAATCATACTGAGAATTAGATGGAATACCTTGAGAAATAAATTTGGGAGTTGGGAGTAAATGCTCTCATATGCCGATGGTTGACATGTGTCCTTCGCCATCATCAGTGTCAACTAGTTCACTAATGGGAAAGGACATGGGTTAACTTTCTAAAACTCTGACAAATTAATAGGAACATATTCTCAAGAGTACCTTGTGTCACCTCAAGATGTTCCATATGATGAAGAGCATGCTTTTTGATGCAATAAATTTAGTTGTAAAAGAGGTGGCAGGGAGAATTCACTAATTTTATTCTCACAACTTTCTCAGCATTCCCAAGGGATACGGATCTCATATTCACATGTATCACCCAAGTGGCAACATTTAATGGACTAGTGATGGTGGCATAGTCTTAATTAAATGCACAAGTTAGAAATTAATTACACTAAAGAGTACTTTTCTCTAAAAGAGTAAAACACAAGTGGTTGTTATTACTAGAGAAGCTCTCTACAACTTTCTTGTACAATCATGGTAAAAGCATCTACCTCTAGCAGGAAGGCTGAAGTTCCAATTACAAGACCTACCTACATTGACGTATTTGGGCACTACTCTTTCACCAATTCCCTAGCACTAGAGGAACAACCATTTAAATGTTTCAGAAAAGTTCAACCTAATAAATGCATCCAAAGAGAGGTGGTTCAAGACATCATTGACAATGTTTTCAACCCTCAATTATCCACCAACCCTAAAAATATTAGGGAAGGTGTGTTTTAGAGGATTTTGGAGCATGATCCATTAGAGGGTTTTGCATTTTTTCTCTAGAACAATGGTCTACCATAGTTTGTGCTTCCTGCTATGCATCCATGCCTGGAGCTGGTTTACGCATGTGTAAAGAGGTTTAACAAAAATATAGAGGCCATTGAGGGCCATGGGGTCAAGATTACCATTTCTTCCAAAGCTATATGGGATATGTTGTGTATCCCAAAAATTTGGGGTGTCAATCTTTTCAACGAAGAGAAAATGGATGCCTTGGGAGAAGATATGTTTAGGAAAACAAGATTCTATGAAGATTAGACAAAGAAAAGGCCAGAGACAGGACATATTCGCTAGCCTCTTTCACATAAGAAATCTAAGAAGGATATGTAGTCTATATTCTCAATGTTGGCCTGGGTTTTTGGGCTCGATGATGATGAAGAGGTTAACCCTTTCCAATTTTCCCTAGACCTTGCACTCAAAAGAGAAAGGGTCTAGAGGCATTGCAATTTTGCTAAGGTAATAGCTTGGAATATGAAGCTGTAGTTGAAGAACTACAATGTTGAGTCCAAATTCAGATATTCTTCCATCTTGGTTCATTTGTTATTACATCAAAATTTTGAGTGGCTAGGGAGGAATGTACCGATGTCTAGGATAGATGAGAGGGGCTATGTCTAGCCAATTTTTGTATGGACCACTATGCTTTCAAGAATAGGTTATTATTGATTTGTAGATTATTTTTTGAGGCCATTGCTCTAGGATTTATTTCCTCACCCCATTGGTTATTTCTCTGATGAGGTTATAGAATGTATGGAGCATCTAACTATCCCATTAGATTATTTCTTGGATGGGGATTTCACATTTGTTAGGTTTCATGGCTTTCCCAGGGAGGTTTTTTGACTCCCCAGATTTGTAATAGACCAAACCTTTGCATTGGAAGCATGCCAAAAAGTATCTACTGTTGACATGATTTATGGTGCTAGGGGGAATAAATCAAAGCTTTTTGATCTTCCCCTTGTGATTGCAAAGATTCAGGTAATACTAGCTAAGTGGAAGGCTGAGGATGAGATAACAAATTTATTGGTGGCTCCTGGTTTGGTCCTCATTTTTTATAAATGGAATTACAACCTAGACAAGCATTTCAATTTAAGGCATGCAGATGGGGAATACTCCCAAAGAAGGAGAAATCTTGGTCGGAAGAGTGTGGAAATATACATTGACTTGGCCCACATTACAAAAGAGTGACTAAAATGGCTAAGTTTTTATGAGCCCCAGGCATAGTATCAAAGGAATCTCCCAATGGGAAAATATCTCAATGCATAGTTGAGGTGTAAGGGATGGTGACAAAGAAAGAAAGAAAACTTCTGGAGGTTCCGACAAGAGATGAGAAATCAAAGTGTCTTGTTCGATAGCTTTCAACTTGATGAGGAATTCGAGGAAATATCTGATAAAGAGGATAATTCCAATAATAGTAATCCTAAGATGAGCCATGAAATTGATGAGGAACAAATTCCAATCCTAGTTCCTAGACCTCAAGAATCTGACATCTTAAGAGATTCAGGGCAAGGGGGTCCATAAGTTTTGTCTACCTCCTATGCCTGAAGTAAAGTAAAAGGGAAAAAACGGTCCCCAAGGGGATTCTTAGTGGCTGCTGAAGGTAAAATGTTAGAGGACTCTCTAGCTAGAGGATCAGAATGTTCTAGTCCTAATCATGCAAAGCAAAGGAGGATCCATGACCTAGGTTCCCATAACATACTAGTCCGATAGGAAGAATAAGTGGAGTCCACCCTAAAAAAATGTGTCATCTACTGCAACTCAGGTAAGTTTCACTCCCCCTCTTCTTCCTATTTCTACATCTTTGGTGAATCTCTTGCCTCCTCCTGTCGAATGGAATCCTCCATCTTTAGTTCCCAAACTATTAATGTTAAATGCAATCCTTTCCATTGTCAATGAACCTATTGAAACCATCCTACACATCGAAGGATCATCATCCGACATGGCCACTATTGTGCCATTAGTCGCCTTGTTGAAAGCCCCCATTGGAATTTCTGAAACCACCACCTTTCCCATTACTCCCGAACCATCAACTTCTAGGAAGGGACCTCTCCATTAGCTTGTTTCTGTGTTTACCCTTGCTATTTATTCTCCTACTCCATTCGACATCCCGCCTTTTCCCATGATCACGATGCCCTTTGCATCTCCCCATGCTCATGTATCTGAAGTTTCCTCTACCATCACTCCTTTTGGGATTCCCCCTGGTGCTCCCATTGCATCTTAGAGTGTCAATATCCCTCAAACTCTTCAAGTTCATTTTGATGCTACCAAACAGACCCGAAAGGCCAGGAAGCAAAAATGGTTGTCAAAAAGTGTTGAGGGGCCCACAACCAATAAGATTGAAGCTTGTTTTAATGAAGAGCATAACTATATGATTATTACTACCATGAAGCCACTTGTTTCTAAGCCTGGAGGAAAAAATTAGATGGAATATTATAAAATTCATGTTGTGGGCCTAGACTTGAGTGAAACTCGCCCACACGATAAAATGGTCCTAGCCAGAGCCACGTGGAGGGTGGTATATGTTGTCTATGTAAGGTTGGATAGGAAATTAAAGAAGCGTGAGGTTGAGTTGGAAAATGTAAAAGGAATAGTGACCAGATTATGGAATGAAGTCCAAGCTAAGGAGGCTAGAGTAACCCACATAAGGAAAATTCAAGGCCAACAAGGAGACATGTCCACGTTGGTTACATATGCTTAGAATGAACAAGTTCAACTTCATGTTAAAATTGAAAACTTAAAGAGAGAGTTAAGTGATGTCCAATCCTGAAATACCAATGATCTTTGGAGGATCCAGATAGAGGTAGAAGAGTCAATACAAGAAGTTGGAAGACTAAGCTTTGAGTTGGAAAATGCTCTTTAGGAGAAGGGTCAAATGGAAGAAAACACAAGGGAAAGAGAGGCTTAATTTAACTAGGAGTTAAATATTGTAAGAGGATCTGGAGCCCTCCCTATAATGAGAAGGCTGATAACTATGCATAAGGAGCAGATAGTTACTGGTGTATGTGTTTTGGGATCCACCTTGCAATTTCTAAGGGATGTTTGGGAATTGAATGCCAAGGTCAGTCCAATGGCTGATCACTTCATGCAAAAATGTTCACCCTAAGTGGTGGATTCCCAAACTTTCATCTCTAATTTGAGCATTTCCACTAATTAGGTTCTTGAAGGAGTAGGAATTCTTGATCGAAAGGTTGCCTCTGTTAAAGCTAATAAGATCATTAACCGTCACATGGTTGCAGAAAAATGTAAGGATTACTAGATGGTGTTAAATAAATTTATCATTAATATTAAGAAGGACTTCACCATCTTGGTTGGTTTTGGGTTTCCTCCTCTTCTTTCACCAGATGAAGATGCGCTGACAATGAAACAAATCAATGATGCAATCTGATGCAAGATCCAAACCACTGTAGAACTTCGAAGCTCAAGTGCCCAACCCATGGTGAATGATGTTGAGTGCAAAATCTACCCTCTTTCTCGACTCTATTATCACCTGGCTACAAACTCATCTAGATGGGGGGTCATCTCTTTTAAGGAGATTTTTAATCTCAAGCAAGCATACAGGAAGATCCAAACCCTTTTTCTACCAAATAATGTAGATTGGGAGGCTCAACGTACTACTTTTGTCAAACTCCAAAAATAACTAGAGGCCTAGGTTTGCATCTTTGCAAAGTGAAGACACCTGTGAGTCACCAGAACTGTGAAGTAGTTTTTCTACTTGAGTCATTTCCATTTTTTTTCTTGCATGAATCTCTTCATCTTCAGGTGCACCCATGCTCAAATAGAATCATCAAGAAGATGCACAATGTGCCACGTGGTGGTTGCACAACTTTCATCTTTCATCTTCCTTTTGGGAGAGTGTTTGGGGCACATGTCGACTCATCGGACATTTTATTGGGAGCTATATTCATAAGCTCGAGAGCTTCCACCTCAATGACATGTCATTTCTTTTCTGCACACTATTGCACCTCCTACAGAGTAATCTGATTGAGGAGTTTATCAATGTTGGCTAGCCTTTTATTTTCTTTTTCTTAGTTTTTGGGATGGAAGTTTTGAGACGGTGCCTGGCAATGATGTGATTGGTCAACTGGGCCTTTTGCTACACTATTGTTCTTAGGATTTGATTGCTTATGAGCCTCTATCATTGGTAAAATATCAAAAATATATTAATGGAGTAGTTTAGAATTGATGTGAAAAGATCATTGCAACCTAACCAAAGTTCTATGATTGGATCATGTGCTATTAACCATCAACATGTGGCAGCAATTACTTCTGAGCTAAGGTGGCATGTATCTTTTGTTTTGGCTATATAAGGAGGGTGATGACACAAAAGCAGAAGGATTTTTTCCAAGTGATATTTTCTTTGTTAAGAAAAGTTTCTTTAGTTTTCTTAGGGTTTTAGAATTATTTTTAGAAGCAAGTTGTAGAACTACTTTACTTTGGTATGTTATATCAATTAAGGTTTAAACTATTGTCGGATTGGCATCCAACCATTGTTTCAAAGTTCATTTGATATTTAAAAGCATGAACTATTGAGGATAAATTGTTGAGACTATGCCATTGGACTTCTCTATTTTTCTAAAAGTTGTTATTTTATTGTGTTATGTTGTATTAGGAGGAAGATTTCATGTGATTCCTAAAATATTGTTCTATTACCCATAAGAAATCTTTATATTTGATCAGACCTTAATGAACACTTCCTGTGGAAATATTTGAAAGTCTGCACTATGCTTGAAGTTAGCCTTTGCTGTTCATTCTCTTTCCAAAAATGAGGAGTCGTGGCATTCTATGTCTATTTATATCAATCATAAGAATGATTTGGGTTTGAAATGTTTTAAAAGCTTAGGTGCATCACCTTTTATGTTTTATGTTTACATTTCATTTTCCCCTTATCTCAAAACCCCAAAGAAGAGTTGGATTTCTCTAAAAAACCCAAAGGTATTCATCGAGACACAATTTGTCCCCCACTCATTGAATTTTCCATAAGATTGTCAGAGAAGCACAAGATTTGATGATCAAAAATTACTCTAGAGAGCTCAGTAGTTATCCCTCACATGTACTTGGAAAAGGCTTCTGGTAAGGTCAAGGGAGGCATAGTAGTCATGACAACCAAATGCATTGTGTCAAAGAGAGTGGGAAATGGAGGGGGTAGCGAGGCAGGTGATGGTGAGGATGTCATAGCTAAGGAGGAATCCAACATCATAATTGGGGCTATTGGCGATGTGGAAGAAAGGTGGACCAAAATTTCCATGATAGGCAACAAGGAAATAGGAAATGCATAAGATATAGGAGGTGGGGGAGTGGAAACGACAACGATAATGACTGGAGAAGAGGTAGTAGGTGGTGACTATGGTTGCTCGGCCTCTTCTTCTCCTTCATGCTATGGATCCTCCTCAATGGTTGGAATTTCATTGAATACTCCTAATTTCTTTGGCTTCTTTGAGGTCTCTCCCTCCATCATCTTCCATGTATAGACCTTGTGTTTTGGCTAACGCTCAGACACATCCTTTCTTTATCTTGACCTTGTTGCTAGAGGGGATTTGAAGGTTTCTTTTATTGGGCAAGCAACTACTCCACTATCTATTTCACTTTTGAGCTCACCAAATTTTAACACAACACCTTGTTCCTTAAGCCAAGTAATCTAAGCATCTACCCATTTCCTTGTTCTATTCTCAACTGGCCTTGTTACAATATCGAGGTCATTGATCACTTCTTCATCCCAATCTATTAATTTCAATGAAAAATTGGCCATGGCATTAAATATCTCATCAATAATGGCATCCTCCTCATCCAAAATTTGGTCAAGCACTGGGAATAGGTTGATTAACTACACAAACTGGGTTTTCATCCACATATAGTGCCTCATTCACACTTCTTTATCATCCTGGTAGTTGGATGAAAAGTTTTCAATGTGGGATAGATCAACATACTACTTTCCACTCAAATTTTTCAGTTTTCCATATGGGTCAATTCTTGGTTGAGTTGTATGGAGATCCAAATTGTACTCTACTATCTCCTCAAAATATGTCATACACTAGGTAGCAGGGATGGCATGCATTCCTTTTCTGAATGTGAGAGGATATGGTATCCCTTCCTAGTGTTTTTCACTTAGTAGAGTGTGTGCATTCTATAGCTTTTGAGAGACCTCTAGTATGATCATTCAATCGTTGGGGTACCATGGTAGCTTGTAGGGCCTTTCAGAGAAACTCTTTGTTCTGATGTATGTGAATTTCAGGAATTGGATGAATAGGTACGCAAATCTTTGGATGAACGCTCGAGCACTATGTGAGACTCTTCTCTCAAAATCTCTTCCAAGAAGTCTAATGATATTCCTGATGAAGGCATCATTCACCCTCTAGTATTCCATCTTGAAGTTCCTATACTACAATTGTGGGTAGCAGTCATACACTTTGAGCTCCCCTCTCCCCAAATTTGAGTTCTATGCAACAGAGAGGCCTTTATATGGGAATTCCTTCACTAGTAGATATACCAAATATGAGATCATGTAGAAATAGGATGTCTTCTTTACGACATGCATGTTATCGTTGATGATCTTGGCCTAGTAGAATTTGATTTTTCCACAAATGATCTCAATGAAATAAAACGTCCATTCTTGGAAGAAGGAAACACTAGGGAGGCCCATTAATTTTCTTAATAGATTGACCAGATCATGGTACTCTTCATGGAAGTCACTGATGAAAAGTCCTTTTGGCACTTTAGCAGCACTACCCTTCTTCTCCTTCAACCAATGTTGGTTGGTCAGGTTCTTACATACCAAGGGGTCTACGTTCCATATGTTCTTAGTGTATTAATTATCTGCTTCCTCCATGGGGTCAAATGTAGGGATATGGAAAGTTTTTCCTATGGATTGAGAAGACAGGTCTACCAACACCCTGCCATCATGATCTATGATTTTCCTATTGTTGCTATGGTAGTACTCTCTACATACCATGACCAATTTTGGGGCCACAAGAATAGGTGGGAAGCTGACTGGCTTGGTGAGGCCACTCTTTTTTATCTTCCAAGAATTCTCTATTGTGGGGTTGCTCATGATTCTTCATTGTTTTCCATCTATATCTACATGCCCCAGGTTGGTGTCTGACACTGAATACCAGGTAGAGGTGACCTTGGAGGTGATTTCCACCCCATGGAATTGATACTTCATATGGTCCTTCTCTTTTTCCCCTCTCAGTGCTTTGGTGGGATTCTTTCCTTACTCTTTCTTTGTAGACTTCCCTGATGTACCCACACTAGATTCCATAAATGTTGCAAGCACAAATGCAATATGCACATTCATATTAAAATTAGGGGAACATTAGTAAAATCCTACAAAACAAGGGTCAAATCTTACAATTCATCTTCAAAAGAACATAAAATTCATTAACATTCATCATTTGGCACTCGTTTGGGTCAATTATAGGAATGTGGGTTTCCCTAGGCTAGACGCCATCATGAGCAGTCAAGAGAAAAACAACGTTGGGGTCACAGTGGCCCGTAGATGACCACCCACACTCAAAGTTCCACACTAGAGGTTTGGAGGCTGAGATCTTTAACAAGGTATCAACATGCAGGAAAATCCACCATGAGGTCTTTGGAGGCATTTAATTGGTCATTTTTCTTATGCGGGTTCAAGGAGTATGGAATGTGGGGGCACCATAGAAATTTGTAGCTTTGTTATTGAGGAACGATGGCCAAGGCACATAGGTTTGCAAGGAGAATATTGCAATGTGGGGCCTGTAGGAGGCTTGTACAATCTAGGAAATTTCCCTTTGGTTTAATCTCTTGGAATTTTTCAGATGGGGACCAATGAAAGGATGTTGGGAGATGGCCATTTAGGATCAACAGATATGGGACAACAAAGTGTAGGAGGCAATTCACTCCAATAGTTCTACAAGAGAACCAGAAACTTGATCACTTTTCTTGAAAGGACATGGGCAATGGAGGAAGGCTCAAACTCTACAAGGTGGGAGGAAGGGAGGACATGGCCATTTGTGAATGACAACCAAATGATGGTGGGGTGCAAGCAGTGGCCCACAAGAAAAGGGACATAACATAATTCACTTGGTCATTTTCGAGTTGAAGCATTGGAGGAAAGCGACAAGGTCAAAGTCTGCTAAGTGGGTGGATGAGGTTCCATAGCTATTTTGATCAGTGATGATGGTGGAGAGGTGGTTTGTAGATAGACCCCCACAATGTTTGACCTGCATGAGATTTTAGACTTGGTTTTTTTCTTCCAAAAGCTTGAGGCAATCTAGGGGAATGTGGGGTCCGCAAGGAGGAAATGGGAAAGGGTCCCACCATTCATATAAAGGAATTCAAAATGTCAGTGGAGATCAAACATTATCTTGCATTTAACAGACGGCAGAAGGAGAATTTTTTTTTTGGCGCTTGAATGTATTGGACTCGTTGGAACCTGCAATGTGAGAGGATGGAAAAGGACAACTATTTAGAAATGGAAACAAGATAGGGGCCACATGCATGTAGTTTCCTACAATGGTAGACCCACAAGGGCTTCCAAACCTTAAGTTTTTCATTTATGTTTTCCATCATTAGGATTTTCAATCACAGCGAAGGGGTGGCATCTATCTACATGCAAAAGTCGACAAGGGTGGACCCACAAGACACCAATGCTCAAGTTTTTTCATTTGAAGATTCTTCTAGGTTGTAATGACAAAGGGATTGTAGGCTACACGGGTTTCATTTCTCTGGTGAAGAACAACAATGGGAGGTATAATTCCGCATGGCCCTTAGAGGTCGTGTTTGATTGATTTTTGAGGGATTCTTTAGATGGGTTTTTGCAAAATTTAATGTTTAATTGGTTGCCCAAAATATTTTGAAGTTTTCCTTTATATTTTTTTAATGGTCTTAGAAAACTTAACTTAATGATTGAGTTCTAGGTTTACTATAGTAAACATACCTGGGAGGCACATAGGAATTGACAAGGGCCGAGCTTCAGATCTTCTTGGAGGTCATGTGAGTGCAAAGGCTGCAATAGTTGTTTTGGGCTCTGACAAATTTTGAACTAGAAGGTTGAAAATGACATATCAGACTATCTATTTATAGTAAAAAACCTCATTTATTATCATCATTTAATGCATGTATCATGGTCGATGAGGTAGCTAGGTGTGGATTCCAAAAGAGCGATAGTGGGAAAGTCAGAACCCATGAGGTGGATGGAACCCCAAGTACTGTTGTTTGATGGGCAATGAAAGAGGATGAGAAAGGAGCATGCGGGACCCGCCATGTGGAAAGACATCCTGAGTCGGCCACTCATGAAATGATGAAGGTGAGGTAGTGACATGCAAGGAGAAACCTGCAAGGGCAGACCTACAGGAGCTGAAGGATGCTAGTTTTGAAGAATTAGGGAAACCTGCTAGGGAAACCCTGTGAAAGCCAAGGACTTAGAAATTTCTTGAGCGGTAAAACTTGGTCAACTAAAGATGATGAATATAGGGTCCCTTGACCACTTGGAACTCAAAATTAGGGCCACACAAAATGAGGCGAAGGAAAAAGTGACCCAACCAAGGTGTAAAGGAGAGGGTCCCCATTTTAAATGCGGTGTGTGTGCTATAGGAACAACAAATGGCAAATCTATTAGGAGAACACTCCTGAGCATTCTAAGCATAAATATTCATTTGAAACCCAAAATATTTGGTTTCATAGACCAAAATCCAATTTCTATGGGTGAACTAAGAAACTCGAAGGAAGACAAGATCCTTAGCAAAATCAAGGCATGAGAGTATCTCAAAAGTGTGTGCGGAGTGGGTTCATTTCCTTTCTTAAGAAACCATAAAAGATAACCATTAATTAGTCAAGGAAAGTTAGGTTAAATGTCCAACCCCAAAAGTAACCTAGAAATTGCTCTGCTACAAGTTAGACATCCATAGCCCTGACGAAATTGTTGTTGTGACCCCATGAACATTCCTCTATTGCTAGCGGGGTGTCCATAGCCCCAATAGAGTTACTCACACACCCACAAAATTTCTTGTTTTAATATTTTATTTTATTTTATTTCTCTTTCCATGATATTTTCCCTAGGTACTATTTCTTTCTTTTCTCAATTATGTGAGTGTCAAAGCTTACTATGGGTTTGCAATCATAGTGGTCACTAGAGCAGACTTAAGAATTTTCACTTGCCAAGACCTCATAATAGCTATTGTATAGTCCTTCAAAAACCTTTAAAGTGGTTTTTATTCATGATCTGAGATAAGTGTGAAAAGGTTCAACCAAGGGTGCCGTCCTAGGTCAAGTCAGAGTTCAAATAAGGAAACCACTTCACAGAAGGAGCCAAAAATCAATAGTTTTGAATGAAGATTTATCCAAGAACAAACAAGAGTGGACAAAAAAGTAGGCCTTCTAATACGCTAAACACATCCACCACTTCAAGAACAGAGGAACACTCTCAGCACAAACAAGAGTAGTTGGGAAAGCTAGCAAAACGAAGCAAAGGAACAACAACAAAGCAAGAGGAAACCTAAGCTAACCTATATACAACTATATACAAAGATGATATTGAAAAAACTCAAGCAAGGAAATAATATTTGTCGTGTTTCCCATTGATAGGCAATGGTACATCCTCTCCAGTGAGTGTCTTGAGGTGAAAGGAATTGTCTCCAAAAATTTCTCAGATCTAAAAGGGGCCAAGCCAGAGCTTGTCGAATTTGTCATGTCCCCCTTTATTTTCATGGGTCTTGTCCCAACAAAGACTAAATCAACAATCCTAAAGGCCTTGACTTTGGCTCGACAATCAAACCATCTTTTAACTATGGTTTGATGTTTGGAGAAATTTTCAATTGCACGGTCATAGACTTCTTCTAGGTGCAACAATTCAGTTAAATGGTCTTCTTAATGATCTCCCTCCATGTAGTATGTGTTAAGAAACTGGAGGATGGGAATCTTGAGGTGGACAGGCAAGATGGGCTCTAGGCCATAAAATAGATGAAATAGGGAATCAACCAGAGAAGCCTTATGGTGTGTACAATCTACCCAAAGGGTGAAATGTAGTTGAGTATGCCAGTCTTTGGGGGTTCTATCAAGAATTTTTTTTATTATAGTTATTAGATTTTTGTTTGTTGATTTAGCTAGGCCACAACTCACTCACACTCACACACTTTTGCTCTTATGATTTATGGCTTACTTTCATTACTTTGCATCACACTGTCATACAACTCTTCACAATTTGACTTGCTTTCATACCATTATGAACCTTAGAAGCATATACCAAGGTTTACCACAAATAACTCATTTTATAAATTCAAATAAGTTTGACAACTCAAAATTCTTGTGGTCTAAAGGAATAAGAGTGGACCAATAAAATTATTTTTCAAGATCAAAAATAACATTCTCAAATCAATCACATACTTCCTTAATTATTTTTTATTATTTGAATGAAGTGTAAACACCAGGTCAACCAAACCTAATGAAAACACAAATGAACAATGATGCACATGTTTCCCAACATAGATATGACACTTGGAAACCTCAACTATGTTCAATATTCAGAAGACTTCATCTCATATTTCTTCAAATACATCTGCAACAAAAATAATATACGTCATACACTGAATACCTTTCACCAGATCATATGAACTATGCAAACCTGCACTGGAATAGAGAAACATGAATTCTAGATTACCAAACTTCATCCTTATTTTCGAAAGCATAGAGAACACCATCATAAGACAAATCCTAGATCCGCAAGATCTAAAACAAAAAAGAAAAGGAATGTGGAGCAAAAAAAAAATTCCCATTCCATAGAAGATCAATTTTGTTGGTAGAACACACATATTGGTGGAAATAACTTTCACATACCATCTTACCAGAAATTGAAACTCATAATATATCACCATCAGATCACCGTTATGAAATCTTTAGAACAACACAGGCATAGGATTGACACAGGAGAAATGTGAAGCACATACCAGAGTACAATCTAAACACATTCATCACTCTGAATTCTCTTCTTTATTGATTTTCTCAAAAGCACTTGGAAAATCATCGACACAACACATCTACAACCAAATAAGATAGCTCCATGTACTCACAACATCTCAACAGCATCACAACTATACATGTACAATCTATAACATATTGAATAGTGTTGACATCAATGAAAACACCACCAGACTAGCCCATACTTGCAACAAAAGAGTCACACGAGGATGAGTTCCAAATGTTCCACCAAAGGGAAACCCCTTATAATTTAAGGAATAGACAAGTACATGGTCCTTTTACAACCTCTACTCCACCTAATAACTTCAACACGCCGCCTGACCCAAATGCTAGATAAAAACTAGGCTATACCCACATGCCCACTCAGAATTTCAACAAGAATAGGTAGTCAAACCAAACCCAAAAAGCAGCACACTAGTTCTTCTCAAGGTAAGTCTTTTCAGGTTGACATTGAGCAAGTGGGGGAGTATGTGGCTGAAGAATTTAAGGTAAAGATAAGCTTGTCATCCTTTGAATTGCTTAGGGTCCCAATTGTTAGAAATGCTTTCTTTATAGTGCTTAATGGGATTTCCCCATCCAAAGCAACCCAAGAAGTTCTTGCCAAAATTTTTTCCTTTGATGATTCATAGAATGAGCTTGTAATCAAGGAGATCCTAAGGAAGAAAATAGACCAGCCTTCAAACCAGCAAATAAACAAACAACCTACCAAGGAACAAAATCAAACACAAATCAAGCATAAGAGCAGTGATAAAGATAAAGCTCAAGTAGCTCAGGAAGACACACCCATGGGCTTGTTCCAAGGGAAGTTGGAGACTCCTCCCTTCTTGACCACTATCAGAATATTTGGAAAGAAATTGCACAATTTCTTGCTCACTTAAGGAGAATTGACCAATTTCATGCCTCTCACGGTATGCAAAGCTCTAGGAATAGTTCCTACTTCCTCCTAATGGAAGGTGACCTAGTTGGATAAAATGGAAGTGAATATAGTCGATGAAATCAATAGGAAACCTATGCAGATTATTGCTAATTCAAGGATACAACAAGTCATCAACATTTAAGTTGTTAATATCCTAGACACATATGCAATAATACTAGGAAAGGATTTCACTCATGCACTAAATGGATATGTTGCAACATACTTACCTCACATATGGCTGCCATGGAAAGTATTACCAAACCAAATCTATATTAATCAGGAGCTTTGTATGAAATTCATGATCACATAGTACAACACAAATGAGGTGCTATTTGCTAAAACAAAACTAGGCAACTACTATCCTATGGCATATCAGGAAGAATTAGAATTCTAGGAAGAGGGAGTGACTAAAGAAGTCCTCGTGTTATGCAATCCTCCTACTAACTTATCCTACACATCTTAGAGTACAAAAATGTTGATTGAATCAGATGATGAAAAATCTTATGAGGATGGTAATCTCATTTTGTTGGATGGATTCCAAGATTTCATGGAGAAATGTGTGCAAGACTAGCTCAACTTAGGAGCAAGAATGGAATTTCAAGAGCTCCTATTATGCAGTTGGTGCCAAGTACACAACATTTCCCATTCAAAATTTTAATCTTGTCTTTGCCAGACATCAGTCGAGCAGATTAGAGGGAAAATCATCCTAGAAGAGGGACTCCAAGTAGTACAACCAAACCAAAGTGATGTATAATCTAGGCAGTCACTTGAAGTTGGTGAGGTAAATGTTTTGTCAGGAAAAAAAAATGAGCTACATTAGCCCCAAGGTTAAAGAGCCCTCAAATTTTTGGACACTGTGCTTCAATGGGTCCAAGTCTAAATAGGGACCAAGAGCTAGATTCGAGCTTATCAACCCCATAGGTAAGACATACTTTTCTACTCATAGACTCTAGTTTTATTCCACGAACAATGTAGCAAAGTACAAAGTGTTAGTCCATGGTCTCTTGATGGCACTAAGAAAGAATGTTAGGATTTTACAAGTGTTTGGAGACTCAAAGCTAGTAGTAAAACAAGGAAACTATATTCCTGTCATGATAGGAGACTAACAAATTATAGGCATAGAGTCTAGGATCTCACAAAAGGTTTTCATGCATTCAACATTCAATTGATCCCTCACTCCAAGAATCATACCTTCATTTCCTTAGCCCAAGCATCTAGTACCCTCTAGACCCTTTCCTTATCTGGGTTGAAGAAATGCACTATTGAGGATGTTGTACGACTTGGAATTTTTTTAGAAAGATAGGTTCTCTCTAAACATCAGAGTGATTAGGAGTGCAATGCTTGTGAAATCTAATATGAATCTACAAAAAAAATAATCTTCCCTAGAAAAATTGTAACCCCTTTGTCTTTCAGATCTTTTCAGGATTTATTACTATTTCCTTCTTTGATATTGTAAAGCCAAGAATCTTTCTTTGGGGTGCTTTGAGGAAATATTTTTTTGGATTAAGAAGAATCCCAAATCATTGGTGTTTTAGAAAAACCCTTTTTTGATGATCAAAATGATCATCTTTAACTGCTAGATCACCCAAATATATATGAAAATAATTTGGTTGAGCCATCTTTCTAAAGTAATTCCCATTGCCCTTTAAAGAGTTGCACCATCATTGGAGAGTTTGAATGGTGTTTTTGAATATGCAAACATTTCCCACTTAGTGGTAAATTTCATCTTGTGTTGGTTGAATTCCTTTATGTAGTCTTGATTGTACCCTAGGGAACCATCTATCAAGGAGAAACTCCTTGATCTAGTTAGATTCTATGAGAACTACTTCATCAATGGTGAGGGGTAATGGTCTTTCAATGATGTCCTTATTGAGTCCTGAAAAATCAACATAAATTCAGATATTGCCATTCCTTTTCCAAATTGAGATCATATTTAATACCCAGACAAAAAACTTGATAGGGCATATGACATTTGTTTGTCCCACTTGAAGAGCTCTTGGACTATCAAAGCTTTAATCTTCAGGTTGACTAACCTTTGTCTTTTTTGGACAGACTTGGGTCCTTCAACCAAGCCAATTGTACGTTGAACTATACCCAAGTCATAACCTCTAAGATCATACTTGAAGCATAGATCCTTCATCTTTCTTTTGTCACTGGAAAAGACTTCCCTCTTGACTGCCAATATTTTGTTACTTTTGATGTCAAGCTCTTCATAATCTTTTGAAATTGCAAAAAATATTTGCTTGCCATTCCTTCCATCTTTAAGAAGATTTGTTCTTGGTGGTGGATAATCAGAAGTTGTTCCTGACTTATATATGAAAGAAACAATTTGAATATTGTTTCCCAAAATTTACCAATTTTGGCCTTCATTAGGAATTGAAGGCCAGGAAATGATATACACCGCGTCCTACTTTATCAGGTCAAAAACTAATTACAACTATGGTTCAATAGGAAATTTCCAATTAGTTATGCTATTTTTTGGTTGGGGAGTCACTTGTATATATCAAAATCTTCAAAACTCCTGATGAGATCCCATACCTTATGTATGCAAGATCTTAGCCTTGTATTTATTGTAGTTTCTTGCCCACAGATCCAGCTTACTACTAATTGTGAATTTTGGAAAACTCCTATCTTAATCACACCCATCTACTCTACTAGAATCAAACCATGAACTAAAGCTTCATATGACTGATTGATAAAATCTTCGGTCAATAGGTCTTCCCGTTCCTCATTAGCATTTATAGGTTCTTCCGCCGGTTGACCCATTACACTGCCATGATGAGTGATGCCCTAGTCTGCTTAGGAAACGACGCCAAATATTTGCCTACGGAATGTAATTCAAGTACTATGTACTACTAGAAAACTAGTCATGTGCAAGACATATAACAAAATAGTAAACTAGAAATATATCATCTTTGAACACCAAAAGCTTTATTCATTACCAGAAATATCATTTACAATCACAGAGTATCAATAGTGCTCATTAGTATAACCATCAGCACATAACTATCCCCTGACTACCACAAATGACTACATATAATGTTCGGCGGTGGTTAGATAACCAACTAACACGATGTTTCATAACAAAATTAACATTAACATTAATCGGGTCTTGATTAGCCGAAAGTACATAACATTTATTATTCTTAATAACTATAGTTTTATTAGCAATTGGCCGACTACGGCCGACTATAACAAAGTAAAGATATACTACTTACATCATCCCCCCCTGAAAAGAAGACATCTTCCAAATGACTGGAAAAAAAAAAGCCAACTCCTTGTCCTTTTCCTGTAATTGATCTCCCTCTGAAAGTTGTTGTGCATTGGCCACCTGGGTATCATTCTCTATCAACTAACCCAATACTCTATCCCTCTCTGCTAACTTCTCCTTGAGAGCTGCCACTCTCATTTGCTCAGCTGCCAATTGCTCTTGTAATACTATGATGGCTGGTTGTACTACAAATTGGAAATTCAAATAAATTTGATGGGGCTTTGGGGGAAACACCCCCAGTGGGCTCAAGGGGCAGCGCCCCTTATGGGGGTCTGGGGGTAGCGCCCCCAGCGGGGTCAAGGGGCAGCGCCCCTCGCGGGGTCCAGGTTCTGATGTATGTGTTTGACCAATTTAACACTTCTGAAACCATTGGAAACTGCATCACGTACCTCATTTCCATGACTTTTCCAAAGGTTCTGAATAGTGTTGATGAAGCTGAAAAATACAAATTTTGCATTGTTTTTCTTAGACTTTACTTTCTCTAGGTCGATGCTTGGTACAATCTTTATTTTCCTTATATGTACAACTTTCTCCTTGATACGTATGACCTCCTTAATCCGTACAACCTCCTTGTGGCATTCTTTCTGGCTTGGTACAATGCTTCTTGGTCTGATGCGTATGATCTCCTCTAGATTTGGCCGTACACAGTTTTTACTTTTGCTAAGTCATACACTACAACATAATGTTATGCCTGGCGTAATTTGAAAACTCCTTGCATGTCATACATTGAACCCTAGTAGTGGATGTTGTACGACCTAGAGAATCTATTACTATGAAGGCCGTACGAATTGAACAAATGTTGAATGTCGTACGTTGGTCAATGCTTGAGGCCATAATCTATGACTTGAAATTGCCGATTGATGCCATACGGTGGGAGTCTTGAGTTTCTCCTATAGGTTCTGTATGACTAAAATAAATTGTAGACTCTGTATGATGTGAGGATGGTGTACGATTTGAAATTGAGTATGTTGTACGACTTGGAAAATTTGAGGCATCCGTACAATTTGATGAACTTCAGGATGACGTACTATTTGAAAAACTTGAGGATGCTATACGATTTGAAGAACTTGAGGATGCCGTACAACTTGGAAATCCTAAGGGTGTCGTACGACCTTGGCTTTTCTCCTATGTTCTTCCTCTGTGCTTAACCTTCCATGCTACCATATGTCCCTCCTTCTAATATTGATGTCGTACAGACCCTTGTTGCTTCCTTTTCTGTCTTTGTAGCTAAAAGGCCATACGCTGAAAATTTCCTTTGTGTTTCTCCAAACTTTAGTTAACTTGGTCGCTTTTTCTCTTAGCAGCCCAAATTTACCAATGGCCCTAATTTTTATTGTAATTCTCTTTATTTTAATATTTTGTCGCTTGGCCCCTTTGAATCTTTTCATTTTTCTCTTCCTCATGAACTCTCTGAAGTAACTTTTTAATTTTTTCCCAATTCTTTTATTTTTCTTCTCTCT
This sequence comes from Sequoia sempervirens, assembly GCA_007258455.2. Lineage (NCBI taxonomy): Eukaryota > Viridiplantae > Streptophyta > Pinopsida > Cupressales > Cupressaceae > Sequoia > Sequoia sempervirens. The sequence continues at coordinate 176,086,119 of VDFB02252616.1, read as the reverse complement.
TATTTTTTTCAATTTTTTATTTTCTTCCTGCACTTCACCTTTTTTGTTTTATGAATTTTTTAATTTCTTCATTGTATTTTTTCCCTTTTCTCTAACTTCCAACTATTCTTTTATTTTTTCATTTTTTTCATTTTTCAACTCCATTATTTTCTCCTTTGCTATTTTTTCATTTTTTGATTCCAACACAAATTTTTCATCTCATACCTATTCGGATTTGTGGACTGGTGTATCTTCCAATTTGGATACTCTTTCTTTGTACTCTCCATTCTCGGCCGGAATTGTTTGGCTGGGCCTTCCCTGTTTCTCTTTTTCCTTGATTTCCCTGATTTGTAGCATGTTACAATCTTAGTGGAACACTTCATAGTCTTCCATCTACAAATGAAATAAGCCATTCAGTGAGTTTGTCTCATCCTCCAAACAACTCTCAAGTTCAAGTACGCCTTCAATGTTCAGTTCCATAGCTTTCCTTCCTTCATCCACATCCGACTCACCTCCATCCAATTTAGGTACGGAGGAAGCAAATTCTTGGCTCACGGCCTGGTTCTTCAAGTCAATGATGTACTTCCACTCATTATTCTTAATTGAGAGTGTGTTCCTCTTCCAATTATGATTTTCCTTTGCAGCTATCAGCCATGCTCTCCCAAGTAGTGCATCATATGCTTTCCTCTGTAATGGGATGAGGACAAAATTTAGCAAAAACTGTTGTTTGCTGATCATTACCTTATGAGCCATCAATGTTCCCAATGACTTGATACCATGTTGATCAACGCCCACCAATTGGAATGTTAGCAGCCAAAGTGTAGGCTTCCCGAGACTCTTCCATGTGTCTTCAAGTAGTACATTGACTCCCAATCCTCTGTCGATGATAGTATTTGTCAAGATATTCCCTTTGATCTCCATAGGCACGACCACTAGCATCTTCCTAATGTTTGTTGTGAGCAATACTAGCTCGATTGTTTGTTCACCGTACGGTGGTAGTTTTGGTATCAATTCTTGCCTTCGTTCTTTGAATTGCGGTTGCTTTCCATCCCCAATGATGTTTGTGATCACCAGTCCCAACTGCGGCATAGTTTGGAGAAGGTTAGTTACTTTGATTGGTATGGTGGTCTACAGTACCTACCGTATGATGTTTGTTTCCGCCTCCGACCATCGAGAGGTTCTTGGCTTCTCTAGAGGTACTTTTTTTTCTTTCACCATCACTAGTTCCACTTTAGTTTTTGCTTCCTTCATCCTTTGTTTCTCCGTACATGGATCTGGGTAAGTTTCCTTTTTTTCTTGTGCTCTAGTGATCACCAGTACCTCTTGCTCTTCTACTTCCAGCATGTCGATACCCTTTTGCTTAGGGAATTCATTATCTTCATGATTACCTGGTCCACACCACTTACACAATCTCCCTCCCAAACCTTGACCGTTCTGGCAGTCCCTAGCGAAGTGGCCCCATTCGTTGCACTTCCTGCATTGGATCATGAGCCTTCTTTTTGCATTGTACTGTATCATGTTTCTCGAACTTCTGTTGCTTTGGTAACCTCCAGGGGATGCATAGCTATTGTACTGGGGCTTTGGTGGTGTGTTTGGTGGTGTCGACGGTTCTCCTTGCGCGAAGAGTAATTGTGCACTTATGGCTTTTAAGTTGTATGGGAATTCCTTGACGGAATGTCCCATCACTTGGCAGATATCATAGAATAAGTTCTTCAGATAGTTCACCTTCATGTGACCTTCCCCATTGCAATCTGTAAACCATAGTTCTCTAGCTTCTCTCATACTCTCCTTGTCGGCCTTCAATTCTTTCATCATTCGCATCATATCTTTCCTGAGTGCTTGTATAGTCTTGGATTCACCGTTGTTATCATCTGTACTCTCCTCGTTGTTTGTCTTCTTTTTCCCTCGGGAGGATGTTTTATTTTCACTTTCTATGTCCATTGCTCGATTGCATGCTTCAGCGTATGATGGAGGTACAACTTTCATTTTTTTTCTTAATGACGGAAGTAAGCTCTCGATGAACCATCTTTTCTTCAACCCGTCAGCTGGCTGTGCCTCCAATTTCCCCAGCAAGTCTTTGAGTCTTCAGTTATAGGTCTGTACACTCTCGTGCTTTCCTTGCTTGGTATTGTATATCTCCGCAACAATCTCGCTGTCATCTCAAAGAACTTTGAACTTTTTTTGGAAAGATTTCTTCAATAACCTCCATGTAGCTTTCTGTGCTTGATCCAATTCAGAGTACCAATAAATGACACTCTATCTGAGTGTCACTAGAAATGCTTTTAGCCACTGGTCGGGATCATCCAATCCACTAGCTATCTAGATAGTCTCACATGTCTTATAGTGTCGTACAGGATCTTCAAACCCATTCCCCATGAACTTCAGTAGCTTTTGCACTCTGAATGAGCCATCTTTCCCCGCTGTCCTCCTTGTGTGTTGGACCTAATTAGATTGGTTTCTTTTCTATGTCCCAGTGCATCACTTGCACTCTCAGCCACATACGAATAACTCCCACGTCGTCTGTCGACATCTGCAACACCGTGAGTCTCCTGGGGCTTCCTTTTGTATGCTCTTTGCCTCAGGGTACTGGGCTCTGATCTTCCACTCATCAGGCATTCATCTTCATCTAATAAGGACAACTCCCAAAAATAGCTAATGCTACTACTCAATTCATCTTCGTTCGCATCAAGATCATATCTTCCTATATACGGGGTGTTGAAGGGTATTCTGTCCCTTCCTTCTATCAAACTTTGGTGCGCTCGTCCAATGGATGTGTCTATTCTTGTAATATTTTCATATGTTCTTTTAATGCTCTCATTTATTTTAATTAAATCCTCATCCAATTCCTTACCGAATTGCTTTAATCTTCTTCGCCGATTTTGTTGTTCTTGCAGCCTGAGTGATTGTCGAACTTGCTCTTCTAGAGTCCTGTGCCCATTAGGTACTCGATGCTTGTCTTTGTTCGGCCGTATGGGCATTTAGTACTTATTTAGGCAATCATTGTTGACTAGTAGACATACGTCTCCAGCTAGTGTCTCATTCCTCTTCTTCTCATTTAGTTCTCTATTCGTACCATTGCAGTATTTGTTGCCTTTGACGTTCCTGATCCTCTTCTTCTCGCAAGTCTTGCAGAATAATGAAATGACAGGCTAGCATTCTAGGCATACGATTTAGGAGGCACTTTACCTCATCATTCACTTCCAACCTATCACAGATAACTTCCTCAGGGATCTCCCGTCTGCAGGATTCCCTACGTACGTGATCTCGTAATGATATCTTACACAAATTGATAAAATCTTTGGTCAATAGGTCTTCCCGTTCCTCATTAGCATTTACAAGTTCTTCTTCCAGTTGACCCATTATGCTACCATGAGGAGTGATGCCCTAGTACGCTCAAGCAACGGCGCCAAATGTTTTCCTACGGAATGTAATTCAAGTACTACGTACTACTGGAAAACTAGTAATGTGCAAGACATATAACAAAACAGTAAACTAGAAATATATTATGTTTGAACACCAAAATCTTTATTCATTACCAGAAATATCATGTACAATCACAGAGTATCAACAGTGCTCATCAGTATAACCATCGGCACATAACTATCTCCCGACTACCACAACTGACTACATATAACGTTCGGCGGTGGTTAGATAACCAACTGACATGACATTTCATAACAACATTAACATTAACATTAACATTAGTTGGGACTTGATTACCTGAAAGTATATGACATGTATTATTCTTACTAACTGTAGTTTTATTAGCAATTGGCCGATTACGACCAAGGCCGACTACGACCGACTATAACAAAGTAAAGATATACTACTTACAAAAATCACATAAGTGCTTAGCCTTATAGCATGGAAGTTTCCAAATGGATTGGAATCAATGAATTGGTTGAGAAAAACTTCTTTTTTAGAACTCCCCTTGCTTGTGTCTTCCTCTTCTCTGGGAATTTCTACACAATATCTCTCCTATTGAAAGATAGAGGCATGGACAGCCCCAATGTATAGATTTGCATCATCTGAAATGTGTTCGACATGCAAGCATTCAAATATGATCTTCATTTTCACCCTGTGTTTGGTTCTCAATATTAGGTGGGACCAGTCAAGTGCCAAGTATCCGCCAAATTTGGTGGTGAAATCTCTTGATAGAGACATTCTGAAGATCAGTGGAATGTTTATTTCTACCACATCCTGTGTGACTATTTAGCTTGGGTAGGAGAAAAGGGTCAGGGACAGATCCATTATTTGACCAAAAATTGGGACCTTCTTCCCATCTAGTTGTATAATTCCTTTTTCAAGTGGCTCATACCTAAGCTTTAAAGCATCTGCCACTTGTTTTGGCATAATGGCTATGCTAGCCCCTGATTCAATCATATTATTATGCAACAATTTGTCTCCTACTATAAGTGTTAAAATGAAAGGTTTGGGCTTTGTTCCACTTACAGCTTTCTCTTTTGTGTTACCTACATCATTTACATAAGTTGTTGCTTTCAGATCCTAAGGGGGAAGCATGGGTCTGTCATCTCTGCTTTGATATTAGAGCTAAGCTGCATTCACCCATGGGCTTTGTTCTTCCACATTTAACACTTATTGAAGTAGTTTTCTTGTTTGGGAATTGATATGATGTCCCACAATGATACATTTGTAGGTTCCTTCTTAAATTTCTCCACCACGTTAAGCCTCCCAACTATTTGGGCCTTTGGCTTAAACAGTGGTATTTCTCTCATTTTCAAAAGAAAACATTTAGACATGACTGAGCTTCATGTTTTTTTATCTCCTTTTCCACCAATGATATGTTATGTGGCTATGGAAAAGGTCAGATGATGTGCAACAAAGCTCTCTTCTCTGGGGGGAATAGTTGGCATGGCTGTGGATGTGGAAGAGATTGTTGCACATGGTCTCTCATAAGCCTTCTCTTTCATCTTGTGTTGTAGTCTAACTACACTTGTGGAACTCCAATTGTTAGAGTTTCATTTGTGAAGATATCCTCATCCTCTTCTAACCATGAGAAAAGAGCTTGGTTGGGTGCAATGTTTAACTCTTGCTCGAGGGACATCCCTTGCATTTGTGCTCTAAAATGAGCATTCTCCATTTCGAATGATTCATACTCATCCACATTCAGGAGCATGCCCTTACTTCTTTGTTCTACCACATTCTACTACATATTTCCCCTTGGGAAATTTTGAGGTATATGACCATCATTGCACAGGAAGCACTAGACATTTTCATCTTCCGCCAAATAGTTCTGGCCTAGGACTAGCTCTTTATTTGGGCTATCCTTCAATCTTTGGAATGGTGTGGTGGTTAGAACTATCTGATTTGTTGTTGATGTCTATTGGCCTCCTCCTCTATCAGATCCTTGATATGAATTATGTTGATAAGAAAAACTTCCTCCACCATAGGCTTGAGTGGTCAGTTTCAGAGACATCACTTGTTGTTGTTTGATAATGACCAATTTGTTGGGAAAATTTTGCATGAGATCCTTCATATCGATGATATCCAATGCCATCAAAGAAAAACCTGATGTACTTGTTTGAGCGGTAGGATGCATGTTCATATACTTTGGGGTGACCAATTTTAATTATGTTGTAGGAGTGCTTGGAGTGGCTTGTTCCCAATGGCCATCAAATATTTCTACAAAAATTGTCATTGGTGGTTGAGGAAAAAGCTTTCTAGAATTGATCAAATTATTCTCTACATGTACTTCCACCTCGTATGTGTCAGGTAGGATATCCCCTCCCATGGAGGTTATCATGACTATGATATCTGGGTTAAAGGCCTTGAGATAGAACATGAACACCATGGCAATCTAGGGTCGAGCAGTCACGAAGATCCTTTGCTAGGTCTTATGGAACCTGGTGTTGAAGTTGATCATGGCATCGTGTGGAGCCCTCTTGATGGTAATTAGTTGTTTTAGCAATGAGGAGTGGTCTCCTTTTTCTGAGAAGCATTCAAACAAGTGCTGTCTAAGCTAGTCCTAGGAGATGATAGAACCCGAGGCCAAAGATCGATACCAATCTTGAGCATTCCCCTTAAAAGAGGTAGCTAGCAGCCTCAACACGATGTTTTCCTTTGATATGTTATGTACCCTACATACCTCCGCTATATCTTGAAGGTGCTCAGAAGGGGTTTTGAAATCTTCTCCAAAAAATATTGGAATATAATTGAGGGCATTAGCGGGTATAGGAGGCCATACATCTGGTGGTGTGGGTGGTTGTAGTGGAATACCACTATCCCATGCTAAGAAATTTTTAGGAGCGGGGGGAGGTACATGAGCCATAAAGAGAAAATTCTTGTGAATCAAATATACAAGTAATCTTACTTGGAATTTTAAGCCTCCCAATGGAGTAGATAAAGCTCTAGATACTAGGCTCTGACTTCTCGCTCTATTACTCCTTACAGGGGATACAAAACTTGTAAGTCTTCTCCTTCTAGGGTTTGAGGCAAGTAACTAAGAGTACTAGAAGTGACCTCTCGAGGATGGTCTTGTCTAGACTTTTGGCATGAAACTTCTAGTTTCCTTCCTTAGCTTGATTCAAGAAATATTTGACTTCTAATCAGGTGTTTGGAAAACTCCTATCCCATCGAGTATGCCAGAAAAAAAAACTATTGATCATCAAAGCTTGTGCCTCTTCGACAATCTTATGGGAAATTCAGTGAGTGGGGGAAAAATTGCATCTCACTGAATATCTTCAAGTTTTTTTCTAGAAATTCAGCTCTTCTTTGGGGTTTTGAGATAAGAGGAGAACTAAATGTAAACATAAAAGGCAATGTGCCAAAGCTTTTACAACATTTCAAACCCAAATTATTCTTATGATTGATATAAATAGACACAAAATGCCACAACCCCTCATTGTTGGAAAGAGAATGAACAACAAAGGCTAACTTCAAGCATAGTGTAGACATTCAAATCTTTCCACAGGTAGTGTTCATTAAGGTCTGATCAAACATAAATATTTCTTATGGGTAACAAAACAATATTTCAGAAATTTCATGAACTCTTCTTGCTAATACAACATAGCACAATAAAATAACAACTTTAAAAAAATAGAGAATTTCAATGACATAGTCCAGTTTTCTTAAGCCGCTACTCTACCATACGAGCATAAAGCATAGAAATCCACTACTTAAACTACCTAGATATATCTTGCAAGACACAGTGTTTTATTTAGAATGATAATATAACGAAAAAAACTTGAAAAGGCCATACATGCATAGTCTCAACAATTTCTCCTCAATAATTCATGCTTTTAAATATCAAATGAACTTTGAAATAGAGTTTGGATGCCAATCCAACAATAGTTTAAACCTTAATAGATATAACATACCAAAGTAAAGTAGTTTTGGAACTTGCTTCTGAAAATAATTCTAAAACCCTAAGAAAAGTAAAGAAAATTTTCTTAACAAAGAAAATATCACTTGGAAAAAAATCCTTCTTCTTTTGTGTCGTTTCCTTCCTTATGTAGCCAGAACAAAAGATACACGCCACCTCAGCTCAAAAGTAATTTCCACCAAGTGTTAACAGTTAAGAGCACATGATCTGATCACAGATCTTTGGTTAGGTTGCAATGATCTTTGTACATCAATTCTCTGCTATTGTTGTAACACCTCGCCATGTGAACCCCAAAGGACACATAGAACTAACAAATATTACAGCACAAATTTTTTTTTGAAAGTAAAATAGAACATAAGATATGCATTAACATACAATACATGCAATGCAATTATACCAATGCAATATCAACTATGTCCTCTGGGGTACATGTGACAACATTACTAAACATGAACCCACTCCTTAATGATACTTAAACAAATCTGAAGATTGCATTGTGAACCCATAATATATCATAATTAAACAAATGTGCATACATCCATAAATGAACACATAACATAATCAAGTGAACATATATATTCATTTCATTGATCAATCGGGGTACACAAGTACATAATAGTTATGACATGAAACTACATTGTTCAAGAGTTACATCAATACAATGGTACTTCCCAACCAGAATGTGAAAAGTACTATCAAATGATAAAACTCAACCAAGAAGAATGAGATCCAACACCAAGTTTGGATCCAACTCTTGTACATCCCTGGAGTCACTACACAAGGAACAACTCTGCACATCTGGAAATTTGGATGGGGACCCAATGGGGTGCTTAGCATGTTCCACCTGACCATGTGGACCCAAAAGTCCACCCCCCGTGTTGGGAGTTGACAAGAAAGATCCTCAACCAAGAAGTCAAGCAAACCAAAGGTAAACAAGACTCCATAACAAGGATAATAGCAGCACAAGATAACAACCTATAGCATTGCTAACACATAACCACAACAAATACAATGAAAACTCCAACAAGAACCAATTGCCAATATTAGACATCAACACTAAATAACCATAAGACGTGCCAACAACAAAAGGATCAAAAATCCCTCAAATGAGATGACAATATCAATCAACAATAAATATCAAGGTACCTTTCATTAACATCAATAAATTTTCCATGAGGCATATATGCAACACTAAATGACTGAAAGGAGGCAACAACAAAAAAACATCAAGAACCAATTTTCTCAATAAACTTAAGATATAGCCACTTCCAAAGGTACAAGAACATGAAGGTGAACCAACAAGAAAGTAAGGTTGATAAAGGATGGAGTGTCATCGCATAGGTCCTATGCGTTACCCTGGTGTAACCTTCCTAGGCTATTGGATCACACTGGCCACCTCTACCGGCTGTCAAACCCCCATGCCACTATGTAGAGGCAAGGAAGTTGATCTTGCCATTCCAAACCTTCGCACTCATCCCAAGCCTAAACAAGCACTTGGGCCCATGCATGAGGCTACATTATCTAAATTAATGTGAGATGCAACCCAACCCCCTAATTAGTTAATTAAGTTATCACTTGATTAAACTCCCAATGGGTTACCCTGGACCAGCCACTTTGGTTGCTAGACCCTCACTGAGAGCCACTCCTCCTTACCAGCAAAAAAATCTCAATATCACAAATGGGAAAGCCAAATTTCATAAGATACCAAAACCAAGCAAAATATCAACCACCACATGAGGCATGCACCATCCCACGCTAGCACTTCATAGAAAAGAAAACCACATTCAGGTGCAAGGTTAAACCTACAAAGATCAAATCAATCATAGAAATAGGAATTCCCAAGAATCGACATGATAACCAATAAAGCAACAACTCTTTCCCCACCTCTAGAAGCCCGAAAAGAATGACAACCCAAGAACTCACCAATCAAGGTAAAACAAAACCATACGGGTTCCCAAATGAATAGCAACACAAACTAAAAGAAAGAAGACTCCCCAAGTCAAAATCAACTCAAGAGGAAGTCACATCAAACATAACCCTCAAAATTATCTGTTAATCCAACCCGATCAAGCAACCACAATAAAAACAATCAATTCATGACTCATATATAATTTCATTAAATCAATACATTAGGTGGTAAACAGTCTTACTTTGACTTATTAAACCATTAACATGATCACTCGCATTGTTACCCTCTAATTACATATAGATCACTTTAATTCTAAACCTATTATTATTCAAGTTAACAAAACTACAAATAGAATCAATCGAACTTACTATATTTCAAAAGCAACTAAAACAATCTTCTTTTCTACTCTAATTATTTTCACACATTTCACTTACTCAAACTAAACTTTTTAACACAATAACAGCTTAATTTTTTTCCTAGTTTTCAAAACAATTATCATACATAATAATAACCTAAATCACTTGATTACATTTAATATTCTAAATGAAACATAATTTATTTTCCCTTATTATTTGAATACCCTCTTCTTTAATTATAGAAACAATACAACCAAACAATAAATAATGAAGATTATATCAGACAACCTTTTATTCATTCATGACCGATTCATTTATAGTAATCACTACCTTATTTTAGATTTTAGTTATCTCTTATCTATATAGAACTCCCATTCACTTGGTTATCTATTAAGATCAATCACTTACTAAGACGAGAATATACTTTTACTAATACCCCTCCAATAAGAAATTCCCATTAAAACAAACCATCTTCATATTACATAATTCATACACACATCTCAAATATATATATATATATATCAAAAATGAGTGCCAAATATAAGATAAATTATCGAATACAAGCATAGTATATATATATTCCTCCTTTTCAAAATATAATACATCTATATTAAATTCAAGCATCATGTATATTCGATTTGTTGTGTGGCCTATATGTATATATATACCTGCATTCCTCTAAAACATACAACTATATTAAAAAAACCAATTAAGTTGAGGGACGCCCCTGGGCTGAATGCTTTGTATATGAAATTGAATGTCATCATTATAAAATTAGGTGATAGAATTCACATACAACATCAACTATGCAAGGGTTGTTTATTTGTTTATACACATGGCATATTATTCCAAAGAATTATTGCCTAAAAAGTTTCAAGTCACTGACATTTTATTTCTTCATCTAGAATGTATTACCATCAATACATCAGAATGTAAAATAATATATATATATACATATGAAAACCAAGGATCTGAAGAAATCATCAAAAATAAACAGTATATAACAAAGACATGAAAATTGCATCAAATATAAAATTAATCACAAGTAATGCATTTCTTAACTTATCAGAATTTAGAGACCATGGCATACCTTATTGAATGGAGTATATAATACTAGTTTCATTGAATTTCCAAGCTCAAAGAGACTGCTATAGATACAACGATGTACACATTGGGAGAAGACATGAACATCAACTAAATCAAACCAATAGATATGTAAGGCAGCGATTGCAAAAGATCATGGGAATTACCATGGGCGACAAGATAAAGGGATACAAATTTGAATGGCTAAGTACCCACATAAAGAAATGGCAGAATGGTAGATCGAGAATATAATATGCATTATGATATGGTTTAAGTCTTGAACAAGTTGCCAAAGGCTAGCAACGTAGGAGAAGGTGCATGCTATAATTATTAAAAGGGATTTTAGAAACCTTTATACAAATGCAATTTGTGGAAGTAAAGCCAACTCCCACTATGTTTTCCAGTGTCTTCCCTACCTACGCCAACGTGGGGGTATCGAAACAAGGTGAGGGAAGCGGTCTCACTTAGAATCATTGATTGGGATAGCTCGTGTTTCAACTGGTCACCCTCTCATGAGATTTCATTCGAATAAAAAACTTGCTCAATCTTATCATAGTGAAGGTGCTATGACGCCTATGGCTACCACTACATACATAAGACTTGGAAGCCAAGGGCAAAGGATTTGATTGTAACATTCAGGAAAAAGCCAATGGCGGCATATACACATGTTACCTTAGGGAACGATAGCAAGATATGCTCAAATTGGATTGCACAAAGAAGCTCTCAAAATATTTGGATTAATGGCGCAGTCAAAACAAGAAAAACAATTCCTAATATTGTAAACCTTGCTTGTGTATCATCACGCAGGTTTAGTTTGCAAGCCTCTTTCAATTAGAAATGAATGGGGGTTCAACCTGATATTTTGGGGCTACAATAGAAAAGGATACATCACAACTTCAGCTCTAGGTAATTGTTGGTTCATCAAAACCTTAAACTGCTCAAAATGGAAAAGACTTTCAAGGAATTTCAATTAAAGATTTTCAAAATCAAAATCATTCACACTGTTGAGCTTGTGAAAACAAAATCATTCATATTGCCCAAAACAGATAAATCAAGAAAGAAAATTTGTTTAGCCTAATAAAGATTTAGATCTTTGCAGGATAAAGGTATGATGGTCGCATGAGGAGATAACATTCATTTATTCTTAAAAATCATGTACGAAATTCTTCTCTAAAGGCTAAGAGAACTCGATAGTCTAAGTTTGGTTAGAAGACCAAAACATCTATTTCAATGATCACGATAAATCCATAACTCAAAGTAAACCAAACAGTGTAAACAAACGTGAATTTTTTTACAAATACAGAGGTGAATTCAAAAATAAAGAAGGAACCTAAATGCGATTGATTGAGACAGGTGAAGAATTGATGACAAGATCTCCTTTTTCCAAATTGCAACTCCAACATCCATAATAATTCCCCATTATTCTTGTTGATCTGGTTTTCTTTTCAGAAACCCCATGGACTTCCTCCTCCCAACATTTCTCAAAAAACCGCATACATAAAAGCCCAAGACGGGATAAAATTTTGAAAACAAAAATCAACAAAATAAACAAGTTTCATGTTCGATGCTTTGTTTGAAGTCATTTATGTGCAAGCTTTATCATTTTTCTGTCTTTTTCTATTTTTACCTATTTTAACTTCAGTTTTAAATCTTATCTTCAAGATTTATTTGAAATCACATTATTTTCTCTTTTTTAATAATTATCCCCAGAAGATAATCAATTAAATACTTTTATAAAACAAATTAATTTGATTATTTAATAATAATCATATACATATTATTTCAAAAAATTGACTTATTAATTTATTATTTTAATTCTAATTTTATTTAAATTATTTCATAAGCAATTTTTAATTTAATTAACTAATCACACCGATCCATTTAAAATATTGATTTCACCCCATAATTCATTAACATGTTAAACAACGAAGACCTAATAACACTTACACAAATATCTAGAAAGGTCACAATGGAGGGGCACTACAAATGCATTAATATCCTTTAGATATTTTACCAAAGATAGAGGCTCATAAATGATCAAATCCTAAAAACAACATGGAAAAAGGCCTAGTTGATTGATCACATCACTCCTAGGCACCATCTCAAAAATTCCATCCCAAAAACTGAGAAAAAAAAAAGAAAAGGCCAGCGAGCTCTAACAAACTCCTCAATCATATTACTCCATAGGAGGTGTAAATAGCTCGTAACAAAGAAATGATGTGTCAACAAGGTAGAAACTCCCGAGCTTATGAATATAGATCCCAAGAAAATGTCTGATGAGTCAACACATGTCCCAGAATCTCTCCCAAAAGGAAGATGAAAGATGAATGTTGTGCAGCCACCATGTGGCACATTACGCATCTTTCTGATGATTCTATTTGAGCACGGGTGCACCAAAAGATGAAGACATTTATGCAAGCCAAAAAATGGAAATGACTAAGGCAGAAAAAGTACTTCACAGTAATAATGAATCCCATTGTCCAAGTTGTCATGACCTAGATTGTTGTTGGCATGCCCATTCCTCCACCACCTACAGAGCCACTAAAAATGGATGCCACTATGTAGATATTAGAATAAATGAAAAAATGACAAAGGGAGGTAGCTAAGGGAATAACGGAAGAGCTTGAAGATCCTTTTAAGGATGATTACATTGAACATCTAGAGGGCAGAGTGGACATAAGTGTGGATAAGGTGGTGACCGATAAAGAGCGATCACATTCTTCAGAAGAAGACACTGAAGCACTCAATCCAAAATATATCATAGAGACCTCATACCAAGAGCTCATAAAGGAGTTGTCCCGACATCTCAAGGATATAGGAGAAGAGGTAAAATTTGAAAAGCAGCCTCCTAAAGAGAAATAAGACACTGATGACAATGTCGAGATATTTGAATAGCCTCCACTAGTCAAGCAAGACAAAGGCTCCATTCAAGAAGAAGGAGAGAAAGAAGAAGAGAAGAAGATGCTCCCAAGAAGAGCCCTAAGCTAGAACATCATGTGGAGCTTGAATAGGAGGAAGAATGAGCGCCTCATACAAAAAATATCACTAAGGAGAACATAGCCACCATTGAGCCAAATAGGGAAAAGACTATACATATTGAAGACTCCAATGAAGAAGAGGAAAGGGAAAAACAAGAATCCCTAGACGATGAAAAGAAACAACCCCAGCATGAATAGAGAGAGGAAGGTGAACATGAGTCACCAAAAGGGGAAACTCGGATTCCTAACTAGCTAGAAAAGCAGTTGCAAAAGAAAGCCCCCACTCTTGTTGACCCAAAGGCCTGACTTAAGGCTATATTGACAAGAGTGCAAACAAAGATGAAGAAAGAAAAGAAGCCAAGAGTTCATTCCCACATCACAGTCGATGCATCTGGATCAAAGATAGTTTAGATCACAACCCTAGTGATAGAAAAAGGAGAAGGGGTCAGCTATAAAATTTCTACCATCAACTTGGGCCCCGTGACAAGAGAATAGAAAAATGATGAGTTCCATGGGTGCATGGCCACAATCATGTAACAAATGAACAAGGACCAGACCTCTAAGGAGGAATTAAAAGCATAGGTGGTGGATCTCACTACCTACATTCAACAATGGACTTCCTTGGAGGAAGAAACCCCAACAACATCTTCCTCGCCCCCACTTCTCTCCCAAGAAGAGCTCACCAAGATGGAGAAAATGAAGAATTGGACCAAGGATACTATAGATTGGCTCTGACGAGTACTTTACTATGGTGACATGGGCATAGGCCATGTTTCCCTAGTGACCAAAAAATTCAGCGATGTGTAGAAGTAATTGGAGGGAACAAAAAATATATATCACTGGTTCCTCAAGCTATATCAAATCACTTATCTTAAGCTCGAGTCCATTCTCAAGATGCTTGAGAAGAAATGGGAGAAAGAACTAGCCCTCACAAAAGATGATCACTGGCTAGTGGAAACATGGAAATTGGGCCTGGATCGTAGGAGGGATGTCCTGGAAAGAGTATTGCATGAGGTTGAGCTAGACCTCAAATGGGTCAAAGAGCATAGAATAGATAGTGAGGATTACCTCAAGCTAATGGCAGACTCTGACATGCCTGTGTTGGAGCTAGATGTAGATAAGATTAGGCCAATCTTCCACAAGAAGACAGAGCAAGGGGCAACAAACACACTAACATCATATTTCATGGACTTTGTTGCAAGGACATTCACCTAGTCAAATTAGGTAATAAAGGCCATGTTGAGATGCACAAAACATTGGGAGAAAATCATTGGTAGATTCAAGATGCTAACCTTCCAAGTTATTGAATTTGACATCATGCAATATATATATATATATAATGTGATAAGCTTCTGGCACTGATTGGGAAATTCATGGAATACGCCACTCTCAAAAAAAGTGAAGGAAAACTAGTGATAGATGATAAGTTTGTGACAGTTTAGCTAGGAAAAGAAGGTAGTCACTTGAAGACAAAACTACTACAATGTCAAAGCCACTAGAGGACAATATAGGAATGAGACAAAAAAATTATTTTATATTAATATATTTTTGAGGTAGGTGAAACCCTAATTTAAAATGCATCTTGGCCACACAATGAGAGTAAATCCTGGCCATTCATTTCACTTTTGGAATATTATAAATAGGGGTCTCCTCTCATTTTCAAAGAGAGAGTTGAGTTGTTGTAAGGACATGCTATAGAAATTTCAATAGAATTTCATTGCTTTTGGTGGATTCTTATGTTTCTCACATGTTGCATGATTCATCATCAAACTTGATAGATTTAGATAAATCTAGTTTTTTGTTCTAATTACTTTGAGTACCTTCTAGTAGTTTAGTTCACGTTGTCCATTGATGTTGAAGAATGTTATTGTGTTGATGCCTTTCATGTTCATGCTTTTTGCTATTTGTTGATGATGAATAGTAGTGTAAAGCTAGTCTGAACATTAAATTATTGCTACACTTAAGATTCATCTTTTATCGATGCTCTATGGTGAATAAATAGCTGAAAAATCTATAGACCTTAGAAAATAGCACTAGTTTAATGAGACTATATGTTGTTTGGTTAAGTGGAACTCAGTATTAGGAAGGTTGTCCACTGTAGCATCCTCCATTGTCACTATTCATCAATAGTTGTAGGTCTAGGAACTCTTACCTCCCTTTTCCCTTTTGACCTTTCTTTGAAGTAATAGTTAAGGAAAATTTCTAGCATCATTGTAAAGCTAAATTTGATGTTGAACATGGAATTTTAGATAGTTGTTTTGAATTCACAAAAAATGCACATCATTTCCATAATCTCATAAAACTCCATTTGAAGATCCAATCCCCTTTCAACTTAGCAATTTTCCATGCCCCTTATGATTACCAGCAAATCACGTCAATCCATTGAGCTATTTTTCCAAGTCATGACCTAACAACTGAGAGACCTTGGGGTAATTTTTTGCAACTTGTTTGTAGGAAGTTTCCTTTCAAGAGAGGTAGTACACTTATGTGTTGCCTATGTTGAGAAGTTTAAAAACACCCATCAACAAGTAAAGAACTACACCATGAAATAATCCATTTATACATAAATTCCAAATTAAGTTGATGAGAAAATATCTTTGATATCCAACTGGAAAGCCTTAATATCAAAAAATTACTAACCTAATGTTTCACGACTAGTTTCCCAACTGTGACATCATCTTTACTTAATAAATCAGATGTTGATCCACTGTCATGTTGGAATTTGTAGGATTCTCTTACACAAACAACAAATTATATATATTAATTGTTTATAAACTTCCTTAATATCCCCATGTAAGAAGACTAAACTAAGTGAGGTTGAGGGTTTGAAGTAGAGTACCAAATTCTTGGTATGTGCTTGACTTTGGTGACTTCTATCTTGAATGAAAATAGCAAGCTAGCTACACTGTAAAATCATTGTTAATCTTTGTTACAAAAATAACCAAAAAATGCTCTTTAATTAAAATAATCCTTCTAGATATTTCAAGACAAGATACTTTAGTTAATTTCTAAGAGAGCTAATTTCACTATCCAAACAACCATCAATCTATTTATTTTATATAATTTTCTAGAATTCATAATTTGAATGTAATCAAACTAACCATCATCAACTATTGTTTTCACCAGTTGCATTTGTTGAATCGCAAATGTGTTAGCTTCTATGAGATGGGGGCACTGTATCTTTTATTTCCTTTTTTTCCTCAACATTTTCTTTGCACTCTTTTTCTTGCGTATAAAATAAAAAAATATCATATTATGTCTTATATACATAAATCTCTTTCCTATAAAATTTCATTAAACCCTATTAAACAAATAATATACTACTTAGTGGATTTACAACTTGTTTGTTTGTTAAACTAAGACGTGATAAATATTCATTATTCTTGGCCACTTTTCCACTATGAAAGTGCTCATAATCTATGACTGAAATTTCAGCATTATGATCACTATCATCTAATTTGTGCCTTATGGTCCTTTTCCTCATTTCTTAAAGTCAAAATAAACAATAATGTATAAATAAAAAACTTGAATCAATAAAACTTTATTTATTTCATAAGTTGATAACTGTTGACTTTCCAATTTGTTGATGATTGCAAATGGAAACTTAAAATAAAATTTAGTTTACAGATTAAAAATAATTTGCAATAAAAAACCAAGAAGATGTTTACAATTATAGGTATTAGACAAATTTTCCTTAGTTATATATTCACAAGAAAAAAACTAATAAAAACCATAACACAAACAGGGTGAAGGAAAAAGATACTCTAGCAAGGTTATGTCTGATTTGTCTCCAGTTATCCTGGGAGTTGAACCAAGAAAATATATATCTAATATTAACATATATGATGATATTTTGACACCAATAAATCATTCCTAATTTTAAACCACATATCTCCTTGTTAGTTTGATTTACTTATTCTTCCCAGGTTACTGTGATTTACTTAAAGGAATTTAATCCTTCCTTGAAGGAACCATTAAATTAACCACACAAAGACAACAAATGTGTTTTGATAAACCAGATATACCCTTGATATATTGATTTAAATAAAAAGGAAAGATTAAACTTGAGACAAAAAGATAACATTCATTAGTTCACTTCAATAAAAAATTGAAACCAAAATTCAACCACCAATTATAACTTCATTCTATTGAAATTCAAAAAGATTTTACCAAATGTTTCAAAATTTTGTCCTAACTAACATGTCAAAAAGTGTTTTCAATTACCCACTTTTAACATAAATCAAAAACTCTTAATTATCGGTGTTTACAGAGGACTACATAAAAGCAATGAAATATGAGAAATGAAGAGAAATTATCAAATGTTGAAGTCTAGAGCACTTGTAAGATATGAAAGTATGCTACTCATTTTAAGAAACCCATGATGATTCAGATCTTGAAAGGTCCTCTCTTCATGATAGTATATGAGAGGCTTGGTACTTCACTGCAAGGCCTATATTTTTGGGGGATCTAGATATGTCTACTCCCATTGGTAAACTATGTAATCATGAGGCCATTTGTACTCCTATATTTTTCATGTGTTGGCCATTTGGGAAAAAAAATTCATCTCATAGAAACCTCCAAGAACATTATTGCCTTCAATAACTTTAATTTCAAATCTAGATTGCCTAATAAACACGACAACTATGTCACAAAGAGGAATCAGACACAATTCATTTCCCACATTAATCTTTCTGAGAGAAGCACCTGTAAATTCAATTTCAACAACTTGCATAAACAAATTCAACAAATAGAACCATTAAACATGAAAGATAGTACAAAAGATTAGAACACATAGATTTACGTGGGGAGAACCCTTTCAAGTAAAAAGCTCCACACTCCAAAAGATCTAAGCCATTGTATTATTCAACAACAAATAGAGTTACAATACAATCTCAAGCTTATAGCCTTTTTCACAGAGATTACTCCTTGTTTAGAATTCTGGAGACAAACTGGAAACAACCATGTTCTATTTCCCTCTCTCCTTTTTACATTTCACTAATCAACCTCTCAATCCATTACAACCTTCGCACTATTACAATACTCTCACACAGTATACAGTGTAGATTAACATGAGAGATCAACCAAGAAACTTAATTTGGAGAGATTTTGGCAACATAATCCTGCCTCAATCTTCCTGTCACAATGAGAGACATCTCACTCAGCTACATAGCCACATGACTAGACCATCGACCTCTCTATCTCTTACTACTAAACTTCCAATGTATATACATTCATTTTTAGCAGGTAGGAAATGGTTCACCTTTTGTAGATCAGTTCGTATTCCAATAGTCAGACCAACTATTAACTACTCTAACTTCTCCAACCATGGTCTACCTTCAAGTCTATTGGCATGACTTTGTCTATCAGCCACAGTTTAGCAAAACACACTGATCATCAAAGTCTCCCCGATGTTGTCCATCATCCTGAGGTCTCAACCAATTCCATCAGCAAGAGTTCATAATGTCACATCAAACCCATAGGTCTCCCCGATGTCATTAAGCTCATACACCTTTTGAACGATACACCATCTCAAATGTTGGACATTGGATAAGCTATCAAGCAAATCTCCACCATCAAAGTTAGGGTTATCCACCTAACACCATGCTACCTAGTCAAAGAGACATACATTACCATCTCACCAATGTCCATCGAGCACATGGGCCCACATGCCATCTATCCTCCACATCATCGCCACCTATCAACCTTTGACACGATTCACCATCCTATTGAGTCCCACATCCGTCGACATCCAATTTGCTATATCACTAGAGAACTAAAATCCAAAACCTCATGTCGTAGGTTACGAAGTTCCCAGAACCCATGACTTATCGACAAAGGGATCGCTCCATCACTCAAAACTTAAACTTCCAACCCCTAAGTCTGGGGTTATGAATTTCCTGAAACCCATGATGAGTCAACAACAAAGGAAGCAGCCTTCCCTCTAGATTCAATAAGTCGGGAGGTTATGAAACTTTGGAACCCTATGACTTCAATTAGATAAACTTGAAAACCAGCGACTTAACTCAGGCCAATGAAGGAGGAAAATAGAACTGCTCTAGGAAGCAATCAATCTAGTAAATTTGAGTCATAATTCTCAACATTCTCCCACTTAACAAAGAACTTACTGGCTTCTTCCAACGCAAAGACAGAATCTTAAACAATTCTTTCGTGCTCCAACCAATACACCTACAATGACATCCAAGATGTCCACCAACTCAGGCAATAGTTCCAGCCATCTAGCACAAGAAAAAGAATGAGCCAAGGTGTATATGCATCACTCTCAAGAACACAAGCACTAGATCCTATATATGGAAAAGGCACCAACACAGCCACCACTCCACTGTGCTCATGAGCTAAACAAAAACAACCAATCATAGCCTTCCATGAAACCATGTAGATCTCAAACATGTTCTCATTCTCCATCAAGACTTCTGCACCAACATCCAAGATGTCCACCATTCAGGAAAAAATTCCTATCATCTTCCAACATGCCACTTATGCAAGAAAAGTACAAGCCAAGGTGAATAGGCACAAGTCCAATGAACACAAGCAAAGGACCCTAGTGATATCAACAATAAGAAACCACCATCACTCTAGAAAACAAGAAAGAACATCAAGTAGAACAACAATCATTTTGACTACTTCCATCCAACTGATAAACCCATGTGACTGAAAATAACACCCCCAACAAGTGCTAGAACATCCAATCATCCATACATTAAAGGTATCAAATATTAGTAAACTTATGCCACCAACATAACCAACCCATGTACTCCAAAGGAAAGCTCCATGTTCCAACCAATTGAAGAAGATAAAACACATTCAGGAACTCCCACTGCATGGGTAACACCAAATCTAAAAGATCAAAGGCATAACAAATCTACCAGTAGCAACACATAGAAATGTAACCATGTAGTACCAAGTAACATCCACCATGATATGCACAACCTGCAAATTAATAACCTGCAAGAACGCTCACCACAAGTCTTCACATCTCTCCCAAGTTCTCCACACCCAACAAAGGAAAAAGATTAAGAACCTTTGTGTCATCTCCCATGAATCATGAGTGAAAACACATGACCACAAGCTAGTGATCACTGCAGCTCTAACTAAACCTCAGACCAATGTAACGTGAAGCCAAACATCAAGAAGACCACCAAGACCAAAGAGAGAAAACCTTGCATAACATATACCTATAGAACATCCTCCTACATGTTAGAAGTATGAAATTTTGAAAAAATTTATAGTCACTTACAATATACATGAGTTTCCAAAATGTGTCCTCATCATAAGCATAAAATCCCTTCCTCATGTTGCCTTGCTTATATTCTGCCATGTGATCCATTTAAATCCATCTAGTCTTTGATATTTCATATATTATCCATATCGACAAGACAGAGTGAATGTCTCCCCGACTTGTGTATTTTTCACTAATACTTGTTTTAGGCTATCGGCAAGACATATCTCGTGTTTTGGCAACAGAAAAGACACATATCGGTATAAGAATCATATTCGGGTGAAGGTCATAGAGAAATATGAATGTCTTATCGAAAGGCATATGCTAAGGCTCTATCGGAAAAGGATTGAGGCATCGATATAATGTCATGGCGAGCTCAACATTTTTTACCAACACATAGAGGGGTCATTTTGGCCAAGCTAAAGGTATTTGGCAGATGGTCTTGGCGATGTCATTTTGTCACACTGACCGGCGATTAAAGGAACGCATCGGTATTAATTTGGCTATTGGGATGAGGTCTCTGCAAGAGTCCTTCGGTCTCACTGACTTTATGCATATCAAAGGGCTCGTTGGTGTGTGTTAATTGTTTCAATGTAAGTGGGGTGTTGTCTTGGTGAACACGAGTGAGCTCGGGGTGACTTTTGGTAAAGCAATGAGTTCTCTACGTGACATCTCCCCGACTATGATGTGTTATGGCGACCCGCATGTGTTAGAAGGTTTCATTTCGGCAAGAGTACAAATTTTTCACAGCGACTCATGTATGGTTGAAAGCTTTCGGTATATCATGGGCATTCTATATAACCTCTCCCCGACAATGTTTTGTCTTGTCGATGGCCCGATGTGTATTCTTTTCGGTGAGACAACCTTGTGGTCCTGGCGAAGTTGAATGTAATAAAAGGTATTGCTCGATGTGAGATCTTTGTTTTTTTGTGTTGTTCTGGCGAAGAGCTTGGGGTCTTTCCAAGTGGAGTGCAGTGGTGGATTTGTCAGCAGGACAATTAGATGGTCACAACGACATGAAGTTATATGGAAGGCTCTCGGTGAAACTTAAAACAATCTGTGTGAGGTCTCCCCGATACCTATGTGTTATAGCGAAGTAGAGTGGGAACAAAGGAATACTATATGGCTTTGGTATGACTAACGGGTTGCTACAGTGACATATAGGAGGTGAAGTACATTTCAATAAAACACTTTGTTATCTGTGTGACTTCTCACTGACCCGAATGAGCCATAGTGAATGCGAAAGAAAAATACAGGTGCACAGGATGAGAATGAATGAATTGCCTTCAACAGGACCATACGCTTTGTCTTGCCGACTTTGTACTGGTAAATAACAGAAACATAAGTCTTGTGGCCGACATGTCGAATACTTGAAGACTACTGCTAGCCGACTTGAATTGAGCCCGAATCTTGTGGAGGGCCGACATGAAGTTTCATTAAGATATTTTTCTCATGCTAGTGTATAAATAAGCATGTTGTAATTGTAAATTGACACCAGAAATTAGATGTTCAATACTGCAAGTAGATACAGTAGAGTAAATTGTCAGATTAGAGACTATTGATGCATGATTTCAGAATGGAGGTACTTATGAAAATCAATTGATGTTGCTATATTTCTTTGGTGTCAATTGTCTAATTGAATTAAATGAAAATACTGCTAAGTTGTCTCCAAGTTGATGCTTTCTAGTTGTTTAAATTGACACAAGTTTATGTTTAATTTATCAATACACATTCGTTGTATTCATGTGACTAATCACCAGGTTCTTTCAAGGAAAGATTAAATCCTTTTGTTGATCACAGTAATCAGAGAGAAATTCATTTGGATTCTTAAAGTAGAACTTAATAGTTACAGTATCGCAAGTTTATACAAGTTGTAAACAGAATGTGTGCTAGATAATTTATGTTTTCTCTAGAGAGTGTTGTTCATCCTAGTCTCATTTGACTCTACATACCCAATAAGGCACTAGTCTCTACAATTCATCATTTTGAATTCTTTCAGTTCCTTTACATCTGATTAGTTAAGCATTCAATATAAGATTTAGATTAGAATATTGTTACTGTATTCAAGTTGGATTTCATCTGTTCACCTCCCAATTGTGAAAAATTTGTTTCAAGAAGATAATCTAAATTCAACTCTACATTATTCATAAAGGTACACCTGCACAGGTTTGCAGCACCTAAAGAGTAGAAGGTTGAGTTCTCTTGACCTTGTCTATTACCCTAAAGCGTATCGAGAGATTGAAAGCCTCTTGAGGCATTCAGCTTGTGTTTTTGAGAGCTAACACTACATACACTTCTAACAAAAAATTGTGTCAAGTATGATCTCCTTCCCATCCCAAAGAGATGCCATAACAACATCCAACCGTTCAATCACCAAGATCAAGAATAACAAATATAACATGTAAACAATCATGGATTTAAGCCTCTTAAAGAATATTACTCTACCTCAATTCCCATCTCAGGAAATCAGCCCATATAACTATCTCCTACCAATTCTTATCAATAAATGATATAATGCAAAAGCTCAAGGAGATGTCCACCTTCCACTATGAATCCTCCATAACCATTTAACAAAAATTGAAGATCCATATCATGAAAGAAATCATAAAACACACTTGAAAAATATAATGGCAAAATAACTCTCAAATAAACTTCCAAGTAGACCAAGAGTGGGAAAAGAGAATGCTCCTTCAAGATATACAAGTCACCATGACTTGTCCAAGAGAAATCTCCTCATTTGTCTTTGTTGAACTCATTTTCAACCAAGGTGTAGGCTACTCAGAATTTTTGCTGAAAACAACACCTTTCTCAAGAGAATTACAACCTCACCTTATTCTCCATGTATCCATGAGCACCTCCAAATGATCATCCCATCTTGAACTCCAAACTACATTACTGCACTAGCATGAAGTTCTCAAGTATATGACCAGTGTACTCAAAACATAGAGAAACTCTAGACCACTGTCAAAGCTCCAAACATCTGAAACAAGAACTTATCATGACACCATGATCTACATATCCCCTTAGGAGATACCAAAGCTCCAAGTGAACATACCATGGTCTCAAGTGCAATGCACAATGTCAAAAATCTAGTGCATAAACAAGAGTATACCATGACATAAAGCAAAAAAACTCAAAACCAATGTCACCTATCAAGCATCAGCAACACCTCATCAAAAGACTCCAAAAATCCTCCATGGTTCCAAGATGTTGCACATCTTCAAATAGTTCCCAAGAAAATGCAAAAGAACCCTTCTACAACAACAAGATCAAAGAGCTCCTCCTAGTAGCATTTGTAACACTAAAGGAAAACAATTCACCACCAAGTGATGAATCTAGAGTCATTGCTAAAGCTCCCACTGAACTGTGACAACTGAGCTTCTCAAGCATCATGAACCAACATCTGCTAATCTGAAAATCCTTCAAGTCCACACAACAACATGTCCATCAATTGGCACCAAGATCTCCAAAGCAAGTAGAGATTACCATCACTATCAAAAGCTTACACAAAGCAATGTATCCAAGTTGTCCATGACATCGTGATAAAACATGCTATAGGTCCCCATAGCCGAATATTCAGGTACTCAACACCATCCATCCTCTCATCTCAAAGCAATCACACCAATGCACAAGTGACCACAGACAAGGCCAACTAATAGATCTGCACCAACATTGCATCAACCTCATGGATATAGACAGTCCACATCCAAGTTATCTCACTGCAGCCAATGGGAAGCTAAACCATCAACCACATAACTGGAATATCAATTCCATTGAATGTGCAAACCCATCATCACATCAGTAATCATAAACTGAGATATCAAAAAAGATAAGCATGTAGACACTAAGACTACAACACCAAATCATGACCAAATCTGATTTTCCAAACATGTCCACAACGAGCACCATAGTCAAGGAATCCACAAGCAACACCACAAGAATGCTAGGTGACAAATCACATACCAACACTCTCATATAGAGAAATCATCTCACCTCCTCATACCATGTCAAAGCACGCATGAATAATTGCAAACATCTCATCTAGTAACGCCCCAAAAGCCAGGGTCTAGAAATTTTTTTAACAACTACTCCACATAATCACAAGTTTTTCTTGACGTGTAAAACCCACAAAACCACATAAAACATGCAAGTAAAATACAACTTTAAAAAAGGAAACAACAGTTCAAGAAATCTAGGCCCCCTTCAAGCCAATTCCAAAACCATTAATATGCACATGCATCCGAGAAGGAGAGAGGCTATTCTAGAAACTTTCAAATCATCTAATGATTAACTCCATAGCCTTCAATATTCGAGGTTAATAGAATACAATGCCTTCCAACACTAGGAAATACCACCCAACATAAGCACTCTCTTCCATGACTGAGACACAACCCAAGCTTCTCCATGTCACCACAAAGCCTCTCACACAAACAGCTAATATGAAAGCTTTGTTGCAACTCAACCAAGAAGCAAAGAAATCCACCTCATACGTTAAGGTTATACTATTTCCAGGATAACCACCTCCATCTTCACCATCCTTCAAACTACATGTTGTCTCTGAGTACTACAAGAATTTGACTCACCAAAGGATCAATGCATCAGCCAATTCCTCCAGATTTCCTCAAGCTTGATAGACTAAGAAATCTTCATAGGAGAAATACCCAAAACCAGCAACCAAAAGAAGGCTCTAATACCACTTGTTGGCAAAATTTTGTCATCTCAAAGAAACCTCCAAGAATAGTAGTGCCTTCGATAACTTGAATTTAAAATAGATTGCCTCAAAAATATGTACAACTATGTCACAAAGTGGAATCAGACACGGTTCATTTCCCACATTAATCTTTCTAAGAGAAGCACATGTAAATTTAGTTTTAACAACTTGCATAAATAGATTCAACAAACAAAACCATTAAACCTAAAAGATAGTACAAAATATTAGAACACAAAAAATTACGTGGGGAAAACCCTTTCAGGTAAAAAACCCCACACTCCAAAATATTTGAGCCATTGTATTATTTAGCAGCAAATAGAGTTACAATACAATCTCAAGCTCATAGTCTTTTTCACAAAGATTACTCCTTGTTTCATTTTGGAGACAAACTAGAAACAACCCTATTCTGTTTCCCTCTCTCCTTTTTACATTTCACTGATCAACCTCTCAATCCATTACAACCTTCGCACTATTACAATACTCTCACATAGTATACAGTGCAGATTAACATGAGAGATCAACCAAGACAGTTAATCTAGAGAGAATTCGGTAGCATAATCTTGCCTCAATCTTCCTCTTACAGTGAGAGATATCTCACTTGGCTACACAGCCACACGACTCGACCACCAGCCTCTCGGCCTCTCTGTCACATAGTTGCTTAGCCTTCACCTCCTATGAGATTCATCTCTATCTATTACTACAAAACATCCAATGTATATACATTCATCTTTAGCAAATAGGAAATGGTTCACCTTCTGTAGATCAATTCATATTCCAATAGTCAAACCAACTATTAACTGCTCTAACCTCTCCAACCATGGTCTGCCTTCAAGTCTATCAGCATGACTTTGTCTATCAGCCATAGCTTAGCAAAAAACACCAATCATCAAAGACTCCCTGATGTTTTCCATCATCTTGAGGTCTCAACCAAGTCCATCAGCAAGACAACATCCATCAGCAAGAGTTCATAATGTCACATCGAACCCATAGGTCTCCCCAATGTCATTAAGCTCATACACCTTTTGAACCATATGCCATCTCCAATTCTAGCTATCAGACAAGAAATCAAACAAATCTCCACAGTTGAAGTTATGGTTATCCACCTAACACCATGCTACCTAGTCAAAGAGACATACATTACCATCTCACCAATGTCCACCGAGCACATGGGCCCACATGCCATCTATCCTCCACATCTTCACCACCTATCAGCCTTTGACATGATTCACCATCCTATCAGGTCCCACATCTATTGACATTGAAGTCACTATATCACTAGAGAATTGAATTTCAAAACCTCATGTTGGAGGTTACGAATTTCCCAGAACCCATGACTTGCCAACAAAGGGATCGCTCCATCACTCAAAACCTAAACTTCCAAATCCCAAGTCAGAGGTTATGAAGTTCCTGAAACCCATGATGAGTTGACAAAAAAGGAATTAGCTTTCCCTCCATTCTCACTAAGTCAGGAGATTATGAAACTTTGGAACCCCATGACTTCAATTAGATAAACTTGAAAACCAGTGACTTAACTCGGGCCAATGAAGAAGGAAAAAAGAACTGCTCCAGGAAGCAATGAAGCCAATAAATTTGAGTCATAATTCTCAATAGGCCAAGTGACTCTTCCATTTGTTGTCTAATAACCCTTTTCCATTTATGATGAATTTTGAGTATCCAGCATCTAGTGCAATTATTCCATCCAAGGTTAAATTGAGGTACTGAAGATTTATCTCACCATCCTTCTAGAAATTAGTGAGGTAGTTGGGAAAATTTTTGCTAAACTAATCTGTCCAATCCTTGGAGCCTTTCAATTGATCATCATCCCTTGTTATCTTAGGCATGAACCACTACTTTAGTGTTTGAAATGAATCCATTCTTACCTTGATCTTTTGGTCTTCTATAGATATGTATTGAAATTCATAAGTGACCATTCGAACCATTTGCTCAATAGGCTTTAAAGCTATGGGGGCATCAACACTCCTTTGTAAAGTTCTGCATAAAGTTACTGAGGTGTGATGTATAGGTTGTCATTTCTTGAATAAGGGGTCCAATATAGGTACATGGGCCTTTATATGAACAACTTCTTGTGACAAGGAGACATAAAATTTTCTATAAGAGTGAATTTGCACCCCTTATGAAAATTCCCCTTATTTTCTTTTTCCACTTCAGAAAACCAAGTTTGGAGGCTTAATTATACCTAATCCCACTACTTGCATCCCACTTGGCACCTATTCTGAGTGTTGGTGGGGGAATTTCTATTGAGGACACCCGCGCGGTGCATAGACATCCACGTGGTGTTCTTAAGTCCTTGGAAGATTCTTGTGGCTAAACCTACAGAGGCATTACACTTCTCATTGGTGGTCAAGTTGTAACACCCTCTTTGGCCAACCAACCTAAATATGGCTATTTTCTTCACTATCTCCTTCAAATTCTATATTCACTCTTCCATTTCATCTTCTAAGCATTCAATTCAACTTCTTTTGCATCCCTTCAAGCACTCTTCGACAACATCCTCGCACTCTTGTATTGACTTCAAGCATTCTAGCAACACTCTTGCACCTCATTGCAACAACAACTTCACTCCACCACTTCAGTAGAGAAATTTTGGGCCTACACCATTGCAACAGAGGCTTGAGTACTCTCAATCTCTCCCCCACCAGCCTTGAGTGCTTTTGGTGGAGGTGGTAAGCTTCCCATTCCTCTCCTCTATTACTTGGTAGAGTAAGCACATTAACTATTTTGTAGTTCTTTAGTGTTCTTTATTATGTTGTTTTCTTTATCTTGCTTTCTTCGCTAGTTGTGGAGGTGGAAACACCTCAACAAGGATTTGACTAAGGCATGCCCCTATATAGCCACCCAACATTTTTATCCTTCTTGTGTGTAGGTGAACATGCTTTCGAGGAGCTAGTTGGTGAATAAGTTTCTTTGTGAGATCCTTCTTGACGCTTTAACACTCACATTTTACATTATCACATTAGAGAGTATTTTATTTACTTAATCATGTTATTTTGGCCCTTTAATAGTAGTTAGCTAGGTCATTGGCTTGTTTTCTTAGGTTTGACCTTATCTCCAAAGTTATCCGGTCGTACAGATGCCAATGCACTTGAGAGACACCAGTGCATCGTGTTATCATCCCAGGACCGTGCTTCTATCTTTAGGTAGAGAGCCTCCTGAGGTGTAGCATTAAACCTAAAAATCGGCTCCCCTAGCACTATCTTGCATTTTAGGTCTCTAGGGTGATTGAAGGACATTATATTCCTCATCATTCTCGTCATACATTCCCTGACATCTTGTTAAGCTGAGGTAAGTTAGGTCAGCCTTCCACTCTTGGCCCTTCGTGACCTAGGGCCTTGAACATGGAGAGTTCCCCTCTCTTACATTTTTGGTGAGCACAACATGAAACAATATCTATTCATCCATTGGTGTTGACAACTCTCCTGTGTACTCTATGACTATTGTATTCCTAACTATTGTGAAGGTTTATGAGCTTCACAACCCAGTCTACAACTTTTAGGTATATCATTAGGAGAAGTGTATAACACCTCCCGATGGAAAGTATGAAGGTCACTACCAGTTTCTCTAGAGGCCATTAATCTAGTCCAACTATTAGTGTGACCCCATAGGAGTAGTTTTCAAAGGGTGAGATAGGATTCTCTAATGAAACCAATCACATCCCCACTCCTCCTATGTTCCCTATCCCATTGTCAGTGGACAAGTTTGAGGATGTTCAAATCCCTTCAAAATATCTTTCCACCCTTATAAAGGGGTTGGATGCTTTGTGTCAATGACGGTTTTACTGGTAGTAAACAGTTTGAATAAAATCTCCACAAACAAGCCCACAAAGAGCCTATACTTCTTGAAAGATATGGAATAAAGACAACCTAAAGGTAAATTCTACATTCACAAGACAAAGATTGGCTTTCGTTCAATCCCAAGTCTCTGATAAGTTGGTCATGGTTGCACTAGGATCGCTCTCGAGTAATGATGTGACATTTGTTGGTAACCTCAATGGGGACTACGATTATTCTTTGAACATTTTAGATAAGATTTAGAATTGAATTGATAAATTTGAACAGCATGAAACCAAAAGATTTGACATAATATTTCATGAAACATCACAAATTATTTTCTATCACTTAAGTAGATTTAGCATTAAGCATTCAACAATTTAATTGAAAATAAAACATTTTCAACAAAATTCTTTCTATACATTTATATATATATATATATATATATATGTATGGAACATTTTCAAAATATTAAACATCTATTCTAAAACAAAGTATAAAAAATACTGAAAAATAAAAGTTTCTCCTTGTTACTCTCCATGGATGCCCCAAAGACTTAATCAAAACAGACCAAACCACTTTATATTTCACCAAATTTCTTCATAGCTATGTATAAAATGGTGCAAGCTTTTAAAGAGAGGGCTTCATTTATGGACACCAAGTAGGTTCTATATGCACCCTTAAACAACACAGCATACTGTCTTGTTCGGTCGAACTTACAAAACCAGCTACAAAAGATACTAAGATAGGTAGCTATCCATAAAGCTTTGATATTAATTAATGTCTACATGCATACAAAGTTTTACACCAGAATGGTTCAAAAAATAGGAAAAATTTACAAAACTTAAAAAAAAATTATGCTCCTCAAACATCCACAAATTCCAAACTTAAAATAAAAATGAAGCATCCTTTAGCCTTATATAGAACACAAGGCTAGGATAGGATAAGACAACTACATGAAAGGAAATCTAAGGGACCAATCTCATCAAGGCATGTGGAATATTGTTACCAATAGGAGAATTGCAATTGAAGTCAATGGAAGTCAACTCTAATTACTTGTTCAAGCTCTTCAAGTTCTACTTTTTCATCTAGAATCTTCGCTAGGATGATACTTCAAATCATGATAATATGTACGGGCTTCCCATATATTCAAAATGATAAGGTGGAATTATCACCCCCTACGCTTCGCTTGGCTCTAGTTCTGTCACTCTCAGGAATGGGCTCTCCCAAAGATTAGCATTTGTTCAAACCATGATATGTGAAATACTGAGATCCCAAACATTTTGGTGGACTCAAAGCTATCTACATTATCACCACCTAAAGTGATTGAACTGGACTAAAAATTATTCCATCCATGATTCATGTTTCCTAACTATCCATACTCGAGCTTTCCATCACAATCGATATCTCCTACAATCACAAATTCCATATATTAAATCCCTTTTTTTTATTAAAAAAAAAAACATATTATAATATCTCATGTAAATAAAACAATTATTCAAATGTTACTACAAAAATTTCATAATTAATATGTCTTTCAAAAAGAATATCATGAATCCTTGTACATATAGCGGATCACTGGGATCATTAGACAAATCTAAAATTTTAACATTTCATTTCACATTGCAACCAAGTACCCGATACCCGGTATTTAGCTTTACCCACTTACTTTCCCGGATCATGGTTATACTGGAACTCCATTATACCAAACTCCTTACTAGACACACTTTGGCCAGACCGAAGCCTTTCACTTTAGACTTCACATTACCTTTCACCTTTTTGGTGTTTCTAGTACCTCGTACCTGGTATGTACGAAATACTTACAATACAAAGTACTCTTTTTCTATCAAATATTTCTCTTCCTCTCTTCACTTCTAGTGATTTCCAATTAGTTAGCTCCTACCATAAGAGTTATATTTTTTCACTTCGGTCCTAGATTTCTAGATTTGCTCAGGTCATTAGTGAACTAAAATACATGATTGGAAAAGATTGAATAGGCTTGGAACTCTTAGCTAGTCTCACCAGTCCAACAAAAGCTTGTGCTTCCTCAAACGCTCCTGGAATTATGTGAGGAGCCACTTTCAAAGATTATGAGGGATAGCTAGGAGTGTCAATTCCTCCCATGTCTATCTACATGGCCAATGTAGTCCCATCTATCAACATCCCTTCTATCTCTAATAAACCCAAAACTATCAAAGTAAACAAGATCTCCTTGGGCTTCAGCTTTGCCCCCCCTATCACCTCTAGTGGTGGAGGTTTCAGTGGGATGAGAGGTGGAGGCTTTGGTAGTGGTAATGGATTTGTTAGTGGAGGTGGCGTTGGTGGAGGTGGTTCTAACAGAGGTCATGGAGGTGGCTTTGGAAGTAGAGGTGGCTTTGGCGGAGGCCCTACTGGTGGCAATGGCTCTAGTGGTGGTTCGAATGGTGGTCATACTAGTAGTCATACTAGTAGTTCTAGTGGTGGTTCTGGAGGATGAGGTTCCTTTGGCCCTGTATCTTCTAATGATCATATTCTAAATACTCTCCTTCAGAATATGGGTAAGATGCAGAGCCAGTTGGCGAGCCTCTCCCAGCCTTCGCTTAGTCTATCTTTCAGCCCTTTTTCTGGCACATCCTATTGTCGATTGCAATTTTGAATACTCCCTTCCCACAAGAAATGGATATCCCTAAATTTGAAAAATACAGTGGAAAATGGGATCCATAGACACATGTGTCTGCCTTTAATTCCTTATGCATTGATTTCTTCCATCACAATGCGCTGTTGGTGAAGTTGTTCCCTTGATCACTCAAGGAAATAGCCCTGGAAGGGTACTACTCCTTGCCTAACAATTCTATTTTCTCATTTGAAAAACTTGTAAATCAATTCCTTAGACAGTTTCAAGCTAATATTAGACCAAAGATGACCTTCTCAGATCTTGTCTGATGTAAACAAGGAGAGAAAGAAAAAATCATTGATTTTATAACACACTATCAAGTGCTTCTTTCACAAATCTCATATCAGCCACTTGATTCTAATGTACAAAAGGTATTCAAAGGGAACTTACAAAGGCCTTGGAAAGAGAAGTTCTTGCTTATGAAGTACCCTTCTTTTGTGCATTTTTGTGCAGCCTTACAAGAGTACCAATAGACAGTTGTTTAGTTCAGGGGATCCTCCTCGCGCTCCCATTCTGAGGGAAAGTCCATCATATCAATCTTTGGGAAAGGTAAGGTTGTTACGAATTTATTAGCCACTGCTAATGACAATGGCCTCAAATGTAACCAAAAGTTTACAGAGTTATCAAAATCTTATTCTTCCATCTTACAAAAGTTGTTGAAGAATAAGATTGTAACCTTGCCAAATCTTGATCCTGTTAAGGAGACTTACCCTAATTGGTATGATGGGAGCACTTTTTTTTAGTACCATCAGGTTAATGGAATAGATACCGAATCCTATATGTGGCTATATCATGAGATACAGGGCTGCATCAAGGACAATACCATTTGTCTTGATGGGAGTAAAAAAAATGCTAACAAATTAGTGGAAAAAGCTAATAGTGAATTGTAAATATACACGGACCCATTTCCATCACATTCTTCTAACATGATTATTGATTCCACAAGTTTTGTTACTCAACCTGAGGCCTATGTTAGCATGGTCACAGTGACTTCTTCTTCTCTACCTGCACTAGGTTCGTCGGACATAACATTCACATCACAATATTTTCCCTTGAACAATAAGCCCTCTCCCCTCTTAAGACCCACTCATCTCAATGGTAACATTATGACAGGGGTATTGGTAGACCCCATGAGCCATGTGAATGTCATCATGAAGGAAACATTGGTATTAAATTTATTACAAAGGGAAGAATATGAGGAAATGAAATCTACCATCCATACTCACAATGATATGTGTCTCCAACCTTATGGCTGGATAACCTTATCCATCCTAGTTGGACCTAGGGCTATTGACATGGTTTTCAATGTCATCCTAGACTCGGATATATTCAAGGTGAAGCTAGGCATACCCTGGCTAGCTTCTATCAATGGATTCACCTCCATTATTCACAAGTGCTTAAAATTTTCTCATGAAGGTGTCGTCCATGTAGTGCGTGACACTGGATATTAGCCCAAGTGGTGTCTCATGGTGGATATCCATTAGATCACTTTTGGCCTTCCCCAATTGGTACCCTTCCTCCAATAATGGACCTACTTTACAAGAATTATGTAAAGTATAAGAATGAGGGCAAGGGACAGCCAAAACTGACGCTTCCTATGATACAACGACTGGTTGCCTCCTCCTCTCGAGAGGAGGAGAAGGCTATACCAACCACTCCCCCTTCTCAAAAGAGAGAGGAGAATTCCATGCTAGCTCCCCCTCTTTCCTGTAAAGGAAAAGAGAAGGTTTCCTTTCCCTGGAATGTCTTGTCCTCTCCTCTTTCTTAGGAAGATTACTAGATGATTCAGCTTGAAAACTATTCGCTAAGCTTGACAATACCTCCTTGGTGTAGGCCCAAGCTCAGGATCTAAGACCTCCCTAAAAATACCTTGGGTTGTGGTATTACTTGTATGGCAGAAAGAAGGGTTCCCAAAGGGAATTCAATCTGTGGCCTCCTACTTCTCCTACTCCTAAAACAATGAATGGGAAGTGGCCCGCTACTAAGACTCTTGAGCTGACTCCCCCTACTACTCCTCAACCTATTCCTCTTGCTCCCATTTAGGAATCCATTCCTCCACTAGAGATGGCCACAGTTTGAATTCCCATGGTTGAGTAGGATTCTTCTACTCATTCGCAGCCTCCAACCTCCAATTCAAAGAGTTGTAGAAACCACATTGTGTTCTAGCACAAGCACTAACAAAAGGCTCTCTTGGCTAAACAAGTTGCCTCACAAAGGAAGGAGGAAGAGATTATCACCCCTACTTCAGGGTCTCTTGCATGTCGTCCGTGTCCATTCCTTCTACCTCTCCTCAATCTAGTCTCGTGTTGCTTCTAACTTTTTGCTACGAGTGTGAATGTGCCTAACCCCAAGAGGGTGTAGGTGTTCATCACTCCTTTGGTGGAGCTACCTTTGCTAATGTTTGTTCTAGATATCCAACCTTTCCCAAAGCTTGTGGATATGGTTAATACTTCGGTTGTATCCACTGCGGTTCTTTCCTCCTCTTCCTCTACACCCTTTGGCTCGTCTATGGGGAGTTAATCCCCTTTGATGAAGAAAAAGGTGGAGCATGGTCCTTCTAGTAACAAAGGGCATAAGAGGATCCCACCTTCTTCACAAGGTGGTCCTGTGTTGACTTGTTCTATCCTAGTGACAAAACCATTCTTGGCTTCCCCTGAGTTTTTCACCGCTCCAGAGATATTCATCAAGCCCAGTGGTAAATCTTAGGCACAATCTACCCCGTTTACTAAATTTAAACATACAACTCTCCTATAGGATGCATGTTTAACTTTGTAGATCAAGTTTTGGCCTTGTCAACGATCTTCATGAAATTGCTCACCCTAGCTCCATAAGAGCTCAGTGAAAAGACCTTGCACGACCTTCTTCCTTAGCCCTTATTGTAATAGGGCTAGATGCTCCTCCTCTTAACATCCCACCACTATAGGTCCATCCTCCTTCCCTCTATGATGACCTAGAGTGGGAAGCGGATGACCTCTTGGTCGATCAATGTTAGAAGGAGGCCTCTTCTTGATCTTGTGTGTGTGTTTTGTGATTTGTTCCCTCGTGATCATTTATGTGTGCTTGAATGACCCTTGTCATCCCTATTGGTGCTTGGATATAGGCATCGTTTTTGTGTTATAATCCTTCTTGTATTTGTATCATCATTCTTCTAGGTTTTTACTTGAATTTTGATAAATTGGGGATGATGCAAAGCATTGGGGTCATTTAGGGTTCCCTTCCATGTTGACCTAAGTTTTTATTTTTACTTTTTCTTCTCGTGTGTTATTCACATGGTCTGATATAGTAGGGGGTTGATGACAATTCATTTATATACTATTACTATACATATATCTATATGAGAAGTTCTCACCCTGAAATATCAGGCTACTCCTATGCCCTTTGTTTGTGTTTTTCTCTTTTTCTTTCTCTTTATCTTTCTCTCTTCTTTGCTTGAGTTGTCCCTCTCATGTGTGACAAAACCTTTCTTTAACATTATGATTTTTCAAAAAATGTATTCAATTTTGACGAATATTTTCTTTAAAATATTCACAAACCTCTCTTCAGAATCACATTCTCAACTTGGAACCCTAACAGAACATGTTTCTTTCATCATGAGTTCAGAAAGAAAGAGCTTGAAAACCTTCCTCTAAAGTGGGAACATCTTTGGCCTTCCCCTTGCTTGGTGGCATATTATTCCTTTCAAATTCCTTGATGAAGTGGACATCTTTCAAAAGGATCCCTTCATGATGGATCGATTCAAGAAAAAGAATATCTACTTTCAAATTGTGCATCCCTTGAGTGGACCCCCTCTTCACGTCAGGTCCCCTAGGGAACCCTATGAAAGTCTTCCAACTTGATTGACGGTCTGTGTGATTGTCCACTTACTTGCCTACATGGCCACTTACTGACTCTATGGAGTTCACTTTCAAATGTTTCCTCCATATGAGAGATCCTATGGGATACCTCCCTATAGGGCTAAGAGACTGTAGGGCTCTTCCTTTGAGCTTCCTCCATGTGAGAGATCTTGGGGTGGCTCCCCTACAGGTTTGTGGGCCTGTGGGGCACTTTTTTGGGTTTTCTCCATGTGAGAGATATTGGGGGTTACCTTCCCTACAGGTTTGTGGGTCTGTAGGGAACTTCCTTAGGTATTCTTCATGTGAGAGATCTTTAAGGATACCTTCCCTACATGTATGTGGGTCTATAGGGCACTTTCCTCGCTTCCTCCATGCGAGAGATCTTGGGGAACACTTCATAGGTATCCTCCATGTGAGATTTATTGGGGGACACCTTCCTTGTAGGTCTATGGGCCTGTAAGGTTCTTACTTTATGAGTCTTCCTTCATGTGAGAGATCTTGGGGGTTGCCTCCTTGTAGGTCCACGGGACTGTAAGACACTTTCTTTCTTTAGCTACATAGTTCCAAGAAGCTATGGAGTCCTTCGCTTGTCCTGTACCTTCAGGTTCATCATATCATGGTCTACTTCCTTGATGGTTTAGGTATACATTTCTAACCTTACTCCTTTCTCTACTTTACCAGAGCACTCATCAGTACTCATGCTCGCTAAAGTGGGGGAAAAATGTGAATTTGTACCCATTATGCAAATTCCCATTTTTTCCTTTTTCCACCTTAGAAAACCAAGTTTGGAAGATTAATTACACCTAATCCCACTACTTGCATCCCACTTGGCACTTGTTTTGAGTTTCAGTGGAGGAATTTCTATTGGGACGACCATGTGGCATGTAGATGTCCACGCAGTGCACTTACATCCCTGCCAGATTCTTGTAGCTAAACCTATAGGGGCATTACACTTCTCATTGGTGGTCAAGTTGTAACACCCTCTTCGGCTGACCGACCTGAATATGGCTATTTTCTTCACTCTCTCCTTCAAATTCACTATTTACTCTTCAATTTCATCTTCTAAGCATTAAATTCAACTTCTTTTGCATCCCTTCAAGCAATCATCTACAACATCCTCACACTCTTGTATTCACTTCAAGCATTCTAGTAACACTCTTGCACCTCATTGCAACAACAAATTTAGTAGAGAATGTTTGGGACCACACCATTGTAGTAGAGGCTTGAGTACTCTCAATCTCTCCCCCATTAGCCTTGGGTGCTTTTGGTGGAGGCAGTAAGCTTCCCATTCCTCTCCTCTATTACTTAGTAAAGTAAGCACATTTACTATTTTGTAGTGCTTTAGTGTTCTTTATTACATTGTTTTCTTTATCTTGCTTTCTTGGTTGTTCATAGAGGTAGAAACACCTAAATGGGGGTCTGACTAATGTAAGCCCGTATACAACCATCAAACATTTTTCTCCTTCTTGTGTGTAGTTGAACATGCTTTTGAGGAGCTAGCTGGAAAATGAGTTTCTTTTTGAGATCCTTCTTGTCGCCTTAACTCTGCCATTTTTACTTTATCACATTAGAGAGTATTTTGTTTACTTAATCATGTTATTTTGGCCATTTAATATTAGTTAGTTGGGTCATTAGATTGTTTTCTTAGGTTTGATCTTGTCTCCAAAGTTGTCTAGTCAAACAGATGCTAGCGCAATTGAGATATGCTAGAGTGCTACACTATCATCCTAGGACCACACTTTTTTCCTTAGATAGAGAACCTCCTGAGGCATAGCATTGAACTCAAAAATTGGCTCACCTAGCCCTATCTTGCATTTTGTGTCTAGAGGCTGATTGAAGGACATTATAGTCCTCATCATTCTCGTCTCATATTCCCCAACATCTTGTTAAGCTGAGGTAAGTTAGGGCAGCCTTCCACTCTTGGCCCTTCATGACCTGGGGCCTTGAACATGGTCAATCCCCCTCTCTTACACATTCATACACATTTTCCAATTTTTCCACAATTATTTTAACCTTAAGCTCCAATATATTTTTCTAATACACTAAGGGTTTGTCTCTTTGCTCCTTCCTTGTTTTAGCATGATTACTTGTTCAACAATGATTGCACCTATATCATTTTGGATGCAAGGGGTTGGTATACTATTAATTTTTTTCTTTGGGAAATACCTTCTCCCTTCAAATTCTCTTTCAATTTTACATTTTCT
Organism: Sequoia sempervirens; assembly: GCA_007258455.2. NCBI lineage: Eukaryota > Viridiplantae > Streptophyta > Pinopsida > Cupressales > Cupressaceae > Sequoia > Sequoia sempervirens. The sequence goes on along the minus strand of VDFB02252616.1, from coordinate 176,048,046 downwards.
ATGAATAAACTATTCACTTCATCATTTAGATCAATCTATGCTTTCTTATATTGTGCAAGTCTAAGCTCCATACCTTTAATCGCAACCTTAGTAAACATTGTTGAGTGCATTGTCATACTAGTTTCCTCTAATGCTAATGTGTCCTGAAGTGTCTTTACCATGGCAGTCCCTCTCATTTCTTTTACAACATCAAGCAATCTTGTTTTTCCTATTCTTTTTTGCTTTGTCCAAAAGGCTAGGGTTTCAATTCTTAGATTGTAATCTATTCCACTCATTCCCTCATCTAAATTGAATTTAGAAACCAACATAGGATCTTCTTTTCTTCTTACTTGATTCAATAAGAATATATTTTTGACTCCATCCTAGGAATAATTAGTATATTACTTTCTAGCACTAATTTTCTTGCTTCTTGAGAGCTAATAGTAATTTCATTAATCTTTAGTTATTCAAAAGTCTTGGAAACAATCTGGTCATGTTGTGACTCCTTGGTACCCATCTTATTAATTTGGAGTATCTCCTCAAATTATTTCATTTTCATCTTAATCCAAAAATCCTTAAACTCAAAAGTTTGAATAAATTCATCATCTTCAATAAATCTAAGGGCAGCAATCACCCTTTCATCACCATGCACTTCTTGATCATTATGTCCATGTACATCCACTCTTTCTTTTGGTTGGTGATCATCAGTTGCAAGCTTAGGTGGTGGTTGATCAACTTCATCTTTAAAATTTAAAAGTACTTTGACTATCTCTTCAGTATCCCCTACTCCACTTATTTCATATACCACTAAGGGGGCCACTCCATGTGTCTTCTGCCTCCTAGGCTTGGTTTCTTAGGGGATGTTTTTAATTTTATTGTGGTAGCATCTAGTAGGGGCTCTGCGATTACAATATCGCTTGGTTTGATGGGTAGCTTGGAGGGTTTTGAAGACTAGCCCTTAGGTTCCTTTTCTAGTTCAACATATAATCTTTCAAAGTTGTCAATTATTAAGTGCATCCTTTCGATAGGATACCCTTCTTCAACATAGAATCCTTGGACTATAGTGTCCCTTTTCTTCTTCTCCTCCTTAAGCCTCTTTATGATTTCCTAGTTCCTCTTCCTCTAAAAAACTTCATGAGGCGTTAAGAAATTTCTTATTACATATTCTTTGTAATCCATTTCATGGGTAATCCCAACTCTAGTGATATGTTTTTTCTTTATAAAATTAATATTCCCTTCAAGATCAAAGACCCTTTCTCCTTGTGACTTCAATGAATACCTCATCTTCAAATATTTCTGCAGTCCTTCAAGAGTGTTAGACCCTATGGATAGCTCCTCACATTCAATTAGGTCAGTGAAAAATGTCCCCTTTCTCTATATTTTCACAACACCCTACTCTATCCATAATATTTTCCACATAAATTCTATTTAAATGCAATTTGAATAGAAACAAATTTAGGTAAAACATGTGGGGCTTGGGGACACCCATAGACCCTTATTACTATTTGGTCTACTAAGAAGAACTAGTCACTAAAATTGGGAGTGTGTCCCTGCTCTGGCTTCAATGTTAAAGGTTTTAATACTTCCATGATTTTATTAGGAAATCTTGGTGAAATATAACCAAGACTAGCCATGAATTTTATTACAAAATCATCATGAAATATTACATAATCACTATTTTTACATCTACTATCCCAGATGTAACACCAGTTTTGTATAGGAAACCTATTCTCTTCATTATTAGTCATTCCCAAACACATTCTTTTAGTCCATCTCTTTTTATTTGGTACAATATTAATTGACACAATAGAGAGTATTTCCTAAAAGTGATGGGAGCTAAGTTCTATCTTGCAAAAGTCCATCATGTAGCCCTTTCTCAATTTTAGTAGCAAAGTCATACTAAATGTTCACTTTAGGATTTTGTATCTTTATTTCCATCATCATGAGATAGATTGGCATGCCCTCTTTAGCATATATTCCAAGCACTTGGCACAAAGAAAAATAAGTTCTTTTGAAATATACTTTGAATTATTCTATGGAAAATGGATCAATTTGGGAGGGGGAGATAGGTATCCTCCTATCATTTGCACCCCTTTTCATGTGTAAAGGAATTTCATCACTCATGTAGGTTTTTTCTCAATCTCCTATAATCCTCCTCACTTTTTTCCAAGTATATCTTAGTGATAGCTTGTGTGTTTAACATAAAACACTCTATAATTGCTTCTTTAGTCAACACCACTAATGGTGAACCATCTGGAATTCTTATAGTCTTGGTAGCCTGGTGATAATATTGTGCCAATAATTTAATAAACTCAACATCTACAAAGACATTTGGGACTATCAATTTGTCCAAATCTAAGGTTCAAGGATTCAAAACTAGAATCTTGTTACCCCTTTTTCATAGAAGTACCCAAAAAAATACCAAACTAAGATAGGGATAATTTGGTCTCTACATCCATGGATTGTATCTTTAAACACCTTTTTGAATCCTTTGTCTACAAAATTAGGTAACACATCTAAAATAGATTGTTGCAGGGACCTCTTCTTTGTTTTAGAAACTGTGGACTATTCCTTTTTACTTAGAAATTGACTTCTCTTGGGTTGAATGATGAAGAATTTACTCCTACTTGATTTCTTTAAGTGTCTACTTGTAGGAGAAAATTTAGTTCTTCTACACTTGCTATAAAGTATTTCTATGAACTTACCCAGTGAAATAATAGCTACTAATTCTTCCCCCTTGAACTCCCTTGCCTTTGGTATGTTAAGCTATGTGAATGATTGCAAAAATATCATTGAGTACCAAGTAATATTTGTTGTTGAGCTCGATCACCTCACTATTAATGTCAATTCATGCAAAATATTTCATAATTTGTCCATATTTTGAGTTTGAATACATGCCTTTTATCTTGGGAAATCAAACGGTTCATGTTTTGAGGTATAATCATTGCCACTAATGATTTAAATTCTTTAACAAATTGTACCACAATATCACTCTTTTATATCAAGACCACTATAGGGTAGCATTATGGTAGGGTTAGTAGTACTGCCACCCCACGCACACCTCTTTGGACTCCCACGGGGTGGCGAGTTAATTCTAGCGGTTGAGTGATTTTTCACCACCATACCACTCTATCATATCAAGACCATTGCGAGGTAGTAGTATGGTAGGGTTAATAGTACTGCCACCCTATGCACACCCCTTTGGACTCCCACAGGATAGCGAGTTAATTCTAGTGGTTGAGTGATTGTTCACTGCCATACTATAGTGTCACTGTTTACCCCTTGCAGAAATGTGGTTTAATTTAGTTGTCGACATGTTCTCACTACCACCACACACTATTCATATTTGGTTGTTGTGGTATTGCAATAAGCATTTTACATTGACCTATATGTCCTACCATCCTACACATACCTCTATTGACTACTATGGTAGTGCGATATTGGATTTTATTATGAATGCAATATTTTAGATATCATTTTTATTGAAAATATTGAATAATTTTCTAATTTTGTAGTTCTCAGTTTTAGTTTTCAATGTCATTCAGACTTAAGAGATCATTTCTTTGTTTGTAATGAGGAGGCTTAGTTCACCTAATGTTAATATATCTATATGTATTATTAAATCACATATGTTCATTATATGTTTGCATCTAGAAAATATATAAGACAAACAAGAAATTATATTCAAACTAAGAAAACTAAGAAGAATCATTGAGCCTAAATTTAAATGCACTTCAAATCAGCAATGAACCTATCAGGTTTTGTATACAATGTACCAATAGAATAATGATGATTACATTTAGAAATGTATCAGTAAAACAATAGTGAATAAGCATACCTATACTTAGATCTTTATTACATTCAATAATAAATTACACCATACATATAACCAAATTTTAGGTGACAATATATCCTCTTAAGGTCACAAAACATCATCATAATTATCTACATTTCCAACAAGATCATAATCCTAATCACTTGTGTCTCAATCTGCTTGATTTTCTTCCTCATCCTCATCTGTGACATGTAATGCATTCTCTCTCCCAATCTCTTCATTTGTAATCAAAATATCTTCTTCAAACACTCCATCACCATCTTCATCCACTTCTTTGAATATTTCTTGTAAATTAACATATTACCCATCAGGCATTATATCAACTTCTATGAATTTTTGTTTTGAATGAGACTATGTTTGAATGACCTACGACCATATTGGGCTTCTTACATCATCAATTAGAAATGATTAGTTAATTTGAAGATGGTATGTTGGGACCTTCAAATTTTGCAAATTTGAAGTGCCTATATTGAGAATTTTGCCTCTGCACTCTTAGAAGAGCACCTGAGAAATCTGCCTAAGTGACCTACTTTGGAAGGTCATAATTTAGAGCCTGTTGATTTTCATGTAAAACCCCTTTGTGGTAACACTCATGTGACATATGTGAACATGCATGTCAATTTTCAGCTTCCCATGATGAGTTTTTACAAGGTTTTGAAAGGTGAACCTAGAGGATTTTGACACTTTTCTATTGTTTGTGAACTCTCAGTTCTGCGAAGTGGCCTCTCATTCAAGCTTGTATTTTACATCTGGATGATTTTCATAATGAAAAGGTTATTTCTATCCATTATCCATACATTCATGTACTCCCTTGTCTAATTTCAGGGCCTCATGATATGATTTTCCATTTTTTCGATATCAAAAGCAAATGCAATTTGCTTAGTTTTACATCTGCATTTCTAACAGTGTTTCAAGGTGGTCAAGTTTGACCCATAATATCTCATGAAGATTAATGAATGAAGGAAACACCTCTTGTACACATTTTCAATGTACCTAAATAAGTTGATGTTTCCAGTGGCAACCCCCAAAATTTTTTTTGATATTTTTTCAAAGTGGTGTCTTCGTGAGCCCTGATTGGTTCTAAGCATGGAAAAGTTGCAGAAAATGCCTGAGTGAGCACCTTTGTCAATTAATATCTTTAACCTCAATATCTCTCTTGTAAAACCATATTTTTCACTACATTCTTTGGTTGAATTTCTACATGCATGTTCAATTTCATGCCTCCAGGATAAGTTTTGATGGGTTATTTAATAGCTTTCTAATTGCAACATGACCAAAAATGGTGTTCCAGAAAGTGTCAAATTTTGCAATTTTAATGACAACCCATTTCTTTTTTTTTGTCTAAAACCTCTACAACTTCATTTTAATCAAGATCGAATCCCATTTGATACATTATTTTAATGTACTTCTATTACAGCAAACATGTCCCCATGACCAGTTTACAAAGTAGGTACTTGAATTTTAAGGGTTGGGAAAAATCTAAGGAAATAGGTTTTCTCTAAATAATTGATTATAGCCACATGCAAAAAAAAATGGATCTAGGGTTCACCATTTCTGTGCAGTGAAATTTCTCCATTTGGCCTACAAGCGTAATTAAAATTTTCCCATTTTCTAAAGTTCTCAAATGTCAATATTTAAAATGTTGTAAATATTTTAAATATTGTGTATTTGTAAAAGGGGCATTTAGGGAAAATATAAATTCATTTCAAATGTTTTTAATCATAAGCAAGTTTAATTATTTCTTTTGATTGGCTAAGGCAGAGCTTTCACGGCTTTCATTGTGCAAGCAAAACTTATTGCCCATCACCAATTTAGAATGAAATTTGAGGAGGCAATCAGTGATGCTTGGGTTGGGAGCAATGGATTAAGGTTTTGGAGGATAGCACATGTTTTGGGATATCACAAGATAAAGTTCATAACACTATTTTAATATAGCTAGATTGATTGAACAACTATGTAACACAGGAAAGATACGCAGGTACCATGAAACTGCTTTGAAAAATAACGTATGTGAAGAACGCTCAAGGTTTTATCATGCTCAGCCTAAATCTAAACCTAAAGTGAAAGTATATCAATATTGTTGAAGTGACCGGCATGTTAGCTGAAAAATATTTGAATATATGAGGAGTGCAAAACATTTCAAAGGATGCCATGACTGCAGAACAAACTGGCGGGTGTAAAGTCAGCTCTCGCTGGATTTTCCAACAATCTTTAAGCATGTATGTAATGTGTAGAATCATAGACAAGGCTTGGTAACTATTTACTGGTGCACCTCACACAAATGTGGTCTTAGGGAATGTTGTGATTGTAGTGTGCATGAAATTGATTTGTTGAAAAGTCCTTAGAAGCTTCAAGTAAATGCAATGAATGGAGGGCTTGAGCCAGACTAGAGGTACCATTCATCAGTTCTCTCCCCTTTTTTTCAAATTGAACCAGTGATGAGTGATGGTCATTGCCAATCATTCGTTTTTCTCTCATTTTTTCACTCTAACAGGAGATGAGCGATGGTCAGGGATAGAAAATAGGTGGGTCCCATTTTAAATTTTTTAAGCACAAGTAAAGTTCTTTATTTTCTTAGTGATTTTTTTAGGAAAACAACATTTAAAATCCCCTTTGTGTTTAAAATGCAAGTATTTTAAATATGAAATTCAAGCACCATGAATTTTCATAAATGCCTAAGGAATTCTTAAATGCAAGAAGTTTTAAATGTAAAGTGAAACAAGAGGAAAATATTTTAGAGTGGGTAAATTTTTACCCAAAGTTAATCTTGAATGCCTCTCGTGATTAAATGGTAAAGATTTTAAGATGAAGTAAATATTAAGGGGCTCATATTTTAAATGAAATATTTAAAATATTAGGTACAAAATAAATAGAGCAGAGGTAAAATTATAAAGTGGAAAAGAAAAAATAAAGAGTTTTCACTAGAGGAGCAAAATAATTTTCAATGCACAAGAAAATAAGGGCATAATCAAGTTTTCACGAGAGCAAATTATTTTCACCTGTAGGGTTAAAAAATTGACAATGGAGGGTGAATATTTGAAGTACAACATACAAAGGCAAGGTAACTAAATTTTATAAATGGATTTTTGTTTTCCCAAGAAAAGGAAGAACAATTTGGTGGCAATATTTTGTTGCAAATGGTGGTGTAAATTTAAGCGCCTGGGAACTGAAATGAAATTGAAATATATTTTAAATGAAGGACAAATTAAAATGAAATGTGACTAGAAAATAGCCTAAATCTTTTCTACTCCCTTAATCTTATAAAAGGGAATTCAAGGCTATTTGGCAGGGGGTCTTTTTTCAAATTCTAGATCTAGAATTGTATAGTGATAACACAAAGAATATGCATTCTAAGTCTATAGCTTAGGCTTTAAGTCGGATTAGTAATTTTTCTCAATTATGTCGCTTCTAAGCATGTCTAAATCAAATATGCAAATCTTTTGAGACTATTGTCCCTCCAATTGTAATATCCCATATGAATGATTAATAAGAGTTGATCAAAGATTATTTTCATTAATTTTCATTGTTGTTTACAATGAAATATGCTTTAGTTATAGCTCTGGTTCAAAGAATCAGTTAAATGCTTTGATTAAGGTGTGAATTTATATAGGTGTTTAGTGTATTTATAAGAAGTGATAGAATTTGGGTAATGATGTATGCATTGTAATGAAATTCATGAAGATCATGGCTACTTAGAATTAAAATTTCCTTGTAGTTCAATTTGCTTTGTTTTGACTCCCAGCCCTGAGATATAGCATTGACCTTAAAGTGTTGAATGCATTTCATATACTTCTGGTATTTGATTTGAGAGCAATCTTTTATAAATACAATTCCAATTGACCTACCTTTATTTTATGAGAGTTCTCGACTTTTAGTTGTTTAATCTTCGAAGGAATTTCCAACTTCTTTAAAGATTTCATCTATTCAGCAATAAATGAGAATGCATCTGCTTAATATGCAATGTATGTGGAAGTATTATAAAGGAGTGTTATAAATACATTGTGGGATCACCCTCCCAGGTTTTACAAAGCTCAAACTGCAGGAGGAAATCTAAATTGTTTTCTCTTGTTCATTGGCCCACCCTCTTTGAGGTTGCTGACTATTGGAATTGGAAAATCCATAGGCATCCATGAAGATATGGTTGGTATTTCAAAGAGCCAATAGAATGGAAACTCTACTGGGGAGAATTTTGAATCTCTAGTTGTAGACTATTTTATCACAGAGTCAAGAATTTGGTGAATACAAACATATGGTTCAGATATTGAGAAGTTTTCGGACCTAGAAGTGATCTTTTTGTAGTAGATTTAACAGAATTTATATGTGACTCTGTTGTTGGAGAAGACCCAAAAGGAAATGCATCCTTGAATTAGCTTTATATTGTTTGAAGATTAGTCCTCTGTGAAGAGAGGTGGTGACTCTATCAAAAGAACATGATCAAGATGTGAATAAATTCTTAGATCTATGAATATTTCTAGTCAGGAAGAAAAATTTGCAACAGCTGCAACATTCCCAAGTATTTCTCATTGTTTGGTTTTCAAGAAAGATAAATATGTATATGAAAGCCACATTTAAAGTCCTAGAAAACTTTGTTTCCCTTATTTAGTGAAATTGAGCACTACAATCAAGGGAGGTTAAATATTGTAATTGAATAGTTGTAGAGGGAATAATTTTCATTTGCAAAATGTATGGTTGTTTTAGTTCTCCCTCTACAAGTTGTAATATCATGCCTGGAACATAGCCTTTTCCTCAAAGGAAGGTGTTCAATAGTGAAAGATATGACCGTTTAGATTTTAATTAAATCCAAGGTTACCCACATTATGTCCCAAGAAGAATTCATGGATATTTGCCTAAGTTTAGAGATAATTTTGAAGAATCAGCATCAAGACATATACAGTGTTGCAGTGATTTGATGAAAGATTGTCAAATTGAAGATGTTATCATGATTTTTTTTGTAAGAACTTTAGAAGGTACGGCTGAAGGTTGGTTTACTTGCTTCCAATGCTTTCCATAGATTCATGGCTTGAGCTCATAATACGTTTCCTTGATTATTTTGAAGAAGAGTCAATAGCGAATGATGAATGCTTTTCTGAAGAAAGAAATCTACATACTCAAGAATAATTTGAAGAGAAAACTAAAAACAAAGTTGAGTCCATATCATATATTGATGCTTTGTGTGATATATAAAGATTGGAGGATGCATCCATCTATTATTTGCATGATAGATTCATGAAATATTTGTTTTCTATACCAAAATTAGAGAGACCTAATGAATCATTTTTGAAGCCCCCTAGCCTTAAATGCATATATCAATGGCTTTCAATAATTGAGGAAGTGATAGATAAATAAGGAAGTAATCTCCTAACTCAATTATGCGATGGTAATTTTTCAAGAATTAGTCCAATGGATGAAAATGGTATAGTAGAAGATAGTAATGATGCATCATTAAGTCATGAGGAAGTTGTTTTTAAACAACCTACAGAAGAAACATACACAGATGAAGATTGCAGCCATGATGGTCATGAAGAGATAGATGAAACATCTGAAGTTTCCTCTATTTTTTTTTTAAATACAGAAATAGGGAACACATTTTCTATAGAAATTGAGGGTTGCAATGATGGAGATGACACTGAAATTATTTTCTCTTCTATGGATTTTGAGTATATAGTTGAAGAGCATGTTGATTTTTAAGTTTCATGTTTTCATGATGAGAATAATGGTATGTTGTAGATAAAAGTTTGCAACTAGCTAAAAAGAATCCTTGTATGGGTGATCAAGAAGAATCCAACTCTATTTGCAACCCTCGTGATTGTGATTCCTTTCAAAAGGAGGAGGTGGAATTAATCTCTTTGAATGAAATTTTTTCTAATGAAGATGATTATAATACTCCTAAAGGCTCACAAGGACAAGAAGATGATGGATATGAACTGAATATACTTTTTGAAGAAGACATATGTAATCAGTAGTATTATGATGCACTTGGTCATGCCAATCTCATAAGTGTATGTATCATTGATGAAGGCTTCCATGAGGAGATAAAGGAGCCTACAGATCTGAAGAGTGCTTTTGAGAGCATTAGTGTATCAGTTGTAAATGACAAAGTATGCAAGGATTTTAAATCAGAGCAATCATATGTGAGAAGCTACAATGAAGAAACCATTAATGGTTTTCAATTTGATAGTGAAGAATGTAACCCTACTGATTGTTGCAATAGTATGAATGAAGAAGAAGATATGTGTGCAAGAGATTCATTGGATGAATTGGTTCAAGTAGTTGATTATGAGGAGCATGCATATGTTGATAATGATAAACAAGGAACTCATGCTTTGTTTGATGTTTCACCTTCTTCTATTCCTTTTTCTACCTTTGAAGCCATCACTAAATTTTTGCATGAGGAAATCATTGATGTAGATGTACATGAAAGTGAAAATGTAGAGATAAACATTATTACAACTAGTGACAGTCTTCATGATGAATTTGCACATGAAGAATGTGAGTGTGTCTATCATATAGATGCATATGAGGACCATTTTTCTAGATTTGAAACTCATAACCTCTCTCATGAGTAGTATGCTTCATATTTTCATGTTGGAGCAGTAGGAGATGGTGTTGCTTTCAGCACACCTTGCATTGGTCAATGTGTTTTGAACACTCACTATGATGAAGTTGTTGCAAATTAAAGTTTTGATTCATATGAACATATACTTTAAGCTTCCCTTCGTGATAAAATATGGAGTGTTGATAATATTTTCTTTGAACTTGACATGGAAAACGTTCTTTGTGTATGGGATGTTGAGAATTCTTTTGAGTGCTATGATTTGAGTATGGACAATGGACATGTGGATGTTGATAAATCTGATTTTCAGAACCTTGAGGCAAGTAAGAATGTGCTAGGGGTGTGTTGTTGGGATAAAGATGAACCTCTTTATGATGCAATTTAGTTGAAGGAATTAAAAATGTATGAGCATTCTTTTCTCAACACACAAGAGGATTTCATGTTGTTTTTCAGTCATGATATCTCCTTTGAGCATGATCTTTATGAGGGGGTTAGTGAATGTGATAAGATCTTGATTTCATGCGGTTTTGATCACTGTCCTCAAATTTTTCCACTTGATAAAAAATCAGAAAATGAGGAGAGTGGCAGTGATGTGGCCTATGTAATTTGGTTGCCATGTAAACATACATCTAAATAGAGAGCAAGTTTCCATTTGCACAAAGGCAACCTGATACTGGTGTTTGCAAGTATGAAGTCACTCATATTATTATGGTGTGACAAAGGCTAGCATGATTTGAGGGACATTAGTTCCTTTATTAGATTAGTGTTTGACAGAGGTAAGAATTGACCCCTCTTTTCATTTGGTGGTCTGGGGTCATCAAATGAGGTGAAAAAGAGGTTGAATAAAGGAGCGGTATTAGAACACCCAATGGACTCAGCATTTGATCTACTCCATAGAGATTTGAAATCTTGCTATTCCCATAGGGGGCATACATCCCCGGTTGGAGCCACTGTTGGTACCTTCAAAATTTGAAAATTTGAAGTGCCCATATTGAGAATTTTGCCTCTACACTCTCATAAGAGCACTTGAGAAGTCTATCTAAGTGACCTACTTTGGAAGGTCATAATTTGGATCTTGTTAATTTTCATGTAAAACCCATTTGTGGACACACTCATGTGACATATTTGAACACACATGTCAATTTTCAACTTCCCATGATGAGTTTTGAGAAGGTTTTGAAAGGTGAAGCTAGAGGGTTTTGACACTTTTCTGTCATTTGTGAATTCTCAATTTTGTGAAGTGGCCTCCCATTCGAGCTTGTATTTACAACTAGGTGATTGTGATAATGAAAGGTTTGTTTCTCTCCATTCTCCATACATTCATATACTCCCCTATCTCATTTTAGAGCCTCACAATCTGATTTGCTACTTTTTTGAGATCAAAAGCAAATGCAATTTTCTCAATTTTACATCTACATTTTTTACAGAACCTCTTCATCCTAGTGGGAGGTCCATATTTATTGTTCTTGATTCAGGGTAGTAATATCCCTAGAGGTAGCGGTATTAGTCCTCCTAATACTAGTTGTTATCCGAGTGGGGCACAGGAGGATAGATGGGCCCCTTGCTTTCATGCCTTATTCCCTGGGGGCCTTCTTTCACCAAAGAAGAGAAAGGTGATAGTCCTTAGAATTCCCCACCCCCACCCACAATTAATCTACCATAACCTAGTTGAGAACCCAATTAATCTAGTGGAACTATGATTCATAATGGCTACTCCCCCCCAAACAAACTATAGTTCCAAATGAAGCCTATAATTTCCAATCGGGTGGGAGGGACTTGAGAGTTCTAGGTGGGTGGGAGGATTTTAACCCCCCACCCTACCTAGAAAATAGTAGGATCCCCCCTAATTATAGGCATGTTATGTATAGAATCGATAAAATGGCCCTACTAAACTAGAACTCAAACCCATCCCTACTTTCACTGGGACCGACCATACTCACCCAACTCTATAGCCTCCCACCCCCCAGTGGAGTTGGTGTTACGTATAGAATTGAGTGCCAAGGGCGGGAGGATATATTCTAGTGGAGGTCTCTCTAGCACATAGGTTTAGTTAGTTCAATGCCTACTATATCCGAATGAGTTGGTTCAATGAAACTTCTATACCCGACCGATCTCTTCTTTGATCAAGAATGGGACTTCAAAATAATCTTCTCATGGACTTAATCTTTGAGCTTGCAACTACAGATGTGGCAATTACTTCTGTTTCAAATGCAATTATGCATCAATATGAAATTTTTTATTTTTATTCATGATACTTAGTTATGGAGTACAACCCTGCCTCATAATTCATCTCCCCAGATATATTTCGCTTGAGGTTTGAAGATACATTGAGCCACCTTCGCGAATACCTACTCTATATGATCAAAAAAAGGAGTGGCTCAAGTCTATTCAAACAGGGAATATTCTCCAGCTTTCCTCTCTAATAAGGAATGGAACTTAGAAAGATTATTCCAATGAGGATGTTGACATTTTTTCATAATTCAGTTCGATGGTTGTTCTCCACTAACCACAAGGATATAGGGACTCTCCATTCAATCATTGGTTTCGTTGCTAGAGTGATGGGCACATGCTTTTTAGTATCAATTCATATGGAATTAGCACAACCCAGTGATCAAATTCTTGGTGGGAATCATCAACTCCATAATGTTTTAATAATGGCTCACGCTTTTCCCATGACCTATTTTATTGTGATGTTGGTAGTGATAGGTGGATTTGGGAATTGGTTTGTTCTGATTCATAAAGGTGCACCCAACATGGCATTTCCATGATTTAATAACATTCCCTCCTAGTTGTTTCCACCTTTTCCATCACTCCCATTAAGCCCAGCCTTGCTAGAAGTGGGTACAAGCACTGGGTGGATGGTCTATCCACCCCTAAGTGGTATTACCAGTCATTCTGGAGGAGTTGTTGATCCCGTGATTTTTAGTCCTCATCTATCAAGTGTTTCCCCCATTTTAGGTTCTATCAATTTTATCACCACTATCTCTAACATGGGTGGGCCTAGAATGACTATGCATAGATCACCTCTCTCTATGTTGTCCATTCCAGTGACCGCATTCCCACCTTTACCATCACTCTTGGTACTAGCAGGGGCAATTGCCATGTCATTAACTAATCAAAGCTTTAATACAACTCCTTTTGATCCTACTAGAGGGGGGAGACTTGCTCATATACCAACATCCCCCTCGTTTCTTCGGCCATCCAGAGGTGTATATTTTGATTCTGCCTAGATTTGGTATCATCAATCATATCATATCACTTTTCTGGGAAAACCAATCTTCAAGTATTTGGGCATGGTTTATGCCATGATAAGTATTGTTCCTAGATTCCTTGTTTGGGCTCATCATACGTTTACTATGGGCCCAAACGTTGATATGCATGCTCACTCTACCGTAGCTACCATGATCATATTTGTCCCCACTAGAATCAAAATCTTTAGTTGGATCGCTACCATGTGGGGAGGTTCGATATGATACAAAACACCTATGCCATCTATTGTAGGGTCCATCCTTCCATCCACCATAGGACTTACTAGAATAGTCCCAGTGAATTCCAAGCTAGACATTGCTCTGCATGATACTCATTATGTGGTTGCACATTCCCATTATGCACCTCCCATGGGCGTCATTTTTGCTTTATTCAAAGGATTTTACTTCTGGGTGGGTAAGATCTCTGGTCGAACATACCCTAAAATTTTAGGTCAAATTCATTTTCAAATCACTTTTGTCAGGATGAATTTGACCCCTTTTCCCATGCATTTCTTGGGGCTTTCAGGTATTCCACATCGCATTCCAAATTATCCAGATGCTTATGCTAGATGGAATGCCCTTAGTAGCTTTGGCTCTCATGTATTCATAGTTGGGATTCATTGTTTCTTTGTGGTCATAACAATAGCTTCGAGCAATGAAAAGAACTCAAGTGCTCCAAGCCCCTTGGTGATTGAGCCAACCACACTAGACTAGATGGTACAAATCCCTCCAAATTTTCATACTTTTGAAGAACTTCTAGCCATCAAAGAGACCAACTCTCTCCCCCCTATAAATTCTATGGAAAAGAGACCAGCTCTTCATTTCTAAGTGGTGCAAGGATTTGTCTCTAAGTGGCATAAGGATCTGTCTCTAAGCATAATTATTAGCTCTAGTTGGAGACTAGCTCTTCATCTCTAGTGATCTATTCCAATTATAGTTGAGTGGCCCCCTATCCTCTACTAGAAAGGTAGGGTCCAATTTTGTGCTAAAGAGAAAGGGAAGAGTGGGTGGGAGAGAATATTAGTTCGAACATTTTTTCAAAGGAAGATAAAGTGGGGGTGATGGCACTCCTTTGTGAGATCAACTTGGAAAAAATTCAATGCCTATCATTTATGTCTTTGCCCTACCTTTATAGTGGGACTACAGGTTATGCGCATGAAGACCCCCTCTATAGATATGTGAGTGCATGAGGTCCCACTATTCTATGGACCGCTAATAGCTAGTCAAACTAACATATAAAGCCATTCCCATGAAAAGTAGCTAAGTAACCCACTAACCATACTTTCCTTTGGTCAATGGGGTTGGGCATTGACTATGGATGATAAGGCTTGAAGGTATATATAAGTCTCTCTATTATTCCATCTAGTTGTTTCTATTCACCAAAGCACATTATGAAGTAGGGTGGGCCCCTACCACTAATCTACCTCCTTATTCTACCAAGTGAACTATAGTTTCCCACCCACCCAAATCTATGGCCTCCCACCCAGCACTTCGTGACTACCCTGAGGCAGACCCCACTGGGGGGTGGGAGGCTATAGAGTTTCCCACCTTTGGAAACCTAAGGCCAATCACAAGAAAAACACTAAGTGGATGGAAGGTAGATGGGTGATGTGGAATTTTACCTTCATATTTGATTTTCTAAGGTGAGGGTATGTGAAAGGGGAATTTTCCTAAGGGGTACAAATTCACTCCTATACACATAGTAAGCATGAAGCATACACATGAATGCATGAAGTATACACAATAATCATGAAGCATACACATAAATACACGTAATACATGAATTATTAATAGGAAGCATGAAGCATACATGTGAATACACATAATACATGAAGTATACATAGAAAGCATGAAGCATACAAGTGAACAAATGAAGTATACATAGGAAGCATGAAGCATACATTTGAATACATGTAATACATGAAGTATACATAGGAAGTATGAAGCATACATTAAATACACATAATACATAAAGTATACATAGGAAGCATGAAGCATACATGTGAATACATGAAGCATACATAAGAAGCATGAAACATGCATGTGAATACATATAATACATGAAGTATACATAGGAAGCATGAAGCATACATGTGAATACATGAAGTATACAGAAGAAGCATGAATCATACACATTATGGATGTCTTTATCAAATGAAATGATCTCCCTTTTATGTCACAAGTTTGAGGGAATCACACCTTTTCAATAATTATAACTCTCATTATTGCATTTTGATACTAATAGTAATTCAATTTTAGATAAGTTAATTTGTTAGTGCTTATGAACCTAGAAAGCATTTCGACAAACAATTTTTTAAATATTTACATAATTTCTAAGCATAAGGTAATCATAAATACATGTGGATTAATATTTTTAAAGATACATTTGGTCATGAAGCAAACACATAGATATATGTAATACATGAGGTATGAGGCATACAAATGAATACACATAATACATGAAGTATACATAGGAAGCATAAAGCATACATATGAATACACATAATACATGAAGTATACACGGGGAGCATGAAACATACACGTGAACACATGAAGCATACACATGAACATATGAAGTATGCCTAGTAAGCATGAATCATACACATGAATACATGTAGTACATGCAGTACATACACAAGAAGCATACACATGAAGCGTGAAGCATACATGTGAACACATGAAGTATACATAGGAAGCATGAAGCATACATGTGAATACATGAATTATACACAAGAAGCATGAAGCATACATGTGGATTCACATTGTACATGAAGTATACACATAAATACTCATGAGACATGAAGTAGGAAGCATACACATGAATAAGTGAACTATCTACTAAAATACATGTAAGTCATGAAGTTTACACATGAATAAAAAGTATACGCATGAATACACAGAAGTCACAAAATATACATTGGAATACATGTAAGTCACAAAGTATATATGTAATTTAGAAGTGACAAGTGATGGAGTATACATACAAATACATGTAAGTGACAAAGTATTCATGTAAATACATGTATTTCACAAAGTACGAATACACGTAAGTCACCAGTATACACATGAAAGGCACACTCATATAGAAATGCATTATTGGCCTACTTAAGAAGAAGGCTGAATAGTTTATTAAAGAAGCTAACAAGTTTATTAGGCTTAACTACAAGAGTATTTAGATAATTACATGTCTACTTAGTAACATTTCATGAATGTTAGAAATATATAGGAGTGTGTGAAAACTTGAATGTAGTAAAAACCATTAGTAATTATTTAAGCATCAGATGAATAATCAGTGAATATTCAACAATAATAATCAAGAAAAAGATGTAAACAACACCCATGCCTATAACGTTCAAGAATAAAATTTACACAAAACACATGGTAATGTCATTCAAGAATAGCTATCAAAAATAGGATTTACTTAATCCTTGCACGTTGACAACCTTTGGGATAAAACTATATAATTTGATAATAGTGGTAAAATAATATTTACATCAATCAAAAATACATAAGGCTATACAATGATATATGTTGATAAAAATATACAATATATCCAATAAAGTCATATACACTTAGTACAAAAAATCCATATGGACATAAAATGTCACATATCAATAGTACAAAATATATGTTCAAAACTGCCACAGGCATACAACACATGACCATAATACATAGTTATTTTCCACTAGGGGAAAGAAGTAGATCATGTGCTACCTTCGACTACCGGGTGGATGGATTTTTTGTTGATGTTGTATTTCCAATGCATTGACTCATCCTCCTCTCTTTACTCATATGAAGATCCAACTAATACAGTCAGAAGTATAAATGCCAATATATAAAAATTGAATTGTGGAATGACATATATAAAAAAATAATCACTTATTGTAAGCAAATAATCAGCAAGCTCATCCATAATAGTAGTACATAAATGATATGGAGTGACAAGCGCCTATAGAATACATCAAGAAAGAAATTAAACTACATACAAGTATCATGAAAAAAATTAATAATAGACCATAGAAGAGCAAATATACTATCAAATTTAATAATTTGTCGCATATCTTTGCCAAAGGATTAGAACTAGCTACTATTGCAGAAACTTCATGGTCCATCACACCATGAACATTGCTAGGGTTGTCTGATGTCAACATCTAAAAATTAAACAAAAAATATGAATTTTTTCATCACTTTCATTGGTTTCTTTGTTTAATTAAAATACAAACTAGATGGAAATTGAAAATGTGTACATGTTTCTAATGTAGCTTTTTTTCCTATGATACTTCCAGAAAAAGTGGACTCAAAATCTTGCACTTACCCTCCCATAGGCTAATAGAGAAAAAAAAAAGGCATAAAATTGATGCTAGGAAGAGCAATTTAAAATAAGCAACAACTAATAAGAAGAAAACCCTAATATGTAAAGCTTCAAAATTTGAAATAAATGTCCCAAAAATCAAGGGCTCAATATACCATGAAGTAATTTTGAGGTTTCAAAGGCTAAAGATACAAATATCAAAATAGATGAAACCAATAAGCCACCAATATGATGATAAAACTAATAAGCCACCAATATCAAAATAGATGAAACCAATAAGGCTTGAGTAGCAAGGCAATGAATTGTTTGATAAAATTATTTGGTAGACATGTATGAAAAATATGGTAGCATAGACAAGGTGATGAATTGTTTGAAAAAAAAGCCTCAAAGAAACGTGGTCTCACAGTGATGGAATACCATATTTTTCTTGTCATGGCATTTGCCATGGAATTCCATCACCATGAGACCACATTTCTTTGAGGAATTTTTCTTAAATAGTTCACTTCCTCATCTATGCTATTGTTTACTATCATGCTTTAATAGGTTTTTCCCAAGAATACATAGCTTGTTCAAAAGCACTTCAAAACTTCCCCGATCTACTTCCTGATCGATCTCTTCTTGATGCTCACCTGACGCTGATCCTCGATCTGATCTGACGGATTCCTTTTGAGCGATCCTGATCTCTATACCCCACTCCTCCTCCACCTTTTTAAAGAAACAAGCTACACTAAGATGAGGGTGAATTAGTTTTCTACAAAAATTAAATTTATTATTCTAATCATTAACCCACTTTAAGCATTCAACCAAAAGATATATGTAGAAATAGAAAGAAAATAACCTCAACACCATAACACGAGGATTTTTACGTGGAAACCTTGTTAGGGGAAAAATCCACAATATAATCTTAGTATACTTAAAAAGAAGTTTACAATATGAGAATGCACTTGCATTCTAGCTCACTACCTATAGCTCACTGCTCAAAATAAGAAGTCACATTTCCTTACAGATATTTGGATTAGATCCAAGAAAATGAGCTGAAAGAATAGCATCTACAAATTCTTGATTACAGTTCCAATTAGGCTCAATTGTTGATATTCTAATTGATACTAAAAAATTTCTCTACTATGCTTTAACTTGATCCACAAAATCTTTATGCACAAGTGAAACTATGCATAAAATCACTCTAACACTCTTTTGATATTCGCAATACACATCAACACACCACACATACATATCAAAATGATATAAGAGATCTTACATATATATCCACGACTAGAAATTTAATCACAAGAAGTGTGCTTCAATAAAACTTAAAAAATATTAGCAACTGTTGGCTCAAATCTTAAGTTATATTTGATGTGCATCCACAACAGTTAGCCACAACTTAGCTTGGACCCAAAACATAATGACTAAACACAAAAATATTCGAATAAACATTCCTTGAATATCCGCAACATATTTTATCAACTGGGTTGGCCCCAAAATACTGGTAAATAGAAAACTAGCCAACCGGATCTCCAAACTCACACAAGACGTAATACAAGGCACTAAGATTTCCAAACAACACATTAGATGTACTAATAGACCTGCCATGAGATCCACAACTTAAAATAACAACTGGAAATCTGCAAGCAAATCAATGATCAGCAAACTACTAAATTCTCTATTCTTCCTAACTGTCCTCAATATGACTACTGATATAAGAAAATGATGATATGTGAATCAGTCACCGACTAGATTTTCCATCAATGACAACACCAAAGCATAATTGCAGTGTCTCTTGCCAACAATCTCCCCCTTTCGCATTGATGGCAACACTTAGTGAAAAATGTCTAAGTGTCGGATCAAAACCAACATGACTTACACATTAAACTACCACTACAAAACTTCAAAAATAAACTTTAGTCTCGGCTCAGAAAAGCAACTCCACCTAAGATAAACATTTTTTACTATACACTTCTCCCCCTTTGACATCAATGGAAAAAACTAGGGAAACCAAAACAAAATTCCAAAACTATACAAGTATGAACTTGTAACTTACAAAATTTTGAAAATATCTACAAAATCTTGCTTTAGCACTCTTAAATTGTCATCACAAACCTTTTTGAGACTCTCCAAAACTGTTATGTGACCACACATTAAATAAGATTGAGCTTCTATAGTTTCAAGATTCTCTAGGTCACTAATTGCTACAACATCTTTCATTTCCTTCAGAGCACTCACCATTATCTCAATCTTCGGACAAATTAGTCCTCTAAGTTCACATACTATCCCAAAAATTCTATAATTTTCATTCTCTAAACATCTTATTTTTTCAAGTATAGTTGTTACTTGACCGTCTTGTTGAACCACATCACCAGCTAATGGATCAAAAGTATTAAAAGTGGTAGCCAATTGATTTTCAAGATCCTTCATATTTTTCTCATTACCTTCAGTAAACTTGGACAAAACCAAATAGGACTTATAGGAATTTCCAACTTCAGATATAGAACCTTGAGTGTTCTTCATGTAGGTGGCTAACATAATCTTATCCTTTGCAATCACTACCTTCAACTGAATGAGTATTTTTCTATTAAACTCTTTTTGCACTTTATCCTTGGCAAATTTCTCAAGAGACTTGAATTGAGTACTTACAGCATTTATGAGCTTCTTTAGCTCACCAAAAGAGGAACCTGATGGATCCATGGCATGAGTAGGCATTAATTTTTTTAGAACTCCAAATGTAAGACTTAGCAATTCACTATCCTCTATGTGAGACTTCAAAATATTCTCACTAGACTTAGCTTGAGAAATTCATGTGACTTTCATCATCTGAATTAGGGACAAAGAGGATAAATTGATTGATTTTTCATCCAATTTAGGATCAAAAACTTCTTTTTTCTCCATCAGAGATCTCTTCACTACCTTGGAAGTGTCTCTTGCCTCCAGTCTGATTTCCTTAACTTGAGTTTTTTCTTCTTCAGCCTTGGGTTCTTCATAGATTGTTTCTGGATTGTCTTTGGGTGCTTCAACCTCTTCATTTTGCACCACCTTCTCCTTAGCTAATACCACCTTAGGAACTTCAATTTCCATAGGTGTCTTTGTCTTTTCCACATTAGGAGGAATCAAAATATCCTCAAATTCTAGAGGATCAAATACATTCACATTCTCCTCTTCATTTACATTTACCTCCTCATTCACTTCCTCATTTTCTGAAACATTTTTAGTATTCATTTCCTCAACATTAATCTTATTCTTTGACATAAATTCTTCCAAAATCTCCTTGGTTTCACCAACAACAGCATCAGTTTCACCAACCATGAGTTTATTCACCCTTAACTTGCTCTTAAATTCCTTTTTATCCTTTTCAAGGAGTGAATTCATCTCCTCAATTGACATTTCTGGACATAAATCTACAAGAATTATCTTCCTTAGATTCTCTTCTTCTGCTCTAGCACTTAATCTTCTCGACTTCAAATTATCATATAGACTTTTTGGCAAGCACGACATAAACTCAACAAGAACTTTATTGAAAATTTTCATATGTTTTATTGTGGCTTCTTCAAGAATTCTTTGACCAGATTCATCAAAAGTTTCATACAATTCACAAAGGGGCTTAAGATTACTATCCTTGATAACTGCATTCACAACTTCCTCAATTGACATACCAGGTTTGTCAACTTTCGCCTTCTTTACTTTTTCTTCTTTGCTAGAAGACTTTCTCTTGTTTAAATTGACAGCTTAAGTTTTGGTAGCCTTCACTTCTCTCAAAAATTCTTTTGATTATGTTTCATCATCTTCTGAAACAGCTTCATATGTCCTTGTACTTTTATTCTTCTTCCTTTTACCAGAAGGGTTTTCTTGAGCTATCTTGGCTGCAAGAGTGGATAAGGATGGGGAACTCCTTATAGATCTAGTGCAGGTAGAAGATGCTCTTGAACTAGTAGACTCTTTTTTTTTATTTCCCTTTCTTTGCATCTACCTCATCTCTCTTCCTTCTCGCTTCTCTCAAAGATTCTACAGGTAAGCCCATACTTTCTACAAACACTTCTACTTATTTCCTTACTCTCTTGATTATCACTGGCTTTTTCAACTCCTCATGAACCTACATACTATTCTCTACATATGTTCCAAACCTAACTTTTGAGTAGCTTAAACAAGTCATATTCTGCATTTTGCTTTACAATTTCATAAGCTACATAGATGGTCATACCGGATATAGAATTATCCCATCTAGAATGGTATAACTTGTAACCAATGACCATTGATGCAAATTTTACATCCACTTCAGCAATGTCTTCAATTATCATTGTCATTCTATCCCATTGTGCACATGTTGCCTCAGTAACCTTATCATTCTTCACGAATTTCAAGACTGGAAGTCTACTGGTGGAATTAAGACTTGTTACTACACATATAGCCTCTTTTTTTATCTTGAAGGGTATATTTAGCCACATGAATTCAACATGAACATGACTCAAAATGTATCAAACCCATTCACTTTCCTCAAATATGGGAAATTTTGCAAACTATGTGAACTTCTTCTCCACTAGGGTTTGGTGTTCTGGTTTGACAATAATATCCTCTTTAATTATATGATGGGAATACATATTCATTATTTGAGAGGTGCCTAACTCTTCAATGTTTGCATGAATATAAGCCCTAATATCCTCAGTGTGCAAAACTTTGTACAGCACAAATGAAAACGCACCGAGGGTCTTTGTCTCAGTAGACTTATAAGGGTGTCATTTAAACTTAGGAAGGGGTCTATCCTTGACCTCTACTACCAATGGAGTGGTCATTCTTACAAATTCACAAATTCACAGGCTTTTCAATAAATACCTTTTCATTGAATCAAAGTTTGATCGCAAATTCTTCTTCACGCTTTGAATCTTTCCACAATTCAACAAAGTTCACTTCATGGCTCTTCAAATTGCTTTCCTCCAAAATACAAAGTGACAAATGAAAGATAAAAATGTCTTTTTATCATTCGCACAACTAACCCTTTTTGTCGCAATAAATTCTTTTACCCTAGTTCATTTGATTAATCTATTTTCATGCACTAAGATAGATAATTCTTTTGCGGATCTTCTATACTGCATAATACCTTCTCCAAACGTCTCAACAGCATCTAAAAAGAATTGATCCACCTACTAGACTGGTCCACATTCCATTTTCAATTTCCTACATGGGGTTAAAGGATTTTCTTGACAGCTCCCCCTAGGCCAAAGGCCTAAAACTAATTTTCAGAGGAATTAGCAAAAGAAGATTCTAGTGCTAGCACATTTCCTTTGACAGAGGGATCCTTCTTCATCCATTTCTTTTGCATTTTCCTCTTGATCACATAGGTAGTGACTTTTCCTTTTCATTTGACATCCTGTTGTGTATTTTTGTCTTATCGGACCTCTTCTGTTCCAACAGAATCTAGCAATATGGCCAAATTTTTTGTAGTTGTAACACAAAATTTCTTTGTTCAGAAAAACTATTCCACTAATTTTTCCTTGATCTGCATTGGTTAGTAATGTTCCCAACTCTATTGCATGCATAACATCTGCTATCTCTATGAAATTTATTCATCATAACTCTACATTCATTTGACTTATGACCATATTTATAGCAATTAAAGCACTAACTTGAGAATGATGGCCCACTTGAATTCATCTTGCTTCTACACTGAGAAGCCATATGACTGAATTTATTGCAAGCAAAACAATAACCGTTGAATCTCTGAGAATTTGGTTTTCTCACCAGATTCCTTCTAACTCCATTTATCTGATTTCCTTATCAGAATTCCTTTGTCCATGGTTCCTTTGTCCAGATTTGGAACTTTCACCTTCCTCATAACCAAGGCCTCACTTGTCACCATCAGTCCTCTAACCTTTAATCAGTTCATCAAGCTTTGCTAAGCTTGCTTTGAATTTCTCCTTGTACTCATTTGCAGCAGTAAGTTCATCTTTGAGATCATCAAGCTATTTTTCAAGAACTTCCTCATTGATTTTAGATTGTTCCAATTCATTGTCCAATTAGCTACATTGTTCAGATTTTTCTTTCAAGGATTGAGCAAGCTTCTCTTCATTCTTCTTTCTATCTTCAATCTCTTTGGTCATTCTCATCACGATAGATTCCATCTCATGCTTTAGGGCAGCATTTTCTTTGGAAAAAATTTCACATTATTTTTTTTCTCCTTCAAGGCATGATTGAGTTGCTCATCTTCCATGATTTTGTTCTTTTTCTTAAGTTGATCACATAATTCCTTTATTTTCTCTCTTGATTCATTGATTTTTTCTTTCAATGACTAAATTAATTTTTCTGCACTCTCAATATTTTTCTTGCAATTTTCGGTTCTCAAACTTTGACTGGTTAAGATCATCCAGGGCCACCATAAGTTGTTGTTGAAGATTGCTTATTTCCATTGAAAATACTTTCCAATATCTCCCCAAGCTGTTAAATTTCTTTCGAGGAACTAGCTCTGATACCAATTGTTGGAAACAAGCTACACTAAGAGGGGGGTGAATCAGTGTTCTACAAAAATTAACATTATTATTCTGATCATTAACCCACTTTAAGCATTCAACTAAAAGATATATGTATAAATAGAAAGAAAATAACCACAACACTATAACACAAGGATTTTTACATGGAAACCCTATTAGGTGAAAAACCATGTGGATGGCCAATCCACAATATAATCTGAGTATACTCAAAAAGAAGATTACAATATGGGAATGCACTTGCATTTAGGCTTACTGACTAGAACTCACTTCTCAAAATAGGAAGTCACGCTGCCTTACAGAGATTTGGATTAGATCCAAGAAAATGAACTAAAATAATAGCATTTACAAATGCTTGATTATAATTCTAGTTAGACTCGATTGTCGATCTTCAGTCCTTCTAACTAATACTAAACTTTTGCTTTGCTCTACTCTGACTTGCTCCACAAAATATTTATGCGCAAGTGAAACTATGCATAAAATCACTCTAGAACACTCTTTTGATATTCACAATACACATCAACACACCACTCATAGATATCAAAATGATATAATAGATCATACATATATATCCACGACTAGCAATTTAATTGCAACAAGTCAGCTTCAATAAAACTTAAAAAATATTAGCAACTGTTGGCTCAAATCTTAAGTTATATTCAATACACATCGACACACCACTCATAGATATCAAAATTATATAAGAGATCATACATATATATCCACGACTAGCAATTTAACTACAACAAGTCATCTTCAATAAAACTTAAAAAATATTAGCAACTGTTGGCTCAAATCTTAAGTTATATTCAATGTGCATCAACAACAGTCGGCCAAAAATTAGCTTGGACCCAAAACATAATGATCAAACACAAAAATATTTGAATAAAAAATCTTTGAATATTTGCAACATATTTTATCAACGGGGTCAGCCACAAAATACTGGTAAATAGAAAAGTATCCAACTAGATCTCCAAACTCACACAAGACTTAATACGAGGCACTGAGATTTTTGGACAACACAATAAATGTATTGATAGACCTCCAATGAGATCCACAACTTAAAATAGCAACTGGAAATCTACAAGTGGATCGATGATCACCAAACTACTAGATGCTCTGTTCTTCCTGATTGTCCTCAATCTAACTACCAATATAAGCAAATGATGATGTTTGAATCAGTCACTGACTAGAGTTGCCATCAATGACAATACCAAAGTATAATTGTAGTGTCTCTTTCCGACAAACTTCTCTCTATCTCTCTCTACTTCTTTCTATATCTCTATTCTCTCTCTATCTCTCTCTACTCTCCATCTCACCTATCTCTCCCCCTCCATCCCTTCTTCCATGACTAATTTTCTCTATCTCCCCCCTCTCTTTATCTATCTCTCTCTATCTCTCTCTATCTCTATCTCTATCTATGTCTCTCTATTCCTTCCTCCTACCCACCCACCTTCCCTCTCTACTTCTTTCTATCTAACCTATCCCTCTATACCTCTTTCTTTGTCCCTCCCTCCCTTCTCCACTCTCTACTTCTCACTATCACCTCTCTCTCTCACTTCCCCCTCCCTCCCTCTCTCTCCTTCCCTCTATACTCTCTTTATCTCACCTCTCTCTCTCCCTCCCCCTCTTTCTCTCTCACTCTCTCCCTCTCTCCCCTCTCTCTCTCTCTCCTTCCCTCTCTATTTATCTTATATTTCCATTCTCTCTCCCTCCCCCTCTCTCTCCTCCCTCCCCTCTCTCTCTCCCCCTTTACCTCTCTACTTATCTCTATCACCTCTATCTCTCTCACTTCTCCCTCCTTATCTCTCTCTTCTTCCCTCTCTACTCTCTCTCTATCTTAACTCTCTACATACTTATCCCTACCTCCCCCTCCTTCTCTATCTTTCCCTCCCCCTCATGCTCTCTTACTCTCTCCCTCTCTCTCTCTCCCCTCTTTCTCTCCCACTCTCTCATTCCCTCTCTACTTCTCTTCATCTCACCATTCTCTCTATCTCTCCCTCTCTCCCCTCCACTTCTCTTTATCACATCTCTCTATCACCTCTATCTCTCTCAATTCTCCCTCTTTCCCCCTCTCTCTACTCTCTTTATCTCACCTCTCTCTCCAATCTCTCTCCCTCCTTCCTACCTCTCCCTCCCTCTCTCCTTCCCTCTCTACTTCTCTCTATAACATATAATTGGGGACAAGAGAAAATTCATCCAACTCAATAAATGTAAGGAAGCTTCAATTAGTTTGGGTGATAACACTGTAGTGAAGATCTGTGGTAAAGGAACATTGAGCATAGATGATAAATTACCTCAAAATTTGTTCTTTATATTGAAGGTTTGAAGCACAACCTACTAAGATTCAACTAGATTTGTGACAATGGTTATAAAGTCGCATTTAATTCAGAAGGTTGTAAGATAAGAAAAGATGGAAAAACAATTGCATAAGGAGTAAGAACTGAAAAAAACCTTTACAATCTTAGTGAAGTAAAAGTTTGGAATTATTTGATATGTCAAGTTGATGAAAGTTGGTTGTGGCATAGGAGAATAAAACATGTAAATTTTGATAGTTTGGTGAAAGTGAGTTCCAAAGGGTTGGTAAGACACATTCCTAAGATAACTATGTTTGCAAACACCATTTGTAAAGAATGTTAAATAGGAAAGAAAACAAGGGTCAAATCTCAAAAAAAAAAATATTCAACTATAAAGCCCTTAGAACTAGTTCATACTAATTTGTGTGGTCCTACAAGGAGAAGAGGACTGAAAGGTGAAAGATACTTAATGTTGTTGATTTATGAATATTCAAGGATGGCATGGGTAACCTTTCTAAAGGATAAATCACAAGAATTTGAAATATTCAAGATATTTAGAGCCACAGTTGAGAAGGAAATTGGTAGAAGGATAAAATGATTGAGATAAAATAGAGGTGGAGAATTTACATCAAGTGAATTCATTGAATATTGTGAGAAGCATGGAATTAAAAGGCAATATTATGCACCAAGAACTATACAACAAAATGGAATTGTTGAGAGAAAGAATAGGAAAATCAAGGAGATGGACAAAACAATGCTTAATAAGGACAAGTTACCAAATTTTTATTGGAGAGAAGTAGATCATATTACAGTTTATATTCTGAACAAAGTCCAATTCAGGGTAAACAATGAGAGGACCCCTTATGAGCTATGGTATGATAAGCTTGTATTTGTCAAGTATTTCAAGATGTTTGGTAGAAAATCCTACATCAAAAGAGAAGATGAGAATTTGGGAAGCTTTGAGTCAAGATCTGATGGAGGAATATTTCTTAGATATTTCACTCAAAGAAAATCCTACAAGTGCTATAATAAGAGGCTACACAATGTTTTGGAAATCATCAATGTCAAGATTGATGAAGATTTGGATCATGTTAAGTATGATAGAGATAACCTTGAAGTTTAATCAGAATGTGAGGAAGAAGTTGGTGAAGAAGACCCTAAAGAAGAGAATGAAAAAGAACCTACAAAATATGTTCAAAAGGATCATCCTACAAATCAAATAATTTGCAAAAATATGAAGGTGTTTAGACAAGGAGAAGACTTGCAAAGAACAAGGAACAAGTAAATTTTTATCTCTTGTCAAAGATTGAACATAAAAGCTATGTTGAGGCCAATAAGGATGAGATTTGGATAAAGGAAATGCAAGAAGAGATAATTCAAATTGAGAAGAACAAAACATGGGAATTAGTTCCTAGACCCCCAAGAAAAAAAGGTGATAAACACTAAATGGGTGTTTAGAAAAAAGCTCAATGAAGATGGAGTTGTAATAAGCAACAAATAAAGGTTGTTGTGTAAGGGGTATGTACAAGTTGAAGGCATAGATTTTGAATAAACGTTTGCACCAGTTGCAAGATTAGAAGCCATAACAATGTTTCTTGCATTTTTAGTTTATAAAGGATTTAAACTCTATCAAATGGATGTTACGTCTACTTTCCTGAGTGGAAATAATTAAGAAGAAGTCGACATAGATCAACCAAAAGGATTTCAGCTATGGGAAGAATAATATTATTTTTTTAGAACGAAGAAGGCCATGTATGGTCTAAAACAGGCCTACACCTAGAGCATGGTATTCAAGACTAGACCAACACCTACAACAATAAGGATTCAAGAAAGGATGTGCAGATAGCAATTTGTACTTTAAATCAAAAGGTGAGCACATTATACTTGTTGTGTATGTAGATGACATCATATTTTGTGGTAGAAATGACAAAATGTGTAGAGGGTTTATTTTCCAAATGCAAAATGAATTTGAGATGTCAATGCTAGGAGAATTGTTATTTTTCCTTCATTTATAGATAGTAAAAACTTATGATGGGATATTTATATCTCAAACTAAGTATGATAAGGAAATGCTTAAGAAGTTTGGCATGGAAGATAGCAAACCAGTTAGTACCCCATGATAACTAGATGTAAATTGAGCAAGCCAAATGAGTCCCTGAATGCAAATCAAACAATGTATAGGTCAATGATTAGAAGCATGTTGTACTTAACTATATTAAAGCTACATATTATACAAGCAGTGTGTATGGTTGCAAGGTTTCAAGTTGCTCCAAAAGAGTCTCATTTCAATGCAGTCAAAATAATTTTTAGATACATCAAAAGTATTATTAACTTTGGATTGTGGTATCCCAAGAACAAATATTTCACTTTAATTGCATAAATAGATGTTGATTGGGCTAGAAGTGCATATTATAAGACAAGCAGTAGCGGTGGTACATTTTTCTTGGGAAAAAAAATTATCTCTTGGATGAGAAAAAATCAAGAATGTCACTCTTTCTATAGAAAAATTATAATATGTAGCAACAACAACATTTTGTACTCAAGTTTTTTGGAAGAAGCAGACACTCAAAGACATCAAGGTTGAGTATAAAGAACCTATCTCTATTCTTTGTGATAATTCAAGTGAAATCAACATCTCAAAGAGTTAAATGATGTATTCAAGGAAAAATCACATATCAATCAAGTATCATTTCATAAGAGAGAAGGTAGCAGATCAAGAAGTCAACATGGAATATGTACCTACTAAAGGTCAAATTGCTAACATATTCACCAAGCGTCTTCCCAAGCAATAATTTGAATATCTAAGGAAAAAATTGGAAGTAATTGCTCCCACATCATATCACTATATCCTAGTGATAGGGAATGAATCTAGGGGGTGCTTCATAGACATTTTATTCATCCTTGGAAAACAAGGAGAGATCAAGTCAAGTAAACTTGGTTTTACAAATTTCTAATGACTTGATGGTTGCAGATTTATGAAAATCTTATTTCTCTTTGAATGGCCTATCAAAGGGGGAGAGTATGTGTAGTTGCATAGTGTTCTAGGGGACAATATGAAGATACCCTTTTCCATTAATGTCAAAGGGGGAGAGAATGCATAAATGCTCATGAAATTGAGTAGGGGAAAAATTGAGCAAATGATCTTTGTTTGCAAGAATAGGAGATATATCTAATGGGGATTTGTTATGTATGTGCACTCATATTTTTTGCTATAATTGATATAGAAAATTTTATTTATTTGGTAAAATTTTGGTTCAATTGGTATAGGGTATGAATTAGAGCATAAATTGGTACAAAGCATTTTGAGCATTTGGTTTTTCCATCAATGACAAAGGGGAGATTGTTAGCATAATGTTGTGATTGATGTCAAAGAGTAGACAAATGGAATCTTGAGGGTCATTTGTGATAATAGGTCAAGTTCTAGAAGAATTGGTGATGTACAATGGAGAGAACAACATGTTTTGAAAATATTGCAAAGTTGCTAAAATGTTGCAATTTTGTCATGAAATGTTGTCATTCTATTGCAAAGGAAATTTCCAAAAGTCAATAGAGAAAAATAAGACCTAATTTGAAGTGTGTTTTTCAAGAGCTTTCAACTAATATGATTTGTAGTTCTTGAGGATAAAAGTGGTACACAAAATTGTTTTATTTTTTTCTCTTAGATAGAATTAGGGCTTTGCATAAAACCTTAAGGCCTTCCAGTCATGGTGATAAAAAAAATTATGATTTGATGTTGACTGGATACAAGTTTTTGTAGGTTTATTAAGTGATAACTTAAGCCTTAAATTTCATTATTGTGACTAGTCCCATGTCCTAGTGTTTATCGGTTGATTTGGTAAAGAAGTGCATCACAACTATTCACATCGCTATTTGAGTTCACCACAACCATGTTTAATTTACAATGTGTGATATTCCCTTCAAGGAAGACCAATGGTGCACATCAGTGTTTGAAGATTAGATGGCTATCATGATGTCCCCTTGTATTTTATTTTGAAGTCTACAATGGCCCAATTTTTGTGTGATATGCAATGGTGAAGATTGGTGCATGGGAGATCCAATGAAAATTGCACAATATCTTTTCATTGCATATTGATGGTTGTTTCAATGAGTTTCTTCTGCAATATCTAATGCTAGTGGTTTGTGACATCAACAAGGACACATAGCATATTATGATTGTATTGCATCATTGCTTCACATAATTGTTGTGAAGCAAAAAGGAGGTATGATTTTTACAATATGCAAAATAAGTGGAATATGATATTAGCTTAGCCAAGTGTCGAGTATTGGTTGCATCACATGTGTTCTTCACATTGTGAGTTATATGTTCACCAGCTAGAGCATAAGTGCAATTTGCGAGCAACAACTGAGATCAAATGAAGAGGATCCAATGGTCAGCACAACTATGCTTCACATCACTATTGTGAATTAAATTGAAGGTATAAAATTTACAATGTGTGGCAAGCAATAGATCACAAGGGTTGTGTACATCCCAAGTTTCATTCTCCAAATTACAATGCTTTATGTGATATGCGATGAAAAAATGATATTGGAGTATGAAATTAGTGAGTACATATGGGAAGTTATGATTTCATCACAAGGAGTGTTCACATCGTATTTAACCTCTTTCAAGTCATGAATTTTTCAATGATATGTGATGGGTAAAGGTGTGAGTGGAGGTTGATGTAATCATGGATAGGTGGCATGATACAATTTCATCGCTCGACTTCTATACATCATGTTTTCAAACTCTTGAGCACAACTTGACAAATGGATATGACAGTGTGTATGCAGGTTTGAGCTGGTAGTTGACATAGTGCATGAAATTAATTGGTTCAACTACTCCAACTGTAGTTTTGATTGGTGATAGGATTTGCAAGATAGTAGAAAAATAGTAAGAATGGTCAGTTAATTTATACAACTTGTTTTTATATGATATGGAATTTAATACATATCTAGACTAGGGTTTACATTTTTTCTAAAATTAGTAAATGGAAAAAATTTGTATAAGTGATGCATGACTCAAGAAATGTTGATGATCAGTGAATATATGCAAGGATAAGGCAATTAGGAAATTGGCTAAGTGTATGAGAGCTAAGAGACAAATAGAGAATGCATTAATTGAGATAGAGTAGAACATAAACAAAAATTGAGATCATCATCAAGGGTTTGTGTTCAAGGTGCAAAGCAAAAAAATAGAGAAAGGTGTAAGGCAAATATTTGAGTTACAAAGATTGCAACAAAGTGTGAGCAATTGAAAAATAAAGTTGCAACGTTGAATTAGATTCAATATAATCAAATTATAATATCTTGATTGTAAATTTGATTGGTTGGTTCCATCAGATAACTGGCTAGGTGCTCAATAGGGAGTTGATGCTTCCTTGGAGTGGGTGCTCCTAAAACTAGGGGATTGGTGTCTCCTTAGTGTTGGCACCATTAAACATTATAATTAGAAGATTTGATTGTGAGGTTGGATTAGGATAATAGATCATAGTAGCTATTCTCAGCATGGCTTTTCTCATCTTGGATTTTCCACACATACATCTTGTGTTGTGTGTTTTGTGTGTGCATTTTTATTCCTCTGCTTGCTTAGTTTTTTATCAGCATTTAAAGGGCTAAAAGGAATTAAACCGCTTAAGGTAGTAAGGGCTAAATTTCAATTGATCTATTAATTCACACCCCATCTTAGTATGTTTTTGTGTTCCAACATGTTTGAATTCAGTCCTTCAAGGAATCCAATGAAGGGTGGTGAGTTGTAGCAATTTTTTATTCATCATTTCCTTCCTTTTCCATTAAGTCTTTTGTTGAATACTCAGAATAATGAGAGGGGGGTGAACTTGTATTCTATTAAACCATTCACACATTAACCATCCAATTATCAAAATGCATTCAACTATAGAAATGAAAAAATCATGAAACATCCACAACATCACATAACACATGAACACCATGATTTTTATGTGGAAAACCCAAAATGGGGAAAACCATGGTGAGGATTGGCTTATAATATATTATAACTAGTTATAGTATATTTACAAAGGTTCTTACTACAAGTGGACTTACTATCCAAGTGGACTCACTACCCACTGAGAGATAAAGATAAAAGAGGGAATGTGGATCACAACCTATTTTGAACTATTACAATTATATCTATCATATGCATGAAATGGAGTTATAGTGAAGTTCAATAAACTATTTTCACACACTTCAACTAATTCTAAATCAATACTCTACCTTTATCTACATTCACCTAACTCTCAACATTCACAACATATGTTTTCAATACATTTTCTCAATTCACACTATAAACACACATGACGCATAAAGATATCCCAAATCATCGAAAAGATCTAACACATATATCCACAACAAGAATAACATCAATTAGGTCATCCTAATTAGACGTAACATACAAAATATAACTTGTTGCCACCAAAATTTTCCACACATACCTTGCGCCATAATTCAAATGTCAAAACAACTTGAAATGAGTTGGCATGTACCTATAATAGATCCCACATAAGAGCACAATGTTGAATGCACAAGACAAATGAGAGGGGGGTGAATCAATTGTAATTTAGAACTTTAAAATCCTCGTTAAAATTCAGATCCACATTCATTCATTAAGCGCTTAATCTATTATGATGATCTAGCATGAAAATAAAATAACAAAAACTAAAACAACTTAACACCATGCACAAGAGAATACCAAATTAACATGGAAAACACAAGAAGGGAAATACCACATGAGGATTATCTCACAATATAAGTAATATTAATACCAAGAACAAAGGCTTATTTCCAGAGGGCACACTACCTAGAAAGAGAAAGGCTCACTATGAGAATAGAAAAGAAGATAGAAAAGAAATATTATTACATAGAACATCATCTCAATGCAATAGAGAATCCACCAAAATGTCACAAAGTATACTTGGAATTTGTTTAGCAATTAAATGAGTCGAATAAAAATCATTTTAGAAATTACAATAAGCACACAATTCTCCCCTCCACATTATTATTTTAAAATTTTCAAGTAGTTTGAGAGGGATTGGAATTGCTTATGAGCAAGTTGATACACTACAAAATGAGGATAGACAAGATGAGGATATGTGATCCTGAGAATTTCATTCATGATGATACGATTAGGTATATGCTTGTTTATTTTTGCATGAGCATGATCCAATTAATGATCTAATAATAAATTTCTTCTTAATATTAGAGGGCAACAAAAGGAGGGAGAAATGGGTAAAAATAAAAGTAGTAAAAGAAAGGAGTAGACCCCTCTTATAAAGGTGCATATATAGTAATTCAAGATCCAATCCTTAAGATCATGAGAATTATTGATAATTTATCCATTTTATTAGAAAATGTGCCTCTGAACATGTCACAAATGGATAAACCCAACACTTCATCTCAAACAATTGAATAAACAAAGATTGAGAGGGTAACACCTTTTGCAACAAATAGCTTCCACTATAAAATCTTTGTTGGACAAATGCATTGGACTTGATGAATTCCTAGAGGAATCTAATATGATTCAAGTAATGTATTTTGATGCTAGGGTTGTGGTTGAAAGGTCATCAAGTGAAAGGATGCTAATAAATTTTGAAAATTTGGTGGACATGTGGTTGATGATGCTAGAGCTATAGCATGTACATAGTTTATATATGGTAATAAATTCATTACCACTCAATATTTTGAGGACTTTTTCTTAAATATTAGGGGCGAGGCTTTCAAAATAAAAATAGAAAAGCGAAGGAGAGAATAACGAAGGAAAATAAGGACAAAATTGTTGTAGAAATATGGGTAGAGGTCAATGCAGATTCAAAGAACATGATTCTTAAAAAGGGAAGAGAAATTGTCAAGCAGGGTGATGTTTATTTATACCAGGATGGGATATACATTTGTTATTGCATTTGTTATTTGGTCTATTTTTCCTGATACCAATAAACAAGTGGGTTATTGATGATATACATGAATTAACTAGAAATTTGATTTTCAGAAGATTCAGGTATACAAATGCTCTGCAGGAAACAATATTGACTATAAACACTATCATGTTTATTGAAGCAATAGTAAGAAAATTGGAGGCATACTTGGCTAAGGTGAATGCTCAAAATTTAAATTTGTAAGAGCAATTAAATGTTGTTACATGATTGTTTCGACCACCTTAGTTTGGGTTAAAAATAAATATGACCAAGAAAATACAACCCTAACTATGGAATTGAATAATTTGAGAAAGGAGATGATTGAGAGAAAAGAGGTAGAGAAGAAGAGAAAGGCAAAGAAGGAAAGATTCACAAAAATTGTAGACAATTTCTTTTGTCATAGGCTATCATACTTTTTGGGATATTTAGAGGATGCATGGAATGGGTATAGTGTAATTAGTACTACTCACTTATTCATATTTCTTTAAAATCTAGACTCCAAAGTATCCAAGATACTTGGTGTCCAAGAAGGTAGTTGATGGAGAAAATGTTAGAAAAAGAAATTTTGATATTCATGCTCCAATTGAGTTAGATATTAGTTTTAAGAATTTAGATACCATTGAGGATATCATGAATTTACTTGAGAGCTATCAATTTTCCATGGAGAAATCCTTAGAAATTTTTTATGATCTTGACCATAGCTCCATACCTAGGATTTTATCTGAGGATGGAAAGTTAAAGGAATATAAGGTATTGATGGATGATTTCAGTACTATTTTATCTCCCATATTGAGTTCCTATTTGATTTTTTCTATAAATGAATGCCTCATATATATATATTGTTAAATTAATGGATTAAATTGTTGTATCTGAGATCCTGAGAGTTTTAGAATATTCAAGGATTGTTATGAATAATTGGTTATAGTTCTAATTTTAAGGGAAATCATTGTAAGGGAATGATATACAAGCTTTTCATTGAAGTTTTTTTTAGTTTGATGTTAAGAAAATACTTGCATTTTATTTTGACTATGTTGCCAAGATTAAAGGCACCGGTCTAAGCATGAAATACTAGTTCCATGTTCATGGTCATCTATATTCAAAGCAATTTCAATTTATGTTTTAGTTTATTCTTTTAGGCTTTACATATGATCTCTAAGCTAGTAATGCAAAATTCTCTAGGAATATAGCCCATTAAATTAGTTCTATTTGTAATTCTTGGCATATTTCATGAGAGAATTTATGTTAAAAAAATATCCTAGTATGAATTAAGTGTATTTTCATGTGGTATTGTTAAGGATCACCATCCTAGATCTTGCAAACTTGAAGTGTAGAGAAGAAAATTATGAAATCTATCTCTTCTTCATTGGCCAACCTCTTGAAATTTTCTTCCATAAGAACTAGTTATTCTTTAGATAAATTCAAGAATCGGTTGAAAGAATCAAATATCTATTGGTGACTCTACTCAAGAGTTGCATAAAAATTTCAAGACTAGTAGTTTTTATTGGTTAGAGTTTAGAAATAAGTTGAATTAAAATCCATTTGTTGTTTTAAGTTTTTTTTGATGTCACTAAGTCATGTTTGTGACTCACAAAGTTCTTCTAAATTGTAAAATCTCATTTCCCACTTATGGGTGGTGACTTTGAAATCTCCTTGCCAGTGAAGAATTGGAAATAGAATAAGTTTTATCATCAAGTATGGATGGGAGAAGATCTCTTTTCACATAGAACCTCATAATAAATTATCTAGAGAGCTCTCAACTTAGAAACAAACCTAGTAAGCAAAAGATACAGGTAATTCTATTAAACATATTCCTAATACTTTCATGAATATTGAAGGAAGTTGAAAGGAAAAATAAATTGAGAAAGGAAAGAACTAATCAATGAGAATTTTTTGGAGGAAAAATATTACCAAAGAGAGGGTAACCAAACCAAGCACCACCACCATCCAGAGGAGACAAGAATTTGATAAGGGGAAAATATAAGAAAAAACCCCAATATTATGAATGGAGGAAAAATGCCTAAGAATGATACAAAGAGAGAGAGAGAGAGGGCACTTAAGCCTTAAGCTTGCTTTTTTGAACAAAGAATGAGAGGAGAGGCACCTCAATATATAGAGGTGATAAGAGGAGTTAGAATTAGAAAATAACTCCCAACTCAATGAATGCCACCATTTACCTATGTGTGTGTTATGTGTTAAGAACCTCTTAAGAAAGTGGTTGTAAATAAATAATTGCAATTAAATAATAACCTTTTCCGAGTAAAGGTTAATCTTCTAGCATGCTAAAATTTCCTAGGAAGACATTTTTTAAGAATAAGATGAATTAATCTAAGATCTAATTATACTCTGAAACCATTCAATTGACTATTCAAAGCATCAAATTTTAATAGAAAATCATCCATAGATTTGAAATCAGAATACCTTAGATCTTCAAGTTGGTCTTGAAGTTGAATCTTTATAGATTCATTTGAGCTATCATAAATAACTTTGAGTTTCTCCCATGCTTCATAGGCTTTCATGCATGTCCCAATGTGAACATATAGCTCGGGTGACATGAAAACACCTATGAGGCCAAGGGCTTCCTCATTCTTGAGCCTCCATTTTTCTTGATCATTTTTGGATGTAGATGAATCGGGTTTCGATTTGGGATCTATAGCCACATCCAAAAAATGTTTAAAATGAAAAATAAAGGAGATGTGAGTTCTCCAAGAGTGATAGTTAGAAGAATTCCACTTGATTTCAAGAATTAAAATAGACATGATTGTAATAAAAAAAATCCACAACTTTATGATAAATATTGTAAATATTTGTTTAAAAAAAAAATACTTCTTTTAATTGAATTAAATCTTTTAAAAATAATAACCTCCTCTAATAAACAATACATTAATTCCCAAAAAAATATAAAATTAAATAATTATAACATATAAAAAATTAAATATGCAATTAAATTAAGAATATTAATTATGAAAAATTAATAAATTTATATAATATTAACTATGTGAGTTTATTTAACTTTAAAGGATTAACTAAAGTTTTTTAAAAAATGAGTATTAAAAGAAAGACCTTTTTACTATTAATCTTTTAAAATCATATAAAAAGTCTCTTATTAAAATGAAAACTAAAGAAAATTTATTACCAAAGGTTAATATGATACATATTTTTAGAAAAAGGTTTTGCAAATGGGGTTGCAACCTAAGTGGGTTTAATCTTGGAGAAAACTTGGTGGTTAAGCACGTTTGAGTTGGAGTAGTACTGGGATGGGTGACCTACCAAGTAGGTCTGGGGCTTCACCCTTGTGAGTATCACCTAGATGCAATGAGTGCTAAGTGGACCATTCATTATCATGAGAGATGGGTTCTTGTGAACTACTACTCATGAAATATGAATCAATGAGTTTGACTCTTAAAAACACACGGTTGAATCGGGAAAGCAATATCATAATTTAAAACCTATAAAAGGTGGAATAAGATTAATAGCGTAGATTTTAACCTTATAAATATTGAAAAGAACTATGGGTAGTAAAAGGAGTTTGGGTTGGCGAGATTAAAACGGATTTTAAAAAAAAAGATAGGCAGAAGCAGCGCAGAGATAAGAGTAGGTGAAGAGATAGGTTTTTTTTTTAATAGTGAAACGCAAGTTTATACAAAAGGACGCCACAGACAGAGGGAGCAGGCTTTGGAAAGAACAAGGAGGTGACGGCACGAGGGTGTGGCTAAGGCAGCCGAAACCCTTAAAAGGGGTTTATTTATTTATTTTTATTTTTTTTCATAAAACTTTTGAAATTGATTTATGTAAAAGCAGCTCGTGGGCCTACTAAAAGGAGTCGAGCCCTCAATATTTACGATTTGATTTTTTTAATTTATTTGTTATTTTAAAAAAAATAGATATATTTTTTATTAATATTAAAAAGCAAATATGAAGCCCTTTAAAAATAGGGTTAAGATTTATTTTTTCCAAACTTTTAAAAGAAAATAAATTGAATTTTGATTTATTTAAAAAAATTCTAAATTAGGTTGAGTTCCAAAAAATGTTTTTTTTAAGAAATTTGAACATGTAAATTATAACATACATAAATAACATATTTAAAAAAAAAAATAAACTTAACCTTTTATTTGAGGATTTCTAAGAAAATTTGCACACATGCAAATTATATTGCTTTAAATTTTGAAAACTAAAAAATATTTAGACAAAAGAACTAGCACAAAGGGTTAAAAACTATAAATTAAAATTTGGAAAACAAGAGAAACAAATTATTTGAAATCTGAAACAATTGAAAGCTATGATTCCTTCAAAATAAGAACTTGGTTAGAACAAAAAATATCAAACAAGAAGCAAGTTATACTTTTGGCTCTTCTTCTCCTCTCTTAGAGTGCCTCCAATGGTGTGTTTAAAAACTTGGTAAACCTTCAACAATGTAGCTCACAAGATTAGTAATACCAAAGCTCTGATACCATGAAAGAAAAAATAAATTGAGAAATGAAAGAACCAATCAATGAGCATTGTTTGGAGGAAAAATGTTACCAAAGAGAGAGCAGTCAAACCAAGCACCACCACCATCAAGAGGAAACACAAGAATTTGTGACATAGTCGAGATCGAAGGACCTTATTAGGTCATCACAATCCTGTAGCCAACTCAAACCACACACACACATATTGACACAACATAGGTCAACAACTCTCTTTTATTCATTTGGGAATAGATTGCATAATTACATTCAGAAATTACATCTATAGGGAAATCCCTGTTCATCTTCACACATGCTCTACTCCGTGAAACTTTCTTCTTCGAGCTCTCTCCTGTTAATTGTTGAGATGGTTCTTCAACTTTTCTTGCTCTCATTTAGGTCGACTTCCAACCTCTCTAGCAACCTCTCATTTTGTGGGCTACTCCACCACCTACTCACCTCTCCTGCTATACCCCACTCTCATGATGGGTATATATATCTTCTCTCTATCATCATCAACAAGATTTCTCCTTCATGTCAGCCTTGTCATTCTTCACTCTTGTGTTGTAGTATGACCATTCAATTACCTCACTATCAGTAAAATCCAATCATCAACCAATGAATACATATTCCACAACAATGATGTGGAATGGCACTGAATCTCTTTTGTCAAGTGTTGTGACTACATTTGTCATCCACCACCGTTGAGCAATGCACCAATTGTACCGCTCATGCTATCACCTCATCAGTGATACCACTAATCGCCTCCCACCGATGCAAAGAAGTCCTAGTGATGCATACCACCAAACTCAAAGAGATATTAGTCTATCAAGGAGACTCTGACTTGACTCCCACCGATACACAAGTGTCCTATCGATGTTCACCATACACTTTGTCCATCATTCCATCAGAGCATTTCCATGTCACTGCTTTGTAATCCACAACAAGGATGTGGATTACCATTCATCCAATCTCATCATGCCACATGTTTTCTTTGACATCTTTTGTTATCTCATATCATAGTTAGGTCCCACCAAGACTCTACACCATTCGATCAACTAGCCTTGACCCCCACCATTGATCAAAAAATTACCATACAGTCGCCAAATCACAAAAAAAAGAACACCAAAACCTCTTGTCAAAGGTTGTAAGGTTATGAAAATTTTTGACTCATCAACATCATAATTGTCGAGCTATCGATGATACTCCAAGTTGAGTCTCATTGAAACCATTCACTCTCGTCGTCTTCAGCTTGTCCACATCATCACTCATACATTGATCACCCTATCACCAATCATTAGTTGTCATACACATACATCTTTGTCTTCCTATCAGTCCCACCATGGTCATCTTCATTATCAATTCCTGCCACGTGTTGTCTTTTCATTTGCTTCATGACTGCATGTCATCCTTACCTTGTCAGGTCCCACAACCAAAATAACACTCCTATCACCCTATCATTGGGACTAACGCCATAGTCCTAGTGATATCATATTGTCTCATCGATCATCGTTTGTTGGCTCATTGGAGGGACTTCCTCCATTGTCACACTGAAACACTCCATTCATGTTGATATTTCCCCATCATTGGGACAAAAATTGATGTCTCACCAATACTACACACTCACGCTGATGAACTCGTTACACTTTGTCACCATCAGGTCATCACTGGGACATGGACCATGGTCTCGCCGAAATCTTAGTCTCTCACAGATGTAATTCCATTCTACCTACACAATTGTTTTGTTGCTAGGACCTAGAATATGGTCTCGACAATGACACCTCGTTACATCGATGACCTTCAACCTGCCAACACCATCATTCTGTCATTGAAATGGGTAGAAACCTCTTTCCGATAAGCCAAAGTCTTTCCGATGAGGGAGCAACATTGGCCAAAGGGAGGTGGAGTGTGATGTTCCATCATCAATTTGATAAGGGGAAAAATTAAGAAAAACACTTAATATTATGAATGGAGGAAAAATGCCTAAGAATGATACAAAGAGAGAGAGAGCACTTAAGCCTTAAGCTTGCTTTTGCTTGAATGAAGAATGAGAGGAGGGGCACCTCAATATATAGAGGTGAGAAGAGAAGTTAGAATTAAAAAGTAACTCCCAACTCAGTGAATGCCAACATTCATCAATGTGTGTGCTATGTGTTAAAAACCTCTTAAGGAGCTGGCTATAAATAAATAATTACAATTAGATAATAACCTTTACCAAGTAAAGATTAATCTTCTAATAGAAATACTCTTACCATGCCATTATTGGGTGGTGATGCTCCAAGACCAAGTATAATTGATGAATATGTTAGATATGAATGATTTTAGTTAGAGTGTGATGGCTTCATGATGAAACTTGAGAAGGAAAGATAATAAATCCATAGAGATTATGACCTTAGAGAGGGTTTATATGCATGTGTTATTTCCCCTACTATGGTTGTGGCTATAGATGTTCAATCCAATCATGTGGATAAGCCACCATATTAGCAAGTAATTTATGCTTATGCCTTACTACCCCCAATCCTCATGATATGTTATATAGAAATACATAGGTTGATATATCTTCATAAAAGGCCTCCACATCTAGTAAGAAAATTCAAAATGAGAAAGACTTGTTGAAGGAAATTACTGACCTTAAGGCTGAGTTGGAAAGAATGGAAAACATTAGAATTAGAGATGATATGATAGGTAGGTTAGATGCATTAAGAATGTAGTATGATTCTAGATATCAATCTATTTCTTATTTAAATCCTC
Organism: Sequoia sempervirens; assembly: GCA_007258455.2. NCBI lineage: Eukaryota > Viridiplantae > Streptophyta > Pinopsida > Cupressales > Cupressaceae > Sequoia > Sequoia sempervirens. The sequence continues at coordinate 176,006,234 of VDFB02252616.1, read as the reverse complement.
ATGCCCTTTCTTCCAGAAATGTATAGTCACAAAATATGCCTATGTATTTTACCCAAAATATACCTTTAATAGACATTATGACTTTTTCCCCTCAACAAAGGACTATCCAAACTTCCTATGCTTCTACAAATGCTACAATTATCCAAATTATACACTTTCCCAACCCACAACCTCAAGTAAGTTAACCACAAAAAAATCTTGGGGGTTATGACAATTATTAGTATTGTAATTTGAATGTGGGTGGTTAGTTGGGTGGACATAATTTCAATGTTTCAAGAGGTCTGATGTTGTTAATAAATAAAATGTTCAAGGAAGTCCTCAAGGAAACCTTGATATGGGAAATGTCCTAGCTATTAAACCATTGGATTTGGAGAGACATAGACAATTGGATTTCACTGGTATTCTTAGGTACCCCAATACTATCCCTAATTATATTAGAAATTATTTTCTTAAGTTTTTAGGGAACAATGTATTATTTAGTGAGGATCATCTTAGAGCTTTCCCTAGCTTAATAGATGGTTTTGAGATAGAATATGAGGATGTTGTAATGAATTTTTTTATGCAATCACTAATTGATGATGTTGGAGATTGATTAAGAGGTCTTCTTGATGAAAGTATAGATTCATGTGATGAATTTAAAAAAGTATTAAGGGAACAATAAGACTACACTAAACCTATATTCATTATTAATGAGTTCACAAGCATAATTTAAGGTCTTAATGAGCCTATATTTGATTTTAATACTAGGTTTGTTAAGGTCATGAATAAAATTCCATAGTACATGAGGCCTAGTGAACCTATGTGTTTGGCTATATATTGTAATTCTTTTGATGAAAAAATGGGTTATGAACTCAGATAAAAAGGACCCTCAATATTTGAGGGATGCTATCAAGATAGGCACCCATAACAAGAGTAATAGGAGGGCATCAAAAAAATTAAGCAAGGAGGATGATCTTTAAATTTTACAAAATCCAAAAGGACACCAGAATAAAGCTACATATTCTAAGGATAAACTTGACAACGTTATGAGTGCTTTAAAATACATGAGCTACAAAGTGGATAGAGGTGAGAAATATGTGTCCTTAGATAGACCAAACTATCAAAGACAAGAAATAATTCCAAAGCCATCAAACCAGCCTATCTAAGATGATGGCTCCTCTATTTAGCCTAAAATAGGCCTTTTTATTTTTGCACAACTTTGCACCAAAGTATTGGATTTTGGAAAACAAGTTGTTGTTGTAAAGCTAACTTGAAAAGCTTCATAATGGTGTAGGTGATTTTTGATGATTTTTCCATTTTTTTTTCCAATTTTATGAGAATGAAAGTACATTTGCATTTATTACTTGCAACTAGCATAATTTTTACATACATAGTCAAAATTTGGCAAATTTTTTGAAAAAGCTCAAAAACTCATAAGGAATTTGATTATAACTTCTATTTTTTTATTTTATCAGACATTTTTTCTAAAAAATGTAACAAGAACCATGTGTTATAAACAATTGATTTGAGCTTGTCACTTGTACATATTGTAAAATTTCATAATTCTAATTTATTGTTGGGGTTGAAAATACATTTTCAATCATTCTAGGGGTGAAGGAACAATTTAAGTGCCCATTTTTCTTCTTCCTCTTGGTGTAATTTTGTTCAACATGGTCAATATAAGGTCAATTGAGCTCCTCACTACACACAACTATCATAGATGGAAGTTAAAATGACTAAATTACTACAATCTAAAGGTATATGCAAAATTTTAGATGAAAAACAACCCAAATTCACAAGGGAATTGGAAAAATTTAGTCATAGAAGTAAGTTATATGAAGCCAAAGGTCTCATAGGATTACATGAATTTGATAATTTATTGTTTCATATTGTGGAGTTTAAAACACCTAAAGATGTTTAGGACAAACTTGAGAAATTGTATGGTCAAGTCAATCAATTTAGAATCTTGCATCTTGAGGCGGATCTAACATCACTCTCTCCAAATGTTTTTCCTACTATTCAATATTTCCTTACACAATTCAAAATTATTTTGTCACAATTGAAATTATGTGGGCATGATAAATCTAATGATGCAAGTATCTTCTTGATTCTATCTAAGTTAAGAGGTCCTTGTCAATTGTTTTCTTCTAATTTATATTCTATTATAGATGCCATGGTGATAGATTATGAGATTCCTACTTTGATTTTTTTTGTGATCATATTACTAGGGAGCAAACCAAGTTTCTTTAGATGGTTGTTCTTCCTATTTCTAAGAACTAATCTTTAATGACTCAATATTCCAAAGGTAAAGGAAATAATAAAAAGAAGCCTAAGTCAGAATTTCCTTCAAGTAGTGAGTCTCCCTCTAAATAGAAGTAGAAGACTACTCAAAAGTCCACTCCCCTTCCTCCTAGCTCTAGAGATTCTTCTTCCAAGTCTAAGAAAAAGAAAGGAAAACCTTATTCTTTTTATGACAAAAATGAGCATGATGAGTCTCAATGTTTCAAGAAACTAGAGGCCTTGGAGGAAGCTATGAGGAGAAATAATATTTTAGTGCCTAAGTCTTCTTCCATGGGAAAAGGGAAAGCTCTTTCAACACGTTCCTTTCATTCATACATTGATAGTTGGATTCTTGATTTAGGTTCTTTACATCACATGACCAATTCATGTGAACTTCTTGATTCCATTGCTCATAGTCATACTTCTCATATTGAAGTTGGAAACTCTTCATATAATACATTTTTAGGGACAGGATCTATTTAGATGCTAGATGGTTGAATTAAGGATGTTCTTCTTATTCCTAATTTATTTTAGAGAATGTACTCTCAATATATTAGATTTGTAATTTTAGAGATGGAAAGACTGTTGAGTTTACTCCACATAAAGTGACTATTTGATAGTTGCAAGATCCTAAGAAGGTTGTTGCTATAGGGATAGTTTATCATGAGGACCATTTATTTTGGTTGGATGGACTTGAGTCTTCATCAAGTTCTTCCTTTATTGCTCATATTTATTTAGGAAAAAATTTTGGAATGAAAGGTTCAAACACTTGAACTATAGATACCTTCAACAGATACACACACACAACTTAGTGGTTGGCCTTCCTAAGATCTCATGCATCGATGGCATTTTTTGAGGTTGTGTTCTTGGAAAAAACGTTAGGATCCTTTTCCTAAGGTTCAAGCCACACATGCACTGACACCCCTAGAGTTGGTTCAAAGTGATCTCATGTCATTTCCAAATCCTTCTTTTTGAAGGGCTAAGTATGTGCTCTCTTTTATTGATGATTTTTTATGCTGCACATGGGTCTATTTTTGAAGTACAAGAGTGAGGTTTTCACCACCTTTAAGACCTTCCAAGAATTTGTGGAGAAGCAGTATGAACTTTATCTTTAAAAAATATACATGGATAATGGGGGGAGTATGCCAATGAGCATGGTATTATTCACCAACATACCATTCCTTACACTCCTCAAAAAATTATTATGTTCAAGAGGAAGAAAAAGAATTTATGGGAGATGGAAAATTATATGATTCACTCTTGGTCCATGGATCTATATTTTTGGGTTGAAGTTGTCAATTATGCCAACTATCTTTAGAACTACATGCCTTACAAGGTAGTGTGGAGTATGAATCCTACGGAGGCTTAGTCCCATAATAATCCTAATTTATCCTTCTTCAAAGTGTTTATTTGTGAGGCTTGGGCACTCATTTTTAATGGTCAATGTAAATCGATGGAGAAGAAGAGTCAATGATTCATTTTTATTTAATATTTTGAGGATGTGAAGGAATATAGATTTTTTGATCCTAACACATGAGATTTTCATTTTCATCATGATGTTTAGTTTTTTGAGTAATTCACACAAATGGATCCTCCATCACCTTCTTCTTCATAACTACCTGCTCAATCTTCCTCATTTGAAGAATTTTTTACTTCTTGAGAAAGATCTTGCACCTCCTCTAGATCCACCCACTAGGCCTCGATGGGATCATACTACTCTTAAGGGGGCTAGTCCTCTTGTTCGTGATCCCACAAATACTTTCCACACTCATTATCAGACTTCTAGTGTCATTATTTTGAGTCATATTATTTTTTATCATCCTTAGATTTTTTGAGATGCTTCAATTATTTCTAAGTGAGATAGAGTTATGATTGAGGAGTATTCCTCTTTGATAAGGAACCATACTTGGGATAGTATGCCTCTTCCTAAGGGGATAAAGTTGGTTCAATGCAAGTGGTTGTATCATACCAAATATTCAATGGATGGTTCCATTGATAAGTACAAGGATCATCTTGTTGAAAAGGGGTTTTCACAAGTTGAGGCAGTTGACTACTCTAAGACCTTCACTCCTATTGCCAAGATAGATTATATTTGACTTTTATTTTCTATTGCTACCTCTTAGGGATGGTTGATGTATCAAATGGGCACAAAGAGTTTTTTATTGCATGTGGATCTTCATGAGGAGATCTATATAGCCAATTTTGTATAGGATTTTTCACTTGTTTGCAAGCTTTTTTTGTTCATTATATGGTCTCAAATAGGTCCCTCAAGCTTGGTATGAGAATGTGGATAGTTTTTTTATTGTTTCTAGATACATACCTTTCCATTTTGATCCTATAGTTTATACTTAGAGATGTGGAGAGGATCTCCTAATTCTTGTGCTCTATGTGAATGATTTGATTCTCACAAGGAGTTCACTTCCATGATTTAGATTACTTAGCAAGAATTGATGGAGCATTTTGATATGACCAACCTTTTTCTTTTGCATTACTTCCTTGGTCTTCAAGTTCAAAAGATTTTTGAGGGGATTTTCATTTCTAGTATAATTTGAAAGGAAACTTGTGGCCATTTAATGACAATTTCCACATAACCCAAAATATAAATCTATGTAATAAGTATTCAGAATCCACATGTAAGAGAATAGACAACATACCCATGAAAGAGTGACATAAGATATACCCTATCAAAACCCTCAAGAAGGAAAAAACCAACCTCCAAAATCATCCATGACTCATGTATTATTCAGCAATAAATATTTACAAAGACATCTTTAGAGTCTCCATGAACACTTTTAAAACATCAAGCCTCTCTAGTGTATCATCCATGTTTCCAAGAATGTAAGAACATATCCCATTCCATGCTTCACATATGCACTCTTTATAAGTAGACTCAAAACCCCAACTAGACAACCTTAGACAACTACCCTTGTATTTTCTTTTATAGAAACAAGCTCACACAAAACCACCAAGTGGTATTACATAAAACCATGTGACCAAAATCTTGAGATTACAAAACAATGACCCCACATTTAATATTGGGTACTTTATTAAATTACCTTCCCCAATATTAAATAAATACATTTTTTATAACTTAACTTATGTCCCAATGTTACATACAACATAAAGTGGCCCCAAGAATGTTAACTCCTAGTGATGCATGTACTTCTAGGTCATCCTAGGTGCACCACACAATAATAATAAATTAAACATTATACACATTATGCAAGGTGTACAACACCTAATTTCTAACATTCTCCCACTTGTTGTATACATTACATAAGGAGTAACAAGTAACCTCAAAACATGAACAAGGTAACAATCCTTATAGCCACATATACCATCAAGGAATCAAAGTGGTCCATGTGCTCCATCAAGATACCTATAACAAGAATCAAGGTGACCATGATCCCAAGAATGAATTATATTATCTTCCATCATGCCAATGCACACAGATAAGAATCCATCCAAAGATAAGTCACTCAAACTATCACAACGAAGCATAAGTCCCGCCTCAATTGGTATCCCAAACATAAACACTCAATCCAAAGGTATCAATATACACTATTAGCTATCAAGATACACTAACCATAGCTGAAATAACAACCACAACAAGCACTAACACATCCAACTATCCATACCTCCAAGGTATACAAAACATAGTAAACTCATGCCATCAACATATACACCCATAAACCACAATCGCAAGCTCCATGTGCAAGCCTATTAGTGAAGACCACACATATCTAGGAGATATCATTGCATGGGTAATGTAGTCTAAAAAATGATCAAGGTATACCATGTCTACCAATATCATCACATATAAGGTGTAAATAACCATGTAGTACCAAGGAACATCCACAATAATATGCAAAACATGTAAATAAATAACATGTAAGAAAAACTCTCACCACAAGCTCCATAGCTCTCCCATGTTCTCCACACCCAAAAAAGGAAAGAGATAAATGAACCTCCATGTCATCACCCAATAACAAAATTGAAAACATATGAACACAAGATAGTGATCATAATAGCTCTAACCAAACCTCAAAACCAATGTAATGTGAAACCAAACATCTAGGAAGATAACTAATACCAAAGCGAGAAACATTACACATCATACACCTATAGAATGCCCTTCTACATACACCTATATATGCTAACTATGTTAAGTATGATCTTCTCCACAACACCCCAAAAAAATCCATAACAACACCCAATTGTTCAATCACTAAGATCAAACATAACATATGTATCATGTAACTAACATGGATGTAAGCCTCTCAAAACAAGAAGATAAAAATCAATATAACCATTCCCAAAGAAGTAAATTAGCCTATAAACCATCTCCCAAGATGAGCCTCATAATGGAATCATAATATCAAATCATATATACAAGGAAATAAAAAATGTCAAACATCTCTCAAAATGAATCCTCTAGAACTACCCATGTATCTATAGCCCAAGATCCATATCTATGAAAGATAAGCATAAATAATACACTTGAAAGGAATAAATGGGAAATACCTCTCAAGAAAACCACCAAGTATACCAAGTGTGGGGAATGAGAATGCTCCTCCATGATATCCAAGTCACCATGACCCATCTAAGAACACTCTCCTCATATGCCCATGTTGGAATCACATCCAACCAAGGTGTATGTTTCTTAGACTTCCTACTAAAATCTCATCAAGAGTAACCATCTCAACAACATGTCTCTAGCCACAAGAGAAATCCAAGCCTCACCTAAGTCTCAATGTATCAATGAGCACCTGAAACCAATCAATACATGCCAAACTCCAAATGCAAGATAGCACCATCATGAAGTAATCAAGAAAATGATCATGTACTCAATATAAAGAGAACCAAACAAGGTCAATGTCAAAGATCCAATTGTGAATCAAGAACATAAATGTGAAAACATGATATAACCATCTCCTCCTAGGATATCCCATGCTATATCTGAACACAACATGTACTCTAATCAACATAACATGTATTTGTACATCATGCCAAAACTCTAATGTGCACAAACAATAGTATACCATGACATAATAGTAATCATCCTATCAAACAAGGATAACATGTTTAAATAAAAAGAAAATACAACACCTCAACCAAAGATTCCATGATTCCTCCATGGCTCCAAGATGTCACCATCTCTAATCAACATGAAGATAACCATCCATCACCAATGATGAATCACATCAATACAAAAAAATCCCACTAAACTGTGATACCGAGCTACACATGACACTATGAAAATCGTCTCCTCCATGAAGATTATCAGGTCTACACACACAACTAAAATGTTAGTAACAATAAGTGAAACCAAGATCTCTAAGACAAGAAGATACAATTGCAACAAACCATCAAGAATATATCCAACACCACTAAACCATCACTGTCAAAAGATCCCACTAAAAAGTGTAAACAAGATATCCATGACAAAGTGATAAAAACATCATGCTACAAGTCCCAAAAACTGACTATCTAGGTACTATAAAAATCATCCATCCTCTCATCTCAAAGTATGCATACCAATGTACAAATGACCATAGAAAAGGCCAACTAACAAAATTTACATAAAAATTGAATCAAACCTAGTGGATATAGATAGTCCACATCCAAGTCATTACACTACAATCAATAGGTTACACATACCTACCAATCATACAACTCATAGATCCAATCATTGAAAAATGCAAACTCATCATCACATTAGTAAACTACAAATTGAGATATCAAAGAGAATAATCCTATAGACCAAATGACTCAAACACCAAATCAACCTCAAATCTAATTTTCCAAACATGTCCACACTTGAGTACCATATTCAAGGAACCAAAAAAGAATATAGGAGATAAGAAGCAACCTCCTAACACCAAACTAAATCACCACCAAAACACCACAAAATTGATTATGTTGTGCCAATGCAAAAGTGTACCTACATAATCATGACACCATAACCGACACTAATGATGTACCTACACTCAACTATCATCCACACAAGATGAACTAAGTCTCAAATAATGTCAACCTATGTCCTCAAAATTGAGGATAACTTATGTACTTGTCACCATCAAAGTCCAACTCAAAAAAAACACATGTAAACCTGTATTAGGAAAAACCAAACCGATAATCAGATGTACCATCATGAAAATACATAAAAACATGTAATCCCTCAAGATTTTACCTCTTGACTCATCTAGATGCTCACACAATCACACCCTGAATCTTAGGCACCCACAAGCGTTCAAACAAGTACACAACTCTCTCTACTCATCAAATTCAAAATATAACAACACCATTATGAAGTAAATTGAGCATTCTCTCTAACACCTACTTGAAATTTAAAATTTGATTTTGCATGCAAAAGTTATGCTCAAAACTATGAAACTAAGAACATCATGCTTTTAAGCTTCAAAAATTGGTCAAAATACTAAAATCAAGTAACCAAACTTATATCACCACATAGTGCATGGAGAGAGATTTTCAACATGTATAAGAATTCAAAAATATGACCATCTAGGTGAAAGTTATGCCTATTTGAAGAAAACTTACCCAATCTGCCTTATTGGTGGCTGGGTGGTGGCCCCTGGGTGGAGCCATCAATAGCCCACCAATGGTGGTGGCTAGGGATAACTTTAAGAAACCCCTCCCCCTCGGCGAAGGTGTAAAATCTTAGCAAATCTTTCCTTTTATTTGAAAAAAATTATTAATTTTCCTAGTGAATCTATAGCACATTATTAAAAAAATTGTAAAATCCTAGCGAATCTTAATGAATAATTGGAAAAAATAATAATCACAATGGTGAATCCTAGTGAATAATCACTAAAAATATTAATTACAATGGTGAATCTCTCCTTTAAAAATTTGCATAGTTGGTCGGCATAGTTCCCCCAAATTTTTTTTGTCTTTTCTAATATTGAAGTAGGGGCCTAGGGGCGGCAACCACCAGTAGGTTCAAGGGGTAGCGCCCCTTGCAGGGGTCAAGGGGGCAGAGCCCCCTTATGGGGTCAAGGGGGAAATGCCCCCTCGTAGGGTCTAGGACAGCGGCCCCAGTGCACTCTTGTCGCAATATAGGCAGGGTTGAGGGGCAGAGCCCCTCACCACCAAGCATAAATTCACTATTAAAAATGAATTGGAGCACACATGGATTAAGCATTTTTTTTAAATTCTCACTTTAAAAAAAAAAAAGACTATATGAAAAATGAAATTATGACCATCGATTAGCTTTTTAATTGGATGGTTGCAGGTTGATTCTGAGTTTATATGCATGCACCTTTTAAAAGGCTTGTTAAGGCCTAAAATTTGTTTCGGGCCACATAATTAAATCTAATCTTATGGCCCAAAACAAATTTCAGGCCTCAACAAGCCTTTTAAAATGCATGTGCATATAAAATCACAGACTCAACCTACAACCATCCGATTAAAAAGCTAATCGATGGCAATAAATAAAAGCCCTATACAAGGCTAAAATATCACTAAAATGAAATGGTAATTTATTATTAGTGGTGATATTGCACCAAGTAGGAATATAATATTACTGGAAAATATAATTAATATTTTTAATTAGAGTATAAACAACTAGCAAATCAGTTCCAATGACACATCGTTTAAATAATAATGCATAGGTGAATTAATCGAGATAAAATTATTTTTTTGTAAAAACCTGGCAATTCTACATCCTTTTTAGCTTGTACTATTCACCATTTTTGGAGGTCTCGATTTCAATTATTTACCAATTGGAAAATATTTTCCAATAAATGTTTCCCTGGTGGTGGCGCTTGGGCGGTAGAGAGGTGTTGGACCCAAAATGGTATTTAATTTAATTCTAGTAGCATGTTTTAATTTTAAATTTTATTGGGAAAATTTAATTTTAAATTTAAGGGTAGTTTATATTTTTTTCAAATCCCTTACAATTTGGGCAATAAGTGCTCCCCACTTGTCATCGACCATGTGGCCGATAGCTGTTGTAGGGACAATATGCCTCACACAACTCTATTGCCTGTTGGCACATGCCTACTAAAGGGGCATGGGGGTTTGTGTACCCTCACCTTTTTATAATTTTTTTTGATTAAAATTTTAATAACAAGGATTTTTTTAATTTTCTATAGGGATTAAATTTTTCACATGCCAAAATAATTTATTTCTCACCACATGATACAATTTATTTTCCAATTTTTGTATTCTACATATTTGATGATCGTACGCTTGTACGATCGAACAAGGGTAGGAGGCCAAAAATTTTGAATTTTTCCACAATGTGAAAAACAGGTCAAGTTTCATATGATTTTTGTTTCTTGATCAACCTAGATCCAACGACAAGGTCCATTTTGTCTCAAGGGGTCATCTACAACACTTCTCCCACAAAACCCCCATTTGAATGCACATCTGAGAAACCCATTTGACCCAACATTTTTCAAACCTCAAATCTGTAGTCAACCCAACATAACAACAAACCCAAAATCCTCAGATCTATAATAAACAACCTACAAAACCCTCAAATATTTTCATGTCTTTCATTCTCTCATGCAAGACCATATATTAAAACTTAAGAAAGATTTTCTCAACCTAAGGCTATCCAACCACAACCATGGCTCTAATTCCAAATGAAAGGAAAATGTCAACCATCTAAAGACATTTTCCACATAACCCAAAATATAAATCTATGCAAATAAGTATTCAGAATCCACATGCAAGAGAATAGACAACATGCCCATGAAATAGTGACACAAGATATACCATGGGAAAACCATTAAGATGTAAAAAACCAACCTCCAAAATCATCCATGACTCGTGTATTATTCATCAATAGACATTACAATACATCTTCAAAGCCTCCATGAATGGGTCTCTAAAACATTAAGCCTCTCCAATGCATCCTCCATGTGTCTAAGCATGTAACCACACATCCCATTCCATGCTTCACTTATGCACTCTTCAAAAGAAGACTCAAAACCCAAACTAGCCAACCTTAGACAACTACGCTTGTGTTTTCTTTTATAGAAAAAAGATCACACAAAACCACCAAGTGGTATTACATAAAACCATGTGACTAAAATCATGAGATTACAAAACCATGATGGTCCCATGTTTAATTTTGGGTACTTTATTAAATTACCTTCCCTAATATTAAATCAATACATTTTTATAACTCAACTTATGTCCCAATATTAAATAAAACATAAAGTGGCCCCAAGAATGCTAACTCCTAGTGATGCATGTACTTAAAGGCCCCCCTAGGTGCACCACACACCTAATAATAAATTATAAATTATAAATATCATGCAAGGTTTACAATACATAATTCCTAACAAAAGTATGCTCTTAGCTTGATTCCAATATTTGGAATGGTTGATTGCAAACTTGCCCCCGAACCTTTTTAGTTAGGTGTTGTATTGTCTACTAGTTTCACTACTTCTCCAATTGATCCTACCATGTATCAGTAGTTGGTTGGTTATCTTTTATACTTGATGCACAATCATCCTAATATTTCCTTTATTGTTGGCCTTGTCTCTCATTTCTCGTAGGAGCTTCATGAGAGGACCATTGCAAGGAAACTAAAAATATCTTGAGGTATATTTAGATAACTACACATTTTGGCATTTATTACACATCAAGAGCTTCTCAAATTGTGGGATTCACTCACTTAGATTGGGTTAGTGATGTTAATGATTGGAAGTCTACTTCTAGCTTTGTATTTTTCCTTGGTTATGGTCCAAGAAGTAGATAACTATTTCATTATCATCAAAAAAGGTTGAGTATCAAGGTGTAATTTTGGCTGCTCAGGAGGTTTTATGGCTTCATTAATTGATGAAGTTAAGTTTGGATTTCGTTTTGATCAACCCACTACTCTTTGGTGTGAAAATCAGAGTTCAATTCATATCTCACACAACCTAATGGAGCATCAACATACTAATCATATTGAGATCTACATGCACTTCATCAAACAACTCATCTAGGATGGTGTTCTCAACTTGGAGTACTTGCCTATGGAGTAGCAGTTTGCAAACATATTCACTAAAATTTTGGTATTGCCTCATTATCTTCAATTGCAATCAATACTTGGGGTGAAGTAATTAGACTTCTTGAATCCTCCTTCCCTCTTTTATTTTCTTTGTAGGTTTTCTCTCTTTTGGAGAGGAGTTTTCTGCCACAGGTTTTTCTCCTTTTCTCCATTTGTGAGATATTTTTTTGTACATGGCTACCCCATCATTCCTTGTTGTTGGGACCCATATTTTGCATCTTTGCATTGGTTTTTTCCTCCATAATTTACACTTAAAGGAGGGTGTTGGTGTGAATAAATTCTTGTACTTAGTTAATTCCTAATAGGGAAAGGGGACTTATTCACATGTTAAGTTTACTTAGAGGTGTTTTTTCTAGAAGTATTAAGTTAATTCCTAATAGGGGAAGGGGACTTATTCAAATGTTAAGTTTACTTAGAGGTGTTTTTTCTAGAAGTCTTAGTTGTCTAGATAATATCTTATCATATCCCATCTCTTTAAATTTTATTTAATTCTTGTGTCCTAGGTAGTAATGAGTTAGTTGTCTCATGCTATAGGATTAAGACACATGCCATGATCTTGTTTAATCCTATCTCTCACCTTGCCTTTATAAGCAATATTTCTCTTGCATATTTCATATATTATGAATCTTGTATCATTATAATTCTTATTTGGCGGAATAAAATCTTCTATTGTTTCTTCTCTCTTTTACATGTGGAGGTTATTTGGTGATGCATATTGAAGATCTTGGTTGTTCATTTCAACAATCATCACTTTGGAGACACTAAAACATGTGATGATAGTTATTTAGAGGATCTTTTTTTTTAATCAAAAGCAGACAAGTCACTATAATATATTATTTATATTTAAAATGTACATATCCCAGATTCAAAGGGCATACAAGTAGGAAAGAATCTAGAAAAAAACCTTATAGTTATCACCCTAAAAGAAAAAATTTACATAATTTGAGTGTAAACCCCAAATAATTACATTTGTTCTTGAATATCATATTCTATTCTTTTATAAATTTACATCACATATTAGCTTTGATTTTTTGATACTAGAATATTACAGATTTGTAAACTAACATCCCCCATTACATCACAATTCTAACCTCCATCTTTACAAAATACCCAAAATCCTTCAAAAATTCCCTAATTCATATAAGTTTCAAAAAACCGTCTTGTGTAAACACTAGCCATATCCTTAGCCATAATATAGTTTAGCCAAAATTGAAACAAAATTTTCCCTGGCATCAAGATTTTTACTTATTCCTCAATCTGCATATGCTCTACCAAATTGTCCCCTTGCTCATCTTGTTCTTCCTCAGGATTTAGAGTAACATTCATGTCTGGAACCTCAGCTATTGTCTGATTCTAATAAATATTATGCACACTCCTTTGCATAGTCAGTTGATGTTGTAAACCTAGGGAAGTTGCATGAATACAATTATGGTAAAGCAAAAAAGAGACATAATGATATTTTTCTCTAAAAAATTTAGACATTTTCATCTCCACATGGAGACTATATCTTGCCAAATCCTTGTTAAGATGAATTGGGTCAGAAAGATCCAAAGATTTCTTGAATGCATCATAGACATTAGCAAACACCTTATTGTAAGGTAAGAAATGTGGCAGAAAAATTCCACCTACATAACCCTCCCCCATATCGAAGACATAATTTTGAGTGCATTCTTCAAGAGCATCAATTTGCAGAAATATCTCATTAACCATTTTCTTTGTAATTACATTAACAGAGTCTAAACACTGCAACATATCCAATAGGTTAGATATAAAAATTGACAGAATATTTGAAGGAAGGATAAATCAACCTCCTTGATTTTGAATGAAGAACTTCTTTCCCAATAACACATTTGAGACACCTATAATCACAAGGACACCTGAGCTTAAATTTTTTTTTCAGTTGAAGCTCTTCCATTCTCCCTAAAAATGGCCTCTCCCATCTTTGCACTGGAAACCACACACGATAATTCTTCGGGCGGTAATCCATCACTATTAGACTTATAGCTTCTTTGTAGATATACCTTTCAAGTGATAGTTATGCAACTATTTTCCAATAGGAAACTTACTTGGCCAAATAAATAGAGAATTTTAATGAGTACATAACTATCATGATAGCTTTGTGCTCAGTGAGTACAAAACTAAAATTTTCAAACAAAATGAAGACATTTAGCACATGCTTAGTATGTTTCACCCACCTTCAGTGTATATGGAAAATTTATCATTTAAAATGAGAATAATTT
>VDFB02252616.1:175908315-175991605 GCA_007258455.2 Sequoia sempervirens | reverse complement strand
TCTCTCTCTCTCTCTCTCTCTCTCTTTGTATCATTCTTATGCATTTTTCCTCCATTCATAATATTGGGGTTTTTTCTTATTTTTTCCCCTTATCAAATTCTTGTCTCCTCTTGATGGTGGTGGTGCTTGGTTTGGTTACCCTCTCTTTGGTAATATTTTTCCTCCAAAAAATGCTCATTGATTAGTTCTTTCCTTTCTCAATTTATTTTTCCTTTCAACTTCCTTCAATATTCATGAAAGTATTAGGAATATGTTTAAGAGAATTACCTGTATCTTTTGCTTACTAGGTTTGTTTCTAAGTTGAGAGCTCTCTAGATAATTTATTATGAGGTTCTATGTGAAAAGAGATCTTCTCCCATCCATACTTGATGATAAAATTTATTCTATTTCCAATTCTTCACTGGCAAGGAGATTTCAAAGTCACCACCCATAAGTGGGAAATGAGATTTTACAATTTAGAAGAACTTTGTGAGTCACAAACATGACTTAGTGACATCCAAAAAAACTTAAAACAACAAATGGATTTTAATTCAACTTATTTCTAAACTCTAACCAATAAAAACTACTAGTCTTGAAATTTTTATGCAAATCTTGAGTAGAGTCACCAATAGATATTTGATTCTTTCAACCGATTCTTGAAATTATCTAAAGAATAACTAGTTCTTATGGAAGAAAATTTCAAGAGGTTGGCCAATGAAGAAGAGATAGATTTCATAATTTTCTTCTCTACACTTCAAGTTTGCAAGATCTAGGATGGTGATCCTTAACAATACCACCTGAAAATACACTTAATTCATACTAGGATATTTTTTTAACATAAATTCTCTCATGAAATGTGCCAAGAATTACAAATAGAACTAACTTAATGGGCTATATTCCTAGAGACTTTTGCATTACTCGCTTAGAGATCATATGTAAATCCTAAAAGAATAAACTAAAACATAAATTGAAATTGCTTTGAATATAGATGACCATGAACATGGAACTAATATTTCATGCTTAGACTGGTGCCTTTAATCATTGGCAACATAGTCAAAATAAAATGCAAGTATTTTCTTAACATCAAACTAAAAACAACTTCAATGAAAAGCTTGTATATCATTGCCTTACAATGATATCCCTTAAATTTAGAACTATAACCAATTATTCATAAAAATCCTTGGATATTCTAAAACTCTCAGGATCTCAGATACAACAATTTAATCCATTAATTTAACAATATATATATATGAGGCATTCATTTATAGAAAAAATCAAATATGAACTCAATATGGGAGATAAAATAGTACTAAAATCATCCATCAATACCTTATATTCCTTTAACTTTCCATCCTCAGACAAAATCCTAGGTATGGAGCTATGGTCAAGATCATAAAAAATTTCTAAGGATTTCTCCATGGAAAATTGATAGCTCTCAAGTAAATTCATGATATCCTCAATGGTATCTAAATTCTTAAAAATAATATCTAACTCAATAGGAGCATGAATATAAAAATTTATTTTTCTAACATTTTCTCCATCAACTACCTTCTTGGACACCAATTATCTTGGATACTTTGGAGTCTAGATTTTAAGGCAATATGAATAGTGTGAGTAGTAATAATTACACTATACCCATTCCATGCATCCTCTAAATATCCCAAAATATATGATAGCCTATGACAAAAAAAATTGTCAACAATTTTTGTGAATCTTTCCTTCTTTGCCTCTCTCTTATTCTCTACCTCTTTTCTCTCAATCATCTCCTTTCTCAAATTATTCAATTCCATAGTTAGGGTTGTATTTTCTTGGTCAAATTTATTTTTAACCCAAACTAAGGTGGTGGAAACAATCATGTAACAACATTTACTTTCTCTTGCAAATTTAAATTTTGAGCATTCACCTTAGCCAAGTATGCCTCCAATTTTCTTACTGTTGCTTCAATAAACATGATAGTGTTTATAGTCAATGTTGTTTCCTGCAAAGCATTTGTATACCTTAATCTTCTGACTATCAAATTTCTAGTTAATTCATGTATATCATCAATAACCCACTTGTTTATTGGTATAAGGAAAAATAGACCAAATGGCCAAGGTTTTATGTCTTGGGTTAAAGCATAAACCAAAATAAAGTGCATTTGCTTGCTCTTTAGATGAAAAATAAGGTCATCCCCTTGCTGGATTTTGATGGTATCAAATGCAATAATAAATGTATATCCCATCCTGGTATAAATAAACATCACCCTGCTTGACAATTTCTCTTCCCTTTTTAATAATCATGTTCTTTGAATCTGCATTGACCTCTACCCATATTTCTACAACAATTTTGTCCTTATTTTCCTTCATTATTCTCTCCTTGGCTTTTCTATTTTTATTTTGAAAGCCTCACCCCTAATATTTAAGAAAAAGTCCTCAAAATATTGAGTGGTAATGAATTTATCATCATATATAAACTATGTACATGCTATAGCTCTGGCATCATCAACTGCATGTCCACCAACTTTTCAAAATTTATTAGCATCCTTTCACTTGATGACCTTTCAACCACAACCCTAGCATCGAGATACATTACTTGAATCATATTAGATTCCTCTAGGAATTCATCAAGTCCAATGGGTTAGTCCAACAAAGAATTTATAGTGGAAGCTATTTGTTGCAAAAGGTGTTACCCTCTCAATCTTTGTTTGTTCAATTATTTTAGATGAGGTGTTGGGTTTATCCACTTGTGACATGTTCAGAGGCACATTTTCTAATAAAATGGCTAAATTATCAAGAATTCTCATGATCTTAAGGATTGGATCTTAAATTACTATATATGCACCTTTATAAGAGGGGTCTACTCCTTTCTTTTACTACTTTGATTTTTACCCATTTCTCCCTCCTTTTGTTTCCCTCTAATATTAAGGAGAAATTTATTATTAGATCCTTAATTGGATCATGCTCATGCAAAAATAAACAAGCATATACCTAATTGTATCATCATGAATGAAATTATTAGGATCACATATCCTCACCTTGTCTATCCTCATTTTGCAGTGTATCAACTTGCTCATAAGCAATTCCAATCCCTCTCAAACTACTTGAAATTTTTAAAATAATAATGTGGAGGGGAGAATTGTGTGTTTATTGTAATTTCTAAAATGATTTTTATTCGAATCATTTAATTGCTAAAAAAATTCCAAGTATACTTTGTGACATTGTGGTGGATTCTCTATTGCATTGAGATGATGTTCTATGTGTAACATTTCTTTTCTATCTTCTTTTCTATAATCATAGTGAGCCTTTCTCTTTCTAGGCAGTGTGACCTCTAGAAATAAGCCTTTGTTCTTAGTATTAATATTACTTATATTGTGAGATAATCGTCATGTGGTATTTCCCTTCTTGGGTTTTCCACGTAAATTTGGTATTCTCTTGTGCATGGTGTTAAGTTGTTTTAGTTTTTGTTATTTTCTTTTCATGCTAGATCATCATAATAGATTAAGTGCTTAATGAATGAATGTGTATCTGAATTTTAATGAGGATTTTAAATTTCTAAAGTACAATTGATTCACCCCCCCTCTCATTTGTCTTGTGCATTCAGCATTATGCTCTTATGTGGGATCTATTATAGGTACATGCCAACTCATTTCAAGTTGTTTTGACATTTGAATTATGGTGCAAGGTGTGTGTGGAAAATTTTGGTGGCGATAAGTTATATTTTGTATGTTACATCTAATTAGGATGACCTAGTTGATGTTATTCTTGTTGTGGATATATATGTTATATCTTTTCGATGATTTGGGATATCTTTATGCGTGATGCGCGTTTATAGTGTGAATTGAGCAAATGTATTGAAAACATATGTTGTGAGTGTTGAGAGTTGTGTGAATGTACATAAAGGTAGAGTATTGATTTAGAATTAGTTTAAGTGTGTGAAAATAGTTTATTGAGCTTCACTGGAACTCCATTTCATGCATATGATAGATATAATTGTAATAGTTCAAAATAGGTTGTGATCCACATTCCCTCTTTTATCTTTATCTCTCAGTGGGTAGTGAGTCCACTTGGATAGTAAGTCCACTTGTAGTGAGCACCTTTGTAAATATACTATAACTGGTTATAATATATTATAAGCCAATCCTCACCATGGTTTTTCCCATTTTGGGTTTTCCACATAAAAATCATGGTGTTCATGTGTTATGTGATGTTGTGGATGTTTCAAAATTGTTTCATTGCTATAGTTGAATGCATTTTGATAATTGGATGGTTAATGTGTGAATGGTTTCATAGAATACAAGTTCACCCCCCTCTCATTATTCTGAGTATTCAACAAAAGACTTATTGGAAAAGGAAGGAAATGATGAATAAAAAATTGCTACTGTAGACACCTAAAAATTACCTAGGCCTGCAAGCTCTATTTTTACCACTTTCGTCCTAGCATAATTACGACAGTTAATTATGTCTTTGACCCACATTCAACTCTTAATTAAATAATTTATAATTATTTAATTAATTCATGTCCTGATATTCTTCATGATTATTAAATAAATAAATCTTGTTTATTTATTTAATACATCATTAATTGTCTTAAGTCTTCCTTCATTAATTCTTCCTCCTCACTAAATAAATGAATTTCATTTATCTAGTTAATATGTCACTAATTATCACAATTAAATAAATTCATTGATTTATTTAATTTCTAAACCATGTTTTCTAAATTGAATAATTATGTTTAATTATTTAATTGTCTCAATTAATATTCCTCTCATTTTAAATAAATGAAATTATTTAAAATGTCATCACATTCTTAATTAATTGTCCATTTTGGATAAATAATCTAAAAAAAGGATTATTTATGTTTTTTAAATCTACATTTTGGATAAACTTATTTGTTTATCCCATTTATGAATTAAGTCATTATTTAATTCATAAATGGACTTCCCACCTTGAATTTATTAATTTGCATTATTTCCACTATGAATCTAATAATGAGAATTATTTCCACTAACTTGTTTATTTATTCCCACTAACTATTTACTAATCCCACTTTCATTTCCACCCAAAATAAATAATTAAGATAATTATTTATTAATCTCCCACTTATGAATTAATCCATTATGTAATTCATAAGTGCCTTCTCCACCTTCCACCTTTGTGATTTTTTAAATCTCACAAGGTGAGTCACCTTCTTTATTAATTTTAAAATCTTCATTTTTAAAATTAATTATCTCACATATTTTCTCCACCATTGATCTAATTATTCTCAAATGACATCTTGACCCTTCATTTAAGGATCTTGCCCTAACCCTAATTAGGGATTGTCTGATTTAATCTTGGCCCTTCATTTTAGGTCTTTGACAAAATTCAATCTGAACCACTCATTCAGATTTGGGCCTTCTATAAAATGATAAGCTCCCTCATAAGGAAGGGATGCATGGATGGATGAATAATGCTTAGAATTAGATTGCATGTAGAGTTCTTAGGACTTTGGAGTTTAAGAGAGCATTAATGTCATTAGGCATTGATGATTTTAGTCATTTAGGATGATCATAGGCATAGGCATTTAGGCATGAAATCCTTCAAAGCTTGGTGTAGGGCATATATGTTTATTTACAGGTTGTTCGCACATCCAATTTGAGGGCAACATACACAAAGCAACAACCAAAAGGTTGTTAAAAAGATGAGTCATGGAGGCTTCAACAATTATCAGGTATACTTGTTCTTTTACATTTGCTTCCCTTGCACTTCGTAATTACTTTGTATTTTATTGTCATTTATTGATTTGATAACTTGAATCACATTACTTAAGCCCTTTCAAAATCCTCTGTTACATTTGGTGAACCTGACTCCATTCTTTTTGTTATTTTCATATGGTTTTTTTTGTTTTCTGCCATTTTGCAGGTATAGGTACAGAGCGACGCAATCGCTTATTTTTTTTAAATCATGACGCATTAGATGCGTCGCGATGCATCTAACAACAGAAAAGCTGCAATCGCTCTGTCGTGACACAATTGACCTCGAGAAATCTATATTTGAAATATTTTGACGCATCTGAAAACATAAAAGCTGCAATCGACATCAGGAAAGCCGCATTTGAAATACTGAGACGCATTTGACAAATAGAGTGATGCAATTGATCTAATGTGATGCATTCGACTAGTAAGATTTTCTATTTTTTTATATTTGGTTTTTTTTGTGTTTGTTTCTAACTTGGTTATTTCCCACATGTTGCCTAGCATAAAATTTTCTGTTACTAATCAAGATTTGCAGCTTGTTGGCAGTTACTTTTCAGGAGTTGAAAATGAACACTAAAACTACTAATGAATTGTCTTGTAGGTTCAATTGTCAAAGGCCAAACATCCAAACAAAGTGCTTGCATTTGTAGTAGTGTAACTCACATTTTATTTTGGTGCAATTAAAACGAACCTCTATTTGACTATGTTTGAATGTGTTTGCAAAATGGTAGGTGAGTATGCTCTCACCTTGTGAAAAATCAGTGATCAAAAATACAGACCTGTTTTTATTTGTTTTTAACCTTCATGATTTGGTATATCAGAGTATCCTCTCCCCTTGCGCATTCGTGTGATCCTAGGTGTAAGAGAAATGGTTACTAACTCTAGAACTTGGGCTTGTTCTAGTGGGAAAAATTACTCACCCTAGGACGACTCAAACCGGTAGCACCCTGACACCGAGGGACTTCCAGCCGGTATATAAAAGTGGGTTCTTGGGGAAAGCCCAAGAATCACGAGTATGGTTCCGATGAGATGGATCCAAAAGGGGACTCTCACTGAATGGATCATGCCCCACGAATGGAATGCCCGAATTAAAAACCTCTTGTTTTAGTGTCCAATCGTTCTATTGGTCGTTGCTTGATATAGTGCAGGGTACAATATCATGCTCGAAGACACTCACTATTGATCCCCTTGAGTAGAGATAGCAATTCTTGGGATGTCACTACCCAAAGAATCCAAATTTGGTGTGCTCGAATGATTTTAATGAGTTGTGGAGGAAAAATTCTAAGCTATCTGCTCTCGAGAAGGAAAGGTGTTTATCACCAATCTGGGGTATATTAGTGGGCTATATTAAGTATACAAACCCTTGGCCTATCGGCCTTTCTAGGATTGTACTTATTTTATGTGCGCTTGCTTACATCCCAAACACTGTGCTTGTCAAGTGCTTTCTGGATTCATCACATTTATAGTTCCAAAAAAAACACTCAATATCAGACAAATCAAATTTTCCATCAAAACGACAATAAAATCATTTTCAAAAACTATGTCGCATTTGATAAAACTGCATTCGAGTTTCCGAGCTGCAATCGCTCTATTAAATCGCATTCACCATTTTAAATACCACATACACATGCATCACGATGCATTTGTCTATCCATGAGGCACATTCGCAAAACTGTGACGCAATTGAAACCTCAAACAACACATTTTCCTGTACCAATTTAAAACTTCGCCAAACTTAAATCATAATCCTTCATCTTGTCAACCATTTGTCAATAACTGTTTCCACGAAGACTCTATAAAAAACCAAGCTTGAAATTTCTCAAATCCTTGACCATTAGTTTGCATTCATCACCATAGGTTCCATCCTTCATTTTTCTTAGTTGCATACATTCGACATTAGATCGTCCCTAGGTTCACATTTTGCATCCTTAGGATTAGGTAAATCTTAGCACAATTTGCAACATCATTGCTTTCGAAATGAGGTTCTTTTGGACTAAGCTATCAAACCCCTTCTCATTCATTGTCCTCTTTTCTAGGATTTTCCAATTCAAAATTCTAGTTAGGAAAATTCACTAGTCATTTTGACCTTGTCACCTTGTCATTTCCAACAAAGTCCTCTAGTAACCAAAATCGAAAATAAAGATTGAGCTTAGAAGTGCTTAGGTACCCTTGTCTTAAATTGCATTTTAAGTCTTCACATTGCATATCCTATTCACAAAAATACAAAACATTAGTCATCCTAGTCATCATTTGGAACTTAGACCTTGCATAGCGTCATCACTGTATCTAGTTGTCATTCCTTTTCATTTGAGCAATCTCATTTATGGTAGAAACTAGACTTCAAAAACAACAAAGACAAATGGCAAAATTTTGACAAGACCCCACGTCCACTGTCAACAATCTAATGTATGACCCAAACTGGACCTTTGACGATCCATTTGGCAATACAAACAATCAACCTATAATGACCACACCACCCTCATCAAATAGTCCATTTGAACCATTCTTGCGTAAAGATGAGTACGGTCAAATACTCGAGGAAAACTTAGAGGTAGCTGCACAAGACCTAGAGGCCTCTCAATTTTTTGAAACAATGGTCCTTTGCGACAGAGACAGATACTTGGCCATACTCTTGAGTCAAGGAGCCAAATTACCTAAAGGATTTGACATCAACATGTTGAGATCAACATCTCCAGACCCTAATGTCAATAACACACGCAATATATTAGATAGTGGTCAAGCTCCAAACGCTATGAACAACACTTTCTTTGACACTACGATGACAATGTAGGCTACCTCCAATGTTCCAAAAAACTCCAACATAATAAATCCCACATCCATTGAAGGACCACAAGCTACCACGATGGTAAATTCCATGAGGGCATCATCAAGTCACAACAATTCCCCCCAAACAACCACACTTACAACCATAGGCACACCTTTGACATATCCACTCAGTGGTGTTTCACAACATCCTTTGGGAGGAGGAAAAAGAGGTATCTTTATCCAAGGACAACAACAAAACATTGACACGACAACACAATCACATGTCATCGCCTCCCAAGGATCAACTATGAACAATCCCCTTGGACAACTGCAACAATTTTGACAAGGTGGCCAAATGACACAACCTATGGCATCATTAGTACACCACAATGTTCAGGGTCACCATATTCCCCAGGTAATAGCACAAATGGCTGGGGGACACATCCCAACATATGCATCACACATCCATACTCACCAACATACCCCCAATACAAACTCTCAATACCAAAAACACATAAATCCGAACATAGCATACATGTTACATCAATCCATACCTCCACAATACACCAACATCCACGCAAAAAAAATGGGGATCTATGGTGTACTAACTAATCCACCGTATGGGACTACAAACAACCCCACAATAGATGAATTACGAGCACAAATGAGGGGTCTAGAGAAAACCATCCAAAACATACAAATATCAGGCAAGAAATCAGAAGTGTCATACGACCTAAACATCTATCCCTTCGACATGAACTTATACATGCCCCCATTTCCTCAAGAATATTTGTCACCCAATTTTACAAAATACAAAGGGAAAACAAACCCCATCAAAAATGTCCACGAATTTGTAACCAATTGTATGGATGTCGCCTATGAACAAACATACTTGATGATACTTTTTTGTAAAATTCTGGCGAGTCCTGCCCTTGAATGGTTCTCCTCCCAAAAGGATATCCAAACATGGGATGAGCTTAAAAGAAAATTCATAAAAAACTACGCATACAACATTGACATAGACACCTCTATTACTAGCTTATGCAACCTCACGCAAGAAGATGCTGGTGAGACATTCATCCCATTCTTTCAAAAATGGAGAAGTTTAGCTAGTTGGTGTCACATTGACATACCCGAAAGGGAAAAGGTCGACATGTTCGTTCAAACACTTCTGGGTCCCCTAAAATATGCATTGCAACTGCATTGTTGCACGACATTCATAGACCTAGTCGAAAAGGGGGTCCAGATTGAGAAGGCCCTTATCGCAAAGGGTGAGCTGAAATATGGCCCTAAAAACACAAATGCAAATCCAAATCCTCCTACTGATAGGAATAAATACTGGGTAAGGAATAAACATGTTACCAATGATGGAATTGTTGATGCTAAGGCAGTAAATACTATGAGTCCCGTATTGGCTCTAAAGGGGGCTCAACCATAAAACAAGACAACAATGACATCGACACCCCCTACCAACGTATCTTCAGACAACCGAGGTAGCCAAAATAATCAAGGACAATACTGGAAAGTAATAAAATTCCCCAAGGGTCACACATACACTCTCTTAGGCAAACCCATCAAAGAAGTCCTCAAGAAATGCATCCAAAATGGGGTCATCACTCTCCAAGAACCCAAATTATATGACCCGGGACAATTCAAACCAGCATGGTGGAATGATAATGCATTTTGCGAGTATCATCGAGCAAAAGGACATACAAACTCAAACTATCGACAACTTAAAAATTTGGTACAAGACCTTATCAAGAATCGTACCATTGAGGTAGGGGACCACAATTTTCATCTAATTCAGATCATATTATACTCAGAAACCCATTGCAGGACCATGGTTCTAATAATGCTTCTGCATTAGGTTCACAGATAAACAATAATCAAGCTAACCTCGCCAAGCCAAGTATGACTACTCTAGTGGACCAATTATAAATAATGTACGAACTGACGATGAATAAGTCAACACCATCATGACCAAGAAAGCACCCCAATGTAATGCTACTACTCGAAGTGGCAAGGTCACCATAGCTGGTCCACCTTCCGTTAGGCAACCCAAAATTACCATACTTGGCCCATCAACTAAACATTCAAAACCTACCCTGACCACGAGGCAGGGGCAACCCAATAGCCAGTTCAACCTTATCGACCAGCTAGGCAGGACTTTTGTGCAAATCTCTATACTTGATCTGCTTTGTATCTCTCCTGCACACAAGGATATCCTAGATAAAACCCTACAAGAGTCATCAGTCCCCAAGGACATTAATGTCAACCAATTGAGACCATGGTAGGATACCTCACTATGCCTCACCATGTCACCTTTTCTGACCAAGACTACTCATCACCAAAGACCAATCACAATGATCCCCTTCACATAGAAGTCTTCGTCCATAAGCATAAGGTTAGACGAGTGTTAGTAGATGGCGGAGTAGGACTAAACATTTGCTCCTTAAAATTGGTTAAGGCTCTAGGATTTTCTGATGCTTGTGTGGACAATACAAAAAGCATTGTTATAAAAGGATATGATGATGAAGAACGTACCTGTAGGGGAATAATTTCACTTCCAATCCATATCAGACCCGTCATTGTGGACACCACTTGTCAAGTCCTGGATCTAGAACTTCCCTACAATATTCTACTTGGTCGACCTTGGATTCATGCCTTGAAAGTTGTCCCTTCCACATACCACTAGTTTTTGAAATTTCCCTTTGAAGGCACTGAGATTACCATAAATGGGGATCCTAACCCATTTCAATATTGTACCAACTTGAGAGGAGTCTCGAAACACCAAGTGCCTATCAACAGTGAAGCTTTGACATCTTCATCCTCTAAGTTCCTTGACCCATCAATGCTTGCAAAGCCTCCCACACCCACTGCCACAACATCCACTTCTGCTTCTTTGGCAACCATGACCACCCCCAGGACATCCACCACTTCACCCATTACCCCAAGCATCGACACAAGTATTAAGATCCAAGACCGAGGGTGTGGAGAATATAAGCTGAATACAGCCTACTGCATAATGAAAATGCCCAAGTCTCCCCAGGTCTATGACAAGCCTTGCTTCATGTTAGAGCCAAAATAAATTTTCAGGATCCCTCCAAAAACTATATTCATAAAATGGGGAGAAATGATTCAAGAAGACACTGACAACATGTTATCTTGGGTTTATAGAGAACCAGAGGATACAACTCCCTTACCAGTAAAAATGTATGGTAAAGGATATGACATGCTAAGGGAAAAAGGCTACGATGGAAGTAGTGGCCTCGGCAAGCACAAGACAGGAAGGCAAGAACCTGTAGTACCTAAAGGAAGACCTAAACATCTTGGGCTAGGGTTAGGACTAGGAGAATCTGGCGATCACAGTACCAATGCACTTTATAGTGAGAGAGTAAATGCTTCAGACTGTGTCAAGACAATTGAAGATCTCCTTTCTGAAACTGACTCCCATGAATGGGAATTTGGCTCCCAATGATCCCTAAGTGACTGTTGCCTTGATGACTTATTTCTTGAACCTGGAGAGTCTACGTTTGAAGAGAGATTTTGGAAAATGTTCAAAATTGACGTGACACCATACAACACCACGTTCGAAGCCTCTTCTACTTCTATTGACCATAATTCTGACATGCTCGTCTACCCTGCCAAACGTAATGACCATCATTTGGATCCATCTGAATCACCACATGACACTACTGACCCTCACTCCATGCCCTTTGTTCCTTACTTTGTTGATGAGGGTGACTCAAGCAAGGCAAAGTATTGGATAGAATCCGATATAGAGCCCGATGATGACAATCTTATTTTTAACCCCTCTGAATCTGTCAACATGCTTTCCACTTCCTACCCATTATACACCAATACTGAAGATGGTATTTCCTTGATCTACCTGTAACTAATCGATTGGGATCAATAGGGCCCTCCAGTCATGGACGAATTTCAAAATGATGAGGCCATTGTAGAATTCATGGGACTGCATGAGGGTATACCAGGTGGGGACCACAAGGCTGGATTTTCCATTGACCTAGATTGTGCTACTTACTTTGGGGAGACTTTTCTGCCCTCAAGTTGCAAAATGAAAAGTAGAAATAAAGCAAAAAATGACACATCTTTAGGGGAAAACCAAAAGGTACCTTTTCATGATAAAAAAGCAAAAATAAGGGATATATCCGAAGGTGACAACCTCTTTGAGGCACCTAAGGATGGAGGATTGGACTTTCTTCCTGTAACTTAGGAAAAATCAGCCATTCTCATAAAAGACACTATGGAAATAAATATATCCACACCAGAAGATCCTAAGATGGTCCTCTTTTCGACATCTTTGACAGAGGAAGAGAAACTTGAGTTCCAAAAATTCTTTTCGGAGCATAAGGTCAACTTTGCATGGTCTTATGCTGATATGCCTGGGTTGGATCCAGAACTTGTCTTGCACCATTTGCCATTATTTCCAAATGCCAAGCCAGTGAAACAGAAGTTGTGAAAGATGCACCCACATATCGCCTTGTTAGTCAAAGTAGAACTTAAGAAATTGTTAGATGTGGGATTCATACGGTCCATTGACTTTGCCGAATGGATATCAAATCTTGTACTAGTCACAAAGCCAAATGGTCAAATACGCATCTGCATAAATTTTTAGGACCTGAACAAGTCCTGTCCAAAGGATGACTTCCCATTGCCAAACATTGACATCATCGTGGACCTTACGGCAAGATATGAGATGTCCCTCATGGATGGTTTTTCTAGTTATAACCAGATTCGTATTGCCCCTGAAGATCAACACAAAACAACTTTCACATGTCCTTGGGGAACATACTGTTGGAACGTCATGCCTTTTGGTCTTAAGAATGCAGGTGCCACATATTAGAGAGCCATGACAACCATATTCCATGGCATGATGCATCAGATCATGGAAGATTATGTAGATGACCTTTTAGAAAAATCTTTGACATGAAAATACCACTTGAAGGTGTTAGACAAAATTTTCAAGAGGCTGGAAGAATACAAGGTCTGCTTGAACCCATAGAAATGTGTCTTTGGCAAGACATTAGGAAAACTTTTGGGATACATTGTTTCTCGTAGCGGCATTGAAGTTGATCCTGCTAAGGTAAAATCCATATTAGACATGCCTCCTCCAAAATGAATAAGAAAACTTAGGACACTACAAGGTAGGCTACAATCTATCTGATGCTTCATAGCACAATTTCCAGACAATTGTCATCCATTTCAGTATCTTCTATGCAAAAGTATCCCCTTTGTATGGACAGATAAGTGTCAAGAGGCCTTCCAACAAGTAAAAGACTATTTACTATCACCACCTGTTTTAATGCCACCAATCGAAGGTAAACCTTTGATTTTGTACATTTCTGCAACAACTTCAGCACTGGGGGCATTACTGACACAAAATGACCATGAAGAAAAGGAAAGGTCCATATACTATATCAGTAGGACACTGATTGGATATGAGCTAAATTACATAGCTGTTGAACGTGCTTGCCTAGCCGTTGTCTTTGCTACTCGGAAATTAAGGCACTACATGTTGAATCATCAGACACATTTGGTGGTGAATATTGATCCTATGAAATATCTCCTCAATCGTGGAACATTGACAGGTCGCCATGCAAAATGGGTAATGATCTTGAGTGAGTATGATATTTAGTATGTTGAAAGAAAGGCAATAAAGGGACAAGTGATAGCAGATCAACTAGCAGATGCACCTATAGAGGGAAATCATCCACTAGTAGTAGATTTTCTAGATGAGTCAATATTTCATACAGAACCTAAGTCACCTTGGAGGCTATACTTTGATGGATCTCATACTAATCACGGCTCGGGGGCAGGAATACTGTTTATCACCCCTCAAGGGGACTCCATCCCTAAGTCCTTCTGCATTGCTTTTCCATGTACAAATAATGTGGTAGAATATGAGGCGCTTGTCACAGGACTCAGAATGGCCATCAAATGGAAAATTAGAACACTTCATGTCTATGGAGATTCTCAATTGGTCATTAACCAAGTCAACAATGACTATGACACTAAGGACAAAAAATTAATGCCTTATAAATGAATGGTTGATAGCTTTCAAACATATTTTACATGGTAACTTTTGAAAAAATTCTGAGAACACAAAATAAGGCAGCAGATGAAATGGCCACAATTGGCTCTCTCCTAGACATTCCTTGTAACGTACATCAATTTGAATTCTTGGTAGAACAACTTTTGGTTCCGACATATGACATACCAGAATCATAGTTGGTTTGCGAGCTTGTTGGTCGCAATTCTCCATGGTATCAAGACATTTATGACTACCTCAAGTACCAAACCCTCCCACCCAACCTATCCAATAACCAACGAAAATCCTTTATCCGAAAAGCTGCCAGATACACCATCCTCAGTGACACCCTTTATCAATGAAACTTTGATAACTCCCTTCTTCGTTGTCTTGACACTGATGAAGCACGAACAACCTTGCGAGAGGTACATGAGGGTATATGCGGATCCCATTCAAGTGGTCCTACTTTAGCCAAAAAAATAATGAGACTGGGGTACTACTGGCCGACCATTGAGAAAGATGCACTTGAGTTTGTCAAAACATGTCGCCAATGTCAGATACACAATGATTTGATCCATGCTCCAGCACAGGAACTTTGGCCAATCACCTCTCCTTGGCCTTTCGCCCAATGGGGACTCGATCTCATGGGTAAGATTCATCTGACCTCATCCAATGGCCACAAATTCATCATCACTGCCACTGAGTATTTCACAAAGTGGATTGAAGCCATCCCTCTGACATACATAACCAACAAACAAATATCCAAGTTCATCCTTAATTACATAATTTGTCAGTATGGCCTTCCACAATCCATCATCACTGACAACAGACGTTTTCTTAAAAACTAATATGTTCAA
Source organism: Sequoia sempervirens (assembly GCA_007258455.2). NCBI lineage: Eukaryota > Viridiplantae > Streptophyta > Pinopsida > Cupressales > Cupressaceae > Sequoia > Sequoia sempervirens. The sequence continues at coordinate 175,976,241 of VDFB02252616.1, read as the reverse complement.
GAGTTATGTGATCGATTCCATATCCATCATCATTTTTCATCTCCATATTACCCACAAGGAAATGCTCAAACTGAGGCATCAAATAAAACCATTGTTAGAATCCTCAAAAAGACTGTCAATGATGTTGGCCATGACTGGCATATCCAACTCAACCTTGCTCTGTGGGCTTACCACACAAGCATTCGTACGCCTACAGGAGCTACCCCATTTGCTTTGATCTTTGGAGCTGAGGCTATCTTACCTATTAAAGTTGAAATTCCTTCTTTACGTGTCTCCTTGAAGGGTCTAATTGATGACGAAGAATATAGGCAGTCACGCCTACATGAGCTGGAAATATTAGAAGAAAGGAGGCAAAATTCCTTGAACCATCTACAGGCCTACCAAAACTGTCTCTGCCATAGTTACAACAAGAAGGTTATGGTCACGAGATTCGACATTGGTGACTTAGTTCTCATGCAGAACCCTAAAAACCAGGTTGACAGAGAAAAGCTAGGCAAGTTTGAACCCAATTGGTTGGGTCCATACATCATCACTGCGTCATTTGGGTTTGGGGCATATCAGTTAGCTACTCCAGAAGGTGAATAATTGATAAAGCCAATCAATATTCTACATTTATGCAAGTTCTATACATAGCATCAGAAAGTTTGGCCGAGAACCATTGTAACTAAAAAAAAAAGCAAAAAAAAAAACAGCAAAAAAAAAAAAGTGCAAAAAAAATAAAATTGAGGCAAAAATAAAGAGAAATAATTCATCCAATAGTGAAAACCTAGTAAATAGGCACTTTGGATAAGTACCATGGTGAAAACCTAGAAAACAGGCGCCATTTGTAGTTAGTCATTGCTTTGACATCTACTACCACTCTATCTACCTCAGTCCATTAAAAACATCCATTTTTTTTCTGACATTCATCACAATGTTTCACTCTGACATCATGATGTTTCTTTCCATGGCTGATAATGGTTGACATCAAATTCTTACGCATCACCTATCATCCATACCAGTCATGTCCTTTCTATTAGCTTGACTAGGGGAAATATTTTATCATGGTACTACAGTGGGTATCGCACATGGTCTTGCCAATCGAAAAGAGTCCTGAAAAAAGACCTAAAAATCGAAAAAGAGTCCTAAAGAAAGACCAAAAACATCGCAAAATGTCCTGAAGAAAGACCAAAAACATCGCAAAAAATCCTAAAAATTGAAAAGTCCCGAAGAAAGACCAAAAACATCACAAAATGTCCTGAAGAAAGACCTAAAAATAAAAAATGTTCTATAGAAAAACCTCGAAATTGAAACATGTCAAAAACACAAAAACATCCAAATCAACATCAAAATACTAAAAATGGAGTCAAAGTCAATCATGTCAGTCAATCCATGTCATTGTTTTAACTACGTTATCTCTGAGCATTTGCTACATAGGCAACACTCATATTTGAGTCCCCGAGACATTAAGTCAGTCCTTTTAGGTTTGTCAAAATAAAATCATGGTGCAATCTTTGGTCATCAAGACAAAGTCATTCGTCGTGTCGAACTATGAGGTCTCTGAGTGCATGACATAGGCAAGGCCATCTATTGATGAGCCCCCGAGGCTGCACTAGGTCAGTCCATTAGGGATTAGACCACTACACTAGCACACACATCAAAATATCTTCAAGGAAAAGTAAATCATTCCATAATGGGTAAATTCCTAAAAAAAATTCATGGCAACCGGTTATTTCAATATGACAATCTCATCATGCCTTAGGATGTGTCCTTCGTAGGCATCACCACTATCATTCGACATTTTGAGGGATCCTCTTGACATCTAAGGATCACTTCCCCTTGACATCAGTATTCTTCAGATGTGTCCTTCTAAATAACTGGCAGTGTCGTTAATGCCTTAGGATGTGTCCTTCCTAGGCATCGGCATCATCACTGTCACATGGAATTTTGAGGGATCCCTTTTGACATTTAGGGATCAATCCTCTTGACATTAACATTATTTTAGGATGTGTCCTTGAATTCAGCAATTTTTGACATTTGTCGTCTTAGCATACTCAACGCTTTGACACTCTGGCTGCTCATCATCATCAAACTCGACATGTTGACATCAGAACATTGGATATCCAGATGCACTTGGCAACTACTTGACACTTGTCTTTTGGGATTTTATCATGTTATTAGTTTTTCAGCAAGGTCCCACTAAACAGGATTTAGAGAAGCAGCAATGTATCATGACGATTGACACACATGACTACTAGTTTCTCAGCGAGGTCCTGATTCTAGGATTTAGAAAAATAAAGACATATCATGGTAAGGCCTCTATTTTTGTATTTCGACAATCATGCCACTAGTTTCTCAAGGATGTCCTAGAAACAGGATTTAGAGAAGTAATGACGTTTCATGATTTGTCCTTTTCTTTTTCTTCTTGTGGTTGATTACGACAAAAAGACTAGGGCAATCATGCTCTTAGTATGAGTCATGATCATCCTTGTCTGTGACTGCTTATCTTACGTAATGGTACTACCATGCACACCTTGATCTATGTCATATCATGGTGTTTGTTGGCCATTACAACAGTCTACCCAATGATGATTAAAAGCAATAAATATTCTAGTCCTATGGTAAAGCTTTGAAGGATTTGGTCTAGGAATTAATAGGCATTTTCTTTGGTCTGGTCATCTCCTCTTCTTCATCTTCTCTTCTTCGATTTGGTCATCTTCTCTCATCCATCTCACACTGATATCTTGTGACATCCAAAAACATAAGTGCATCTATGATCATATAAACATTGCATTAGGCCCATAAATACATCATCCATCATATTAAATCATATACATAATCACAAACACTGCATTAACATTATCATCAAACATGGCATCCATTGACTAAACACATTGCATATCATTATCAATATCATCTCATATAAGTAAGCATTGCATCATGGCATCAAAATCATAAATAAGCATCATAAGATATGCATGGTACATCATAAATTAACATCATACATCACATATACCATCATACATAAAATCAAAGATCATATAACACACATGTAGGCCACATCAAAACTGCATCATCATATAATATAATCTCAAAAAAATACAATGTCACAGGATAAAGTCAGGAGATATCCCAAAAATGGAGCTTACCGGCTCGATAATATACACATAATGTGTTATAATAACAAAAATGCCCCTAGGGCAAACCCTCCTCATCCCCTCGTGGTGAAGAATGTGGTGGAGACAACTCTAAAACTGGCATCAAAACAAGGGGAAAACCTATGGCAATCTCTGCCTATGCCACTAATGGAACTACGAATGATGGTGTCATATCTAAGGTAACAGACATTTGTGATGGCACTTCTGCCTGACTCTACAAAGTAGACGGATCACCCACTGGTGACAGTCTTTGTGCTGACCTCTGCACTGAACCAGATGACCCATGACTATGGCTCGAATGATGATTCAGGTTGTGCCTGCATGAATGATGTGACCTATGCCCTGAGGTGTGCCCTGAAGTATGCCCTATAGCGGTAGACCCTCCGACACTAGTATGGCTCCTGCTACCACTGGCACTGCCTGATCTATGGCCACTTCCTATCCTTGACTATGATCGTGACAAGGATGGATCCCGTCACTCTAGTGGCATTGCCTACTTGTACAAGGTCCTGTACTACCCCAATCTCATGCTCACCCTAGCCAACTCTCAGGCCATATCCCCTATGGGCCCTCTACATAAGGATGTGAACTGTGTACACCACTGGGCCGAATCTTGCTCGCGAATCACTGCCTGATCCTACTCCACCCAGACTACCTCTAGCTCAGATTGTAATGACCTAATCTGGGCCACGCTAGCATCCAGTCTCTGCTGTAGGTCAGCCACCCTCTGATCTGTTGTAGCATCCTGGGGCAATCCTGATGAAGATGGTATCTCCTCCTCTCCCTCCACCATCTTCCATCAGAGGAGTCTCTCGGCCTCATCCATGGACTCATCCTCGTCATCATCATCTCCCTCTACCTCCTCCTCCTCCTATCCTCCCACCACCACCTCCTCCTCCTATCCTCCCACCTCCACCTCCTCCTCCTCTCCCCCCACCGCCACCTCCTCCTCCTATCCTAACACCTCCACCTCCTCCTCCTGTCCTCCCACCTCCTCTCTCTCAAACTCCTCGCCAACCTCGAGGATAACATCTAGTGCTACCCTCACCACACATGGGCGCACCCTCCGGACCTGTCTCTGCCTATCTCACCGTCACCTCCAGCCATCTCTGCCATCATCCCCACCTCTGCCTGCATCTCCACCCATGCCTCTGTCTCCACCATCATCTCCACCCCTGCCTCCGTCTCCACCGTCATCTCCACCCCTGCCTCCATTTCCACCTCTCCCCCTGCCTCTGCCCCTACCTCCATCTCTCCCCTTGCCTCCATCTCTCCCCCTGCCACCTTGCCTAGCCCTCGACACCCGAGGTATAAATGACCGTCTGTTCACCAGTGCTGGCCCATCTGGATCTGTCAATGGCACTAGCCTGTGTGTCTGCCACCATAAATCATAATCCACTGTCATCCCAAGATTAGCTACTCCACCATTCCATCCCCATGCCTGGGCTCCTATCTTGTCAATCTGCTACTCGACGAATGCCATTGGGATGGTTGGTCCCCAAGCGTACTCTCAGGATGATCGAGCATACTTGGCTATTCCTGCGGGTACACCCTACTGCTCTCCAAACTGTTTGAGGACATGCTGTGCCAAATACATCTCAATGATCAGTGAGGTTTGCACGGTCCTCCCAATCAAGTATTTGTACTGTTTGCAAAGGCTCAGGTGCTCGTCCTCATCATCCCACTACTCCCAGTCTCTATACAACCTCCAGATGAAGGACACCATAGTGTCAATCCTGTGCTGCCACCACCTTGTCTTGCCCATATGAGTCTACTGTAAAGCACCTACATAGTAATAGGCATAGGGCATCCCCTTGGCCAATTGTGGCCTCTGAATGGGAGGGTGAAATATGGCAATGTGCTCCCAAGCTGAGATCATCATCAATGTAGTCCCACATGAGATACTCTATGCCCTCCTGTAGGCAACATCATGCAACTGGTGGTAAAGTGTCCCTAGCAAACAGGGACCCCAAGCATAAATTGTCCTGTCTTGTCTCATCCCAACCAGGACGTCTCCCCAGCCAATAGGGAATCCATGTCCCCGACGGTCGGGAACCAAAATACCTGCAATCAAGGTCGAAAGGAATGCATCAAAGAGACCATAGTGCTCCGCCATGAACTCCCATCTGATCTCATATCCCTGGATGCCCAGTCTTGCACCCTGATCTCAGTAGTACACTTAGAAGGTATGCTCACCATGATGAGGGTCGTAGACAACCCGCTCCCCTTGAATCAGCACTCACAAAATCTGGTAGACATCCTCTAAGGTAATGGTGGCCTCACCTGTCGGCAAGTGGAAGGAGAATGTCTCTAAATGCCATCGCTCACACAGTGCCGTCAGTAATCCCCTATTTGCCTGAATGGCGGGCATGTAAGCAACATAGAATAATCCCAGTCGCATCAATAATCACCGCTCTCGCGGGCTCAACTGGTTAGCAAACTAAAACATCATCAGTCTGCTCTCGCGTGTGTAAATCGAGGCAAGCTGCCTTTGCAAAACACCAAGCAAGTCATCAAAACACTTTGAGAAAATTGTTAATATTATCAAAAGCATCTAAGGTTACGCAAACATCAAAATAAGCTCTAGTCAAGGTTAAAGGTAAATGTGTCTTAGTGAAGCAATTACGTTTCAAAAAGTCAACTGCGTCATTCCATACATCAAATGCGATCCAACATCGCAAATGCGTTGTTTCATTCGTCAAATGTGTCGCATCCTCATGCTTGCGTCACAAAATTTTACAATTGCATCACAACATGGCGAATGCATCACATCGTAACAATTGCGTCGATCAAAATAATGAATGTGTTGCAAATTGGTGATTGTGGCATTCAAGCATTCAAATGTGACTCGATAAGTCAAGTGCATCGCACTATTTGTCAAATGCGGTGCAAACCACTGGTCTACTCTAATTTGTTTTCACACTTGTGTCACGACGCATCATATGCATCGAACGCAAAGGTGAATGCGTCGAAGACAAATGCATATGTGTGACAACGCATTCATTATTTGCCCTATAAACCTAATTATGACACGCAAAACAAGAAAATTACAAAGGGGGATAGGGGTACATACCGCTGGCTCTGAGCCCTCTACCTATCTAAAGGTCTGGACGATCTCGCCACGATGCTCTGTCACTGGAATCACCGTCCTCGTTGCGCTCCTTTTTGCTTTGGGCTCTCGAAATGTGCAAAGTAAATAGTAGATATGAATTGAATTTTACCCCTTTGTCAACCTATTTATACAGTCAAAATGGCATTTTTCAACAAGGTTATTACTGGAGGGTCATTTGATTAAGTTTGACCACTTCATTGGATACCTTAAGCATGTCAGAATTCAAAATCGAGTGCACCATTATTTTTCTGGTCACCAAATTGACTTATCCGGACCCTTTTCAATTTTTTCTGTCGCCGACCCAAAATTGGAAAAAAATCCTAAGGGGGCAGTGATACTCCATATCATTACCCAGGCATAATTTTAACTTACTTTCTTTCTCACAATGTGACATGCTACATTATGACAAAGAGGGGCAAAATGTAGACACCTAAAAATGACCTAGGCTTGCAAGCTCTATTTTTACCACTTTTGTCCTAGGATAATTACGACAGTTAATTATGTCTTTGACCCACATTCGACTATTAATTAAATAATTTATAGTTATTTAATTAATTAATGTCCTAATATTCTTCATGATTATTAAATAAATAAATCTTGTTTATTTATTTAATACGTCATTAATTGTCTTAAGTCTTCCTTCGTTAATTCTTCCTCACTAAATAAATGAATTTTATTTATCTAGTTAATATGTCACTAATTATCACAATTAAATAAATTCATTGATTTATTTAATTTCTAAATCATGTTTTCTAAATTGAATAATTATGTTTAATTATTTAATTGTCTCAATTAATATTCCTCTCATTTTAAATAAATGAAATTATTTAAAATGTCATCACATTCTTAATTAATTGTCCATTTTGGATAAATAATCTAAAAAAAGGATTATTTATGTTTTTTAAATCTACATTTTGGATAAACTTATTTGTTTATCCCATTTATGAATTAAGTCATTATTTAATTCATAAATGGACTTCCCACCTTGAATTTATTAATTTTCATTATTTCCACTATGAATCTAATAATGTGAATTATTTCCACTAACTTGTTTATTTATTCCCACTAACTATTTACTAATCCCACTTTCATTTCCACCCAAAATAAATAATTAAGATAATTATTTATTAATCTCCCACTTATGACTTAATCCATTATGTAATTCATAAGTGGATTCTCCACCTTCCACCTTTGTGATTTTTTAAATCTCACAAGGTGTCACCTTCTTTATTAATTTTAAAATCTTCATTTTTAAAATTAATTATCTCACATATTTTCTCCACTATTGATCTAATTCTTCTCAAATGACATCTTGACCCTTCATTTAAGGATCTTTCCCTAACCCTAATTAGGGATTGTCAGATTTAATCTTGGCCCTTCATTTTAGGTCTTTGAAAAAATTCAATCTGAACCACTCATTCAGATTTGGGCCTTCTATAAAATGATAAGCTCCCTCATAAGCAAGGGATGCATGGATGGATGAATAATGCTTAGAATTAGATTGCTTGTAGAGTTCTTAGGACTTTGGAGTTTAGGAGAGCATTAAGGTCATTAAGAATTGATGATTTTAGTCATTTAGGATGATCATAGGCATAGGCATTTAGGCATGAAATCCTTCAAAGCTTGGTGTAGGGCATAGATGTTTATTTGCAAGTTGTTCACACATCCAATTTGAGGGCAACATACATAAACCAACAAGCAAGAAGGTGTTACGAAGATGAGTCAAGGAGGCTTCAACAATTATCAGGTATACTTGTTCTTTTACATTTGCTTCCCTTGCACTTCATAATTACTTTGGATTTTATTGTCATTTATTGATTTGATAACTTGAATCACATTACTTAAGCCCTTTCAAAATCCTCTGCTATAGCTACAACTCACCACCCTTCATTGGAGTCCTTGAAGGACTGAATTCAAACATGTTGGAACATAAAAACATACTAAGAGGGGGTGTGAATTAATAGATCAATTAAAATTTAGCCCTTACTACCTTAAGCGGTTTAATTCCTTTTAGCCCTTTAAATGCTGATAAAAAATTAAGCAGAGGAATAAAAATGCACACACAAAACACACAACACAAGATGTATGTGTGGAAAATCCAAGATGAGAAAAGCCATGCTGAGAATAGCTATTATGATCTATTATCCTAATCCAGCCTCACAATCAAATCTTCTAATTATAATGTTTAATGGTACCAACACTAAGGAGACACCAATCCGCTGGTTTTAGGAGCACCCACTCCAAGGAAGCATCAACTCCCTATTGAGTACCTATCCAGTTATCTGATGGAACCAACCAATCACATTTACAATCAAGATATTATAATTTGATTATATTGAATCCGTTTCAATGTTGCAACTTTTATTTGCAATTTCTCACACTTTGTTGCAATATTTGTAACTCAAATCTCTGCCTTGCACCTTTCTCTATTTTTTTGCTTTGCACCTTGAACACAAACCCTTGATGATGATCTCAATTTTTGTTTATGTTCTACTCTATCTCAATTAATGCATTCTCTATTTTTCTCTTAGCTCTCATACACTTAGCGAATTTCCTAATTGCCTTATCCTCGCGTATATTCACTGATCATCAATCATTTCTTGAGTCATGCATCACTTATACAAATTTTGGCATTTACTAATTTTAGAAAAAATGTAAACCCTAGTCTAGATATGTATTAAATTCCATATCATATAAAATCAAGTTGTATAAATTAACTGACCATTCTCACTATTTTTCTACTATCCTGCAAATCCTATCACCAATCAAAACTATAGTTGGAGTAGTTTAACCAATTAATTTCGTGCACTATGTCAACTACCAGTGCAAACCTACATACACACTGTCATATCCATTTGTCAAGTTGTGCTGAAGAGTTTGAAAACATGATGTATAGAAGTCGAGCGATGAAATTGTATCATGCCACCTGTCCATGATTACATCAACCTCCACTCACACCTTTACCCATCACATATCATTGAAAAATTCATGACTTGAAAGAGGTTAAATACGATGTGAACACTCCTTGTGATGCAATCATAACTTCCCATCTGTACTCACTAATTTCATACTCCAATATCCTTTTTTCATCGCATATCACATAAACCATTGTACTTTGGAGAATGAAACTTGGGATGTACACAACCCCTGTGATCTATTGCTTGCCACACATTGTAAATTTTCTACCTTCAATTTAATTCACAATAGTGATGTGAAGCATAGTTGTGCTGACCATTGGATCCTCTTCGTTTGATCTCAGTTGTTGCTCGCATATCGCACTTATGCTCCAATTGGTGAACATATAACTTACAATGTGAAGAACACATGTGATGCAACCAATACTCGACACTTGGCTAAGCTAATATCATATTCCACTTATTTTGCATATTGTAAAAATCGTACCTCCTTTTTGCTTCACAACAATTATGTGAAGCAATGATGCAATACAATCATAATATGCTATGTGTCCTTGTTGATGTTACAAACCACTAGCATTAGATATTGCAAAAGAAACTCACTAAAACAACCATGAATATGCAATGAAAAGATATTGTGCAATTTTCATTAGATCTCCAATTCATTGGAATCTTCACCATTACATATCACACAAAAATTGGGCCATTGTAGACTTCAAAATACAATACAAGGGGACATCATGATAGCCGTCTAATCTTCAAACACCAATGTGCACCATTGGTCTTCCTTGAAGGGAATATCACACATTGTAAATTAAACATGGTTGTGGTGAACTCAAATAGCGATGTGAATAGTTGTGATGCACTTCTTTACCAAATCAACAGATAAACACTAGGACATGGGACCAATCACAACAATGAAATTTAAGGCTTAAGTTATCACTTAATAAACCTACAAAAACTTGTATCCAATCAACATCAAATCATAATTTTTTTTATCACCATGACTAGAAGGCCTTAAGGTTTTCTGCAAAGCCCTAATTCTATCTGAGAGAAAAATAAAAAATAAAATTGTGTACCATTTTATCCTCAAGAACTACAAATCATATTAGTGGAAAGCTCTTGAAAAACCCACCTCAAATTAGGTCTTATTTTTCTCTATTGAATTCTGGAAATTTCCTTTGCAATAGCATGACAACATTTCATGACAAAATTGCAACATTTTAGCAACTTTGCAATATTTTCAAAACATGTTGTTCTCTCCATCGTGCATCACCAATTCTTCTAGAACTTGACCTATTATCACAAATGACCCTCAGGATTCCATTTGTCTACTCTTTGACATCAATGACAACATTATGCCAACAATCTCCCCTTTTTCATTGATGGAAAAACCAAATGCTAAAAATGCTTTGTACCAATTTATGCTCTAATTCATACCCTATACCAATTGAACCAAAATTTTACCAAATAAATAGAATTCTCTATACCAATTATAGCAAAAAATATGAGTGCACATACATAACAAATCCCCATTAGATATATCTCCTATTCTTGCAAACAAAGATCATTTGCTCAATTTTTCTGCTACTCAATTTCATGAGCATTTATGCATTCTCTCCCCCTTTGACATTAATGGAAAAGGGTATCTTCATACTGTCCCCTAGAACACTATGCAACTACACATACTCTCCCCCTTTGATAGGCCATTCAAAGAGAAATAAGATTTTCATAAATTTGCAACCATCAAGTCATTAGAAAATTGTAAAACCAAGTTTACTTGACTTGATCTCTCCTTATTTTCCAAGGATGAATGAAATGTCTATGAAGCACCCCCTAGATTCATTCCCTATCACTAGGATATAGTGATATGATGTGGGAGCAATTACTTCCAATTTTTTCCTTAGATATTCAAATTATTGCTTGGGAAGACGCTTGGTGAATATGCTAGCAATTTGACCTTTAGTAGGTACATATTCCATGTTGACTTCTTGATCTGCTACCTTCTCTCTTATGAAATGATGGTTGATATGTGGTTTTTCCTAGAATACATCATTGAACTCTTTGAGATGTTGATTTCACTTGAATTATCACAAAGAATAGAGATAGGTTCTTTATACTCAACCTTGATGCCTTTGAGTGTCTGCTTCTTCCAAAAAACTTGAGTACAACATGTTGTTGTTGCTACATATTATAATTTTTCTATAGAAAGAGTGACATATTCTTGATTTTTTCTCATCCAAGAGATAATTTTTTTACCCAAGAAAAATGTACCACCACTACTCCTTGTCTTATAATATGCACTTCTAGCCCAATCAACATCTATTTATGCAATTAAAGTGAAATATTTGTTCTTGGGATACCACAATCCATAGTTAATAATACTTATTATGTATCTAAAAATTATTTTGACTGCATTGAAATGAGACTCTTTTGGAGCAACTTGAAACCTTGGAACCATACACACTACTTGTATAATATGTAGCTTTAATATAGTTAAGTACAACAGGCTTCTAATCATTGACCTATACATTGTTTGATTTGCATTCAGGGACTCATTTGGCTTGCTCAATTTACATCCAGTTATCATGGGGTAGTAACTGGTTCGCTATCTTCCATGCCAAACTTCTTAAGCATTTCCTTATCATACTTAGTTTGAGATATAAATATCCCATCATAAGTTTTTTCTATCTATAAATGAAGGAAATATGACAATTCTCCTAGCATTGACATCTCAAATTCATTTTGCATTTGGAAAATAAACCCTCTACACATTTTGTCATTTCTACCACAAAATATGATGTCATCTACATACACAACAACAATTATAATGTGCTCACCTTTTGATTTAAAGTACAAATTGCTAGCTACACATCCTTTCTTGAATCCTTGTTGTTGTAGGTGTTGGTCTAGTCTTGAATACCGTGCTCTAGGTGTAGGCCTATTTTAGACCATACATGGCTTTCTTCAGTCTAAAAAAATAATATTATTCTTCCAATAGCTGAAATCCTTTTGGTTGTTCTATGTCAACTTCTTCTTCAATATTTCCACTCAGGAAAGTAGACGTAACATCCATTTGATAGACTTTAAATCCTTTATAAACTAAAAATGCAAGAAACATTGTTATGGCTTCTAATCTTGCAACTGGTGCAAATGTTTATTCAAAATCTATTCCTTCAACTTATACATACCCCTTACACAACAACCTTTATTTGTTCCTTATTACAACTCCATCTTCATTGAGCTTTTTTCTAAACACCCATTTAGTGTTTATCACTTTTTTTTCTTGGGGGTCTAGGAACTAATTCCCATGTTTTGTTCTTCTCAATTTGAATGATCTCTTCTTGCATTTCCTTTATCCAACTCTCATCCTTACTGGCCTCAACATAGCTTTTATGTTCAATCTTTGACAAGAGATAAAAATTTACTTGTTCCTTGTTCTTTGCAAGTCTTCTCCTTGTCTAAACACCTTCATATTTTTGCAAATTATTTGATTTGTAGGATGATCCTTTTGAACATATTTTGTAGGTGCTTTTTCATTCTCTTCTTTAGGGTCTTCTTCACCAACTTCTTCCTCACATTCTGATTAAAATTCAAGGTTATCTCTATCAGACTTAACATGATCCAAATCTTCATCAATCTTGACATTGATGATTTCCAAAACGTTGTGTAGCCTCTTATTATAGCACTTGTAGGATTTTCTTTCAGTGAAATATCTAAGAAATATTCCTCCATCAAACCTTGACTCAAAGCTTCCCAAATTCTCATCTTCTCTTTTGATGTAGGATTTTCTACCAAACATCTTGAAATACTTGACAAATACAAGCTTATCATACCATAGCTCATAAGGGGTCCTCTCATTGTTTACCCTTAATTGGACTTTGTTCAGAATATAAACTGTAATATGATCTACTTCTCTCCAATAAAAATTTGGTAACTTGTCCTTATTAAGCATTGTTTTGTCCATCTCCTTTATTTTCCTATTCTTTCTCTCAACAATTCCATTTTGTTGTATAGTTCTTGGTGCAAAATATTGTCTTTTAATTCCATGCTTCTCACAATATTCAATGAATTCACTTGATGTAAATTCTCCACCTCTATTTGATCTCAATCATTTTATCCTTCTACCAATTTCCTTCTCAACCGTGGCTCTAAATATCTTGAATATTTCAAATTCTTGTGATTTAGCCTTTAGAAAGGTTACCCATGTCATCCTTGAATAGTCATAAATCAACAACATGAAGTATCTTTCACCTTTCAGTCCTCTTCTCCTTGTAGGACCACACAAATTAGTATGAACTAGTTCTAAGGGCTTTATAGTTGAATATTATTTTTTTTTAAATTTGAATCTTGTTTGCTTTCCTATTTAACATTATTTACAAATGGTGTTTGCAAACATAGTTATCATAGGCATGTGTCTTACCAACCCTTTGGAACTCAGTTTCAACAAACTATCAAAATTTACATTTTTTATTCTCCAATGCCACAACCAAATCTCATCAACTTGACGTATCAAATAATCCCATCCTTTTACTTCACTAAGATTGTAAATTTTGTTGTTAGTTCTTACTCCTTATGCAATTGTTTTTCCATCTTTTCTTATCTTACAACCTTCTGAATTAAATGCGACTTTATAACCATTGTCACAAATCTAGCTGACTCTTAGTAGGTTGTGCTTCAAACCTTCAACATAAAGAACAAATTTTGAGGTAATTTATCATCTATGCTCAATGTTCCTTTACCATAGATCTTCACTATAGTGCTATCACCCAAACTAATTGAAATGTGCTTACATTTATTGAGTTGGATGAATTTTCTCTTGTCACCAATTATATGTTATAGAGAGAAGCAGAGAGGGAAGGAGAGAGGGAGGGAGAGGTAGGAAGTAGGGAGAGAGAGGTGAGATAAAGAGAGTAGAGAGAGGGGGAAGGAGGGAGAATTGAGAGAGATAGAGGTGATAGAGATATGCGATAAAGAGAAGTGGAGGGGAGAGAGGGAGAGATAGAGAGAATGGTGAGATGAAGAGAAGTAGAGGGAATGAGAGAGTGGGGGAGAAAGAGGGGAGAGAGAGAGAGGGAGAGAGAGAGTAGGAGAGAAAGAGGGGGAGGGAAAGATAGAGAGGGAGGGGGAGGAGAGTCAAGATATGTAGAGAAATATATAGAGAGAGACTAGAGAGAGAAGAGAGAGAGATAAGGAGGAGAGGGAGAGAGATAGAGGAGAGGATGAAGGAAGAGAGAGGAGAAAGAGGGAGGGAAAGAGAGGAGAGGTAAAGAGAGGGAAAGGGAGAGAGAGGAGGTGGCAAGAAGTAGAGAGTGGAGAAGGGAGGGAGGGATAGGTTAGATAGAAATAAGTAGAGAGGGAAGGTGGGTGGGTAGGAGGAAGGAATAGAGAGACATAGATAGAGATAGAGATAGAGAGAGATAGAGAGAGATAGAGAAAGATAGGGGGGAGATAGAGAAAATTAGTCATGGAAGAAGGGATGGAGGGGGAGAGATAGGTGAGATGGAGAGTAGAGAGAGATAGAGAGAGAATAGAGATATAGAAAGAAGCAGAGAGAGATAGAGAGAAGTGTGTCAGCAAGAGACACTACAATTATACTTTGGTATTGTCATTGATGGAAACTCTAGTCAGTGATTGATTCACACATCATCATTCTCTTATATTGGTAGTGAGATATAGGACAGTCAGGAAGAATAGAGCATCTGGCAGTTTGGTGATCATCGATCCACTTGTAGATTTCTAGTTGTTATTTTAAGTTGTGGATCTCATTGGAGGTCTATCAGTACATTTATTGTGTTGTCCAAAAATCTTTATGCCTCGTATTAAGTCTTGTGTGAGTTTGGAGATCTAGTTGGATACTTTTCTATTTACCAGTATTTTGGGGTTGACCCAGTTGATAAAATATGTTGCAGATATTCAAAGATTTTTTATTCAAATATTTTTGTGTTTGATCATTATGTTTTGGGTCCAAGATAATTTTTGGCTGACTGTTGTTGATGCACATTGAATATAACTTAAGATTTGAGCCAACAGTTGCTAATATTTTTTAAGTTTTATTGAAGCTAACTTGTTGTAGTTAAATTGCTAGTTGTGGATATATATGTATGATATCTTATATCATTTTGATATCTATGAGTGGTGTGTCGATGTGTATTGAATATAACTTAAGATTTGAGCCAACAGTTGCTAATATTTTTTAAGTTTTATTGAAGCCGACTTGTTACAATTAAATTGCTAGTCATGGATACATATGTATGATCTATTATATCATTTTGATATCTATGAGTGGTGTGTCGATGTGTATTGTGACTATCAAAAGAGTGTTAGAGTGATTTTATGCATAGTTTCACTTGCACATAAATATTTTGTGGAGCAAGTCAGAGTAGAGCAAAGCAAAAGTTTAGTATTAGTCAGAAGGACTGAAGACCGACAATCGAGTCTAACTAGAATTGTAATCAAGCATTTGTAAATGCTATTATTTTAGTTCATTTTCTTGGATCTAATCCAAATCTTTGTAAGGTAGTGTGCCTTCCTATTTTGAGAAGTGAGCTCTAGGCAGTAAGCCTAAATGCAAGTGCATTCCCATATTGTAATCTTCTATTTGAGTATACTCAGATTATATTGTGGATTGGCCATCCACATGGTTTTTCACCTATAGGGTTTCCACGTAAAAATCCTTGTGTTATAGTGTTGTGGTTATTTTATTTCTGTTTCTACATATATCTTTTAGTTGAATGCTTAAAGTGGGTTAATGATCAGAATAATAATGTTAATTTTTGTAGAACACTGATTCACCCCCCCTCTCAATGTAGCTTGTTTCCAACAATTGGTATTAGAGCTAGTTCCTCGAAAGAAGTTTAACAGCTTGGGGAGATATTGGAAAGTATTTTCAATGGAAACAAGCAATCTTCAACAACTTATGGTGGCCCTAGATGATCTTAACTAGTCAAAGTTTAAGAACCGAGAATTGCAAGAAAAATATTCAGAGTGCAGGAAAATTCATTCAGTCATTGAAAGAAAAAATCAATGAATCAAGAGAGAAAATAAAGGAATTATGTGATCAACTTAAGCAGAAGAACAAAAACATGGAAGATGAGCAACTCAGTCATGCCTTGAAAGAGAAAAAAAATAATGTGAAATTTTTTCCAAAGAAAATGCTACCCTATTAAAGCGTGAGATGGAATCTATCGTGATGAGAATGACCAAAGAGATTGAAGATAGAAAGAAGAATGAAGAGAAGCTTGCTCAATCCTTGAAAGAAAAATTTGAACAATCTAGCTAACTGGACAATGAATTGGAACAATCTAAAATCAATGAGGAAGTGCTTGAAAAATAGCTTGATGATCTCAAAGATGAACTTACTGCTTCAAATGAGTACAAGGAGAAATTCAAAGCAAGCTTAGCAAAGCTTGATGAACTGATTAAAGGGTAGAGGACTGATGGTGACAAGTGAGGTTTTGGTTATGAGGAAGGTGAAAGTTCCAGATCTGGACAAAGGAACCCTGGACAAAGGAATTCTGATAAGGAAATTAGATAAATGGAGCTAGAAGGAATCTGGTGAGACAACCAAATTCTCAGAGATTCAATGGTTATTGTTTTTCTTGCAATAAATTCAGTCATATGGCTTCTCAGTGTAGAAGCAAGATGAATTCAAGTGGACCATCATTCTCAAGTTAGTGCTTTAATTGCTATAAATATGGTCATAAGTCAAATGAATGTAGAGTTATGATGAATAAATTTCATAGAGATATCGGATGTTATGCATGCAATAGACTTGGGAATATTACTAACCAATGCATATCAAGGAAAAATTAGTGGAATAGTTGTTCTGAACAAAGAAATTTTGTGTTACAACTGCAACAAATTTGGCCATATTGTTATATTCTGTTGGAACAGAAGAGGTCTGGTAAGACAAAAATACATAATAGGATGTCAAAGGAATAGGAAAAGTCACAGTTACCTATGTGATCAGGAGGAAAATGCAAAAGAAATGGATGAAGAAGGATCCCTCTGTCAAAGGAAATGTGCTAGCACTAGAATCTTCTTTTGCTAATTCCTCTAAAAATTAGTTTTAGGCCTTTGGCCTAGGGGGAGCTGTCAAGAAAATCCTTTAACCCCCTATAGGAAATTGAAATTGGAATGTGTACTAGTCTAGTAGGTGGATCAATTCTTTTTAGATGTTGTTGAGACATTTGGAGAAGGTATTATGCAGTATAGAAGATCTGCAAAAGAATTATCTATCTTAGTGCATGAAAATAGATTAATCAAATGAACTAAGGTAAAAGCATTTATTGCGACAAAAAGGTTTAGTTGTGCGAATGATAAAAAGACATTTTTATCTTTCATTTGTCACTTTTTATTTTGGAGGAAAGCAATTTGAAGAGCCATGAAGTGAACTTTGCTGAATTGTGGAGAGATTCAAAGCATGAAGAAGAATTTGCGATCAAACTTTGATTCAATGAAAAGGTATTTATTGAAAATCCTATGAATTTGTGAATTTTTAAGAATTACCACTCCATTGGTAGTAGAGGTCAAGGATAGACCCCTTCCTAAGTTTAAATGACACCCTTATAAGTCTACTGAGACAAAGCCCCTCATTGCATTTTCATCTGTGTCGTAAAAAGTTTTGCACACTGAGGATATTAGGGCTTATATTCATGCGAACATTGAAGAGTTAGGCACCTATCAAATAACGAATATGTATTCCCATCATATAATTAAAGAGGATCTTACTATCAAACTAGAACACCAAACCCTAGTGGAGAAGAAGTTCACATAGTTTGCAAAATTTCCCATATTTGAGGAAAGTGAATGGGTTTGATACATTTTGAGTCGTGTTCATGTTGAATTCATGTGGCTAAATATACCCTTCAAGATAAAAAAAGAGGCTATATGTGCAGTAACAAGTCTTAATTCCACTAGTAGACTTCCAGTCTTGAAATTCATGAAGAATGATAAGGTTACTGAGGCAACATGTGCACAATGGGATAGAATGGCAATGACAATTGAAGACATTGCTGAAGTGGATGTAAAATTTGTATCAATGGTCATTGGTTACAAGTTATACCATTCTAGATGGGATAATTCTATATCCAGTATGACCATCTATTCATCTTATGAAATGGTAAAGAAAAATGCAGAATATGACTTGTGCAAGCTACTCAAAAGTTAGTTAATGGAGAATTTGAGCGAAATCAAGAAAGATAAGAAGAATACTTTCAAATATGGTAATATATTATTGTGCTTATTTTTCTATTTCATGGATGAGGTTTTGGGCATTGGAAAATGAAGTCCCTATAGCTATTTAGATAAGGAACATGTTGTTTGGAATGGGTGATCGACAGGTCAGGAATACTACCCTCTGGGGTAACTTAAAAAAATTCTAGAATATGATGCATGCTAGGGAAATAATTCCCACTTCAATTGTGGAACAATACAAAGAAACTATTTGCTTCATGGTGGATATTGACCAATGTCATATGGAAGTTCTTGATCCCAAAAAAATATGGATCATGCCTATGGGATACGAAGTAGAAGAGAACATTTTGAAGATGTATGCAGAAAACTTGCTAAGCTCACCTCTAGCTCAGGGAGAAGAGAGGTTTGGAACATATGTAGAGAATAGTATGTAGGTTCATGAGGAGTTGAAAAAGCCAATGATAGTCAGGAGAGTAAGGAAAGAAGTAGAAGTGTTTGTAGAAAGTATGGGCTTACCTGTAGAATCTTTGAGAGAAGCGAGAAGGAAGAGAGATGAGGTAGACGCAAAAAAAGGGAAATAAAAAAAAGAGTCTGCTAGTTCGAAAGCATCTTCTACCTGCACTAGATCTATAAGGAGTTCCCCATCCTTATCCACTCTTGCAGCCAAGATAGCTCAAGAAAATCCTTCTCGTAAAAGGAAGAAGAATAAAAGTACAAGGACATATGAAGTTGTTTCAGAAGATGATGAAACATAATCAAAAGAATTTTTGAGAGAAGTGAAGGCTACCAAAACTTAAGCTGTCAATTTAAACAAGAGAAAATCTTCTAGCAAAGAAGGTGAAAGTTGACAAACCTGGTATGTCAATTGAGGAAGTTGTGAATGCAGTTATCAAGGATAGTAATCTTAAGCCCCTTTGTGAATTGTATGAACATTTTGATGAATCTGGTCAAAGAATTCTTGAAGAAGCCACAATAAAACATATGCAAATTTTCAATAAAGTTCTTGTTGAGTTTATGTCTTGCTTGCCAAAAAGTCTATATGATATTTTGGAGTCGAGAAGATTAAGTGCTAGAGTAGAAGAAGAGAATCTAAGGAAGATAATTCTTGTAGATTTATGTCCAAAAATGTTAATTAAGGAGATGAATTCACTCCTTGAAAAGGATGAAAAGGAATTTAAGAGCAAGTTAAGGGTGAATAAAATCATGGTTGGTGAAACTGATGCTATTTTTGGTGAAACCAAGGAGATTTTGGAAGAGTTTCTGTCAAAGAATAAGATTAATGTTGAGGAAATGAATACTAAAAATGTTTCAGAAAATGAGGAAGTGAATGAGGAGGTAAGTGTAAATGAAGAGGAGAATGTGAATGTATTTGATCCTCTAGAATTTTAGGATATTTTGATTCCTCCTAATGTGGAAAAGACAGAGACGCCTATGGAAATTGAAGTTCCTAAGGTGGTATTAGCTGAGGAGAAGGTGGTGCAAAATGAAGAGGTTGAAGTACCCAAAGACAATCCAGAAACAATCTATGAAGAACCGAAGGCTAAAGAAGAAAAAACTCAAGTTAAGGAAATCAGAGTGGAGGCAAGAGACACTGCCAAGGTAGTGAAGAGATCTCTGATGGAGAAAAAAGAAGTTTTTGATCCTAAATTGGATGAAAAATAAATCAATCTATCCAATTTGTCCCCAATTCAGATGATGAAAGTCACATGAATTGCTCAAGCTAAGGCTAGTGAGAATATTTTGAAGTCTCACATAGAGGAT
The DNA here is from genome assembly GCA_007258455.2 of Sequoia sempervirens. Lineage (NCBI taxonomy): Eukaryota > Viridiplantae > Streptophyta > Pinopsida > Cupressales > Cupressaceae > Sequoia > Sequoia sempervirens. The sequence goes on along the minus strand of VDFB02252616.1, from coordinate 175,956,118 downwards.
AGTGAATTGCTAAGTCTTACATTTGGAGTTCTAAAAAAATTAATGCCTACTCATGCCATGGATCCATCAGGTTCCTCTTTTGGTGAGCTAAAGAAGTTCATAAATTTCGTAAGTACTCAATTCAAGTCTCTTGAGAAATCTACCAAGGATAAAGTGCAAAAAGAGTTTAATAGAAAAATACTCAGTCAGTTGAAGGTAGTGATTGCAAAGGATAAGATTATGTTAGCCACCTGCATGAAGAACACTCAAGGTTCTATATCTAAAGATGGAAATTCCTATAGGTCCTATTTGGTTTTGTCCAAGTTTATTGAAGGTAATGAGAAAAATATGAAGGATCTTGAAAATCAATTGGCTACCACTTCTAATACTTTTGATCCATTAGCTGGTGATGTGATTGAACAAGAAGGTCAAGTAACAACTATACTTGAAAAAATAAGATGTTTAAAGAATGAAAATGATAGAATTGTTGGGATAGTATGTGAACTTAGAGGACTAATTTCTCTAAAGATTGAGATAATGGTGAGTGCTTTGAAGGAAGCGAAAGCTGTTGTAGCAATTAGTGACCTAGAGAATCTTGAAACTATAGAAGCTCAATCTTATTTAATGTGTGGTTACATAACAGTTTTGGAGAGTCTCAAAAAGGTTTGTGATGACAATTTAAGAGTGCTAAAGCAAGATTTTGTAGATATTTTCAAAATTTTGTAAGTTACAAGTTCATACTTGTATAGTTTTGGAATTTTGTTTTGGTTTCCCTAGTTTTTGCCATTGATGTCAAAGGGGGAGAAGTGTATAGTGAAAAATGTTTATCTTAGGGGGAGTTGCTTTTCTGAGCCGAGACTGAAGTTTATTTTTGAGGTTTTGTAGTGGTAGTTTAATGTGTAAGTCATGTTGGTTTTGATCCGACACTTAGTCATTTTTCACTAAGTGTTGCCATCAATGCCAAAGGGGGAGATTGTTGGCAAGAGACACTGCAATTATGCTTTGGTGTTGTCATTCATGGAAACTCTAGTCGGTGATTGATTCACATATTATCATTTGCTTATATCAGTAGTCATATTGAGGATAGTCAGGAAGAATAGAGCATTTGGTAGTTTGGTGATCATTGATTTGCTTGCAGATTTCCAGTTGTTATTTTAAGTTGCGGATCTCATGGCAGGTCTATCAGTACATCTAATGTGTTGTCTAGAAATCTTAGTGCCTTGTATTATGTCTTTTGTGAGTTTGGAGATTCAGTTGGCTAGTTTTCTATTTACCAGTATTTTGGAGCTGACCCAGTTGATAAAATATGTTGCGGATATTCAAGGAATCTTTATTCAAATATTTTTGTGTTTGGTCATTATATTTTGGGTCCAAGCTAAGTTGTGGCTGACTGTTGTGGATGCACATCAAATATAACTTAAGATTTGAGCCAACAGTTGCTAATATTTTTTAAGTTTTATTGAAGCGGACTTATTGTGATTAAATTGCTAGTCATGGATATATATGTATGATATCTTATATTATTTTGATATGTATGTGTGGTGTGTCAATATGTATTGTGAATATCAGAAGAGTGTTAGAGTGATTTTATGCATAGTTTCGCTTGTGCATAAATATTTTGTGGATCAAGTAAGAGCAGAGTAGAGAAAATTTTAGTATCAATTAGAAGGACTGAAGATCAACAATTGAGCCTAATTGGAACTGTAATCAAGAATTTGTAGATGCTATTCTTTCAGTTCATTTTCTTGGATCTAATCCAAATCTCTGTAAGGAAACATGACTTCTTAGTTTGACCAGTGAGCTATAGGTAGTGAGCTAGAATGCAAGTGCATTCTCATATTGTAAACTTCTTTTTAAGTATACTCAGATTATATTGTGGATTTTTCCCCTAACAAGGTTTCCACGTAAAAATCCTCGTGTTATGGTGTTGAGGTTATTTTCTCTCTATTTCTACATATATCTTTTGGTTGAATGCTTAAAGTGGGTTAATGATTAGAATAATAAATTTAATTTTTGTAGAAAACTAATTCACCCTCATCTTAGTGTAGCTTGTTTCCAACAAAGTGGAGATGGAAGGAGATAGAGAGAGAGAGAGAGATGGAGGGAGAGGTAGGTATAAATAGGGAGAGGGGAGATATAGATAAGTAGAGAAAGGAGAGAGAGAGAGGAGAGAGAGAGAGTAGAGAGGGGATTGAGAGAGGGAGAGCTAGGGAGTGAGGTAGAGGTGTGTGTGTGAGAGAAAGAGATAAAATTTTGAGATAGAGAAAAGGAGATATTGAGAGAGAAAGAGGGGGGAGGGAAGGAGGGAAAAAGGGAGAGAGATAAAGAGGGGAGACTAGATATAGAAAGTGAGATGGAGGGAGAGATAATCAGAGATAGAGAGGAAAGGGTATTTGAGAGAGAGAAAGGGAAGAGAGGGAGAGAGGGAGAGGGGTATAGGGAGGGAGAGGAGAGATAAAGAGTAGAGAAGAAAGAGGCAAGGAGGGAGACATAGGTGAGATATAAAGTTATGGAGGGAGAGGTAAGTAAAGAGAGGGAGAGGGAGATAAATATGTAGAGAGGGAAGGAGATGCATAGAGAGAGGAGAGATAGAGATAAGTAGAGAGGGGAGGGAGGGAGGGAGAGTGCTTTTGAACAAGCTATGTATTCTTGGGAAAAACCTATCAAAGCATGATAGTAAACAATAGCATAGATGAGGAAGTGAACTATTTGAGAAAAATTCCTCAAAGAAATGTGGTCTCATGGTGATGGAATTCCATTGAAAATGCCATGACAAAAAAAATATGGTATTCCATCACTGTGAGACCACATTTCTTTGAGGCTTTTTTTTCAAACAATTCATCACCTTGTCTATGCTACCATATTTTTCATACATGTCTACCAAATAATTTTACCAAACAATTCATTGCCTTGCTACTAAGGCCTTATTGGTTTCATCTATTTTGATATTGGCGGCTTATTAGTTTTATTATCATATTGGTGGCTTATTGGTTTCATCTATTTTGATATTTGTATCTTAAGGCTTTGAAACCTCAAAATTACTTCATGGTATATTGAGCCCTTGATTTTTGGGACATTTATTTCAAATTTTGAAGCTTTACATATTAGGGTTTTCTTCTTATTAGTTGTTGCTTATTTTAAATTTCTTTTCCTAGCATCAATTTTATGCCTTTTTTTTCCTTCTATTAGCCTATGGGAGGGTAAGTGCAAGATTTTGAGTCCACTCTTTGTGGAAGTATCATAGGCAAAAAAGCTACATTAGGAACATGTACACATTTTCAATTTCCATCTAGTTTGTATTTTAATTAAACAAAGAAACTAATGAAAGTGATGAAAAACTTCACATCTTTTGTTTATTTTTTAGATGTTGACATCAGAAAACCCTAGCAATGTTCATGGTGTGATGGACCATGAATTTTCTACAGTAGTAGCTAGTTCTAATCCTTTGGCAAAGATATGCGACAAATTATTAAATTTGACATTATATTTTCTCTTCTATGGTCTATTATTAAAAATTTTCATGATACTTGTATGTAGTTTAATTTCTTTCTTGATGTATTCTATAGGTGCTTGTCACTCCATATCATTGATGTACTACTATTATGGATGAGATTTCTGATTATTTACTTACAATAAGTGGTTAATTTTTTATATATGTCATTCAACAATTCAATTTTTATATATTAGCATTTATACTTCTTACTGTATTAGTTGGATCTTCATATGAATAAAGAGAGAAGGATGAGTCAATGCATTGGAAATACAACAACATCAACAAAAAATCCATCCACCCAATAGTCGAAGGTAGCACATGATCTATTTCTTTCCCCTAGTGGAAAATAACTATGTATTATGGTCATGTGTTGTATGCCTATGTGGTAGTTTTGAACATATATTTTGTACTATCAATATGTGACATTTTATGTCCATATGGATTTTTTGTACTAAGTGTATATGACTTTATTGGATATATTGTATATTTTTATCAACAAATATCATTGTATAGCCTTATGTATTTTTGACTGATGTAAATATTATTTTACCACTATTATCAAATTATATAGTTTTATCCTAAAGGTTGTCAACGTGCAAGGATTAAGTAAATCCTATTTTTGATAGCTATTCTTGAATGACATTACCATGTGTTTTGTGTAAATTGTATTCTTGAACGTTGTAGGCATGGGTGTTGTTTACATCTTTTTCTTGATTGTTACTGTTGAATATTCACTAATTATTCAACTGATGCTTAAATAATTACTAATGGTTTTTATTACATTCAAGTTTTCACACACTCCTATATATTTCTAACATTCATGAAATGTTACTGAGTAGACATGTAATTATCTAAACACTCTTGTAGTTAAGCCTAATAAAATTGTTAGCTTCTTTAATAAATTATTCAGCCTTCTTCTTAAGTAGGCCAATAATGCATTTCTATATGAGTGTGACTTTCATGTGTATACTGGTGACTTACGTGTATTCATACTTTGTGAAATACATCTATTTACGTGAATAATTTGTCACTTACATGTATTCATATGTATACTCCATCACTTGTGACTTTTGAATTACATGTATACTTTGTGACTTACATGTATTCCAATGTATATTTTGTGACTTATGTGTATTCATGCGTATACTTTGTATTCATGTGTAAACTTCATGTCTTACATGTATTTTAGTACATAGTTCACTTATTCATGTGTATGCTTCCTACTTCGTGTCTCATGAGTATTTATGTGTATAATTCATGTACAATATGAATCTACATGTATGCTTCATGCTTCTTGTGTATAATTCATGTATTCACATGTATGCTTCATGCTTCCTACGTATACTTCATGTGTTCACATGTATGCTTCATGCTTCATGTGTATGCTTCTTGTGTATGTACTACATGTATTCATGTGTATGATTCATGCTTACTATGCATACTTCATATGTTCATGTGTATTCTTCATGTGTTCACGTGTATGTTTCATGCTCCCTATGTATACTTCATGTATTATGTGTATTCATATGTATGCTTCATGCTTCCTATGTATACTTCATGTATTATGTGTATTCATGTGTATGCCTCATACCTCATGTATTACATATATCTATGTGTTTGCTTCATGACCAAATGTATCTTCAAAAATATTAATCCACATGTATTTATGATTACCTTATGCTTATAAATTATGTAAATATTAAAAAAATTGTTTGTCGAAATGCATTCTAGGTTCATAAGCACTAACAAATTAACTTATCTAAAATTGAATTACTCTTAGTATCAAAATGCAATAATGAGAGTTATAATTATTGAAAAGGTGTGATTCCCTCAAACTTGTGACATAAAAGGGAGAGCATTTCATTTGATAAAGACATCCATAATGTGTATGATTCATGCTTCTTGTGTATACTTCATGTATTCACATGTATGCTTCATGCTTCCTATGTATACTTCATGTATTATATGTATTCACATGTATGTTTCATGCTTCTTATGCTTCATGCTTCCTATCTATACTTTATGTATTATGTGTATTTAATGTATGCTTCATACTTCCTATGTATACTTAATGTATTACATGTATTCAAATGTATGCTTCATGCTTCCTATGTATACTTCATTTGTTCACTTGTATGCTTCATGCTTTCTATGTATACTTCATGTATTATGTGTATTTACATGTATGCTTCATGCTTCCTGTTAATACTTCATGTATTGCGTGTATTTATGTGTATGATTCATGAATATTGTGTATACTTCATGCGTTCATGTGCATGCTTCATGCTTACTATGTGTATAGGAGTGAATTTGTACCCCTTAGGAAAATTCGCCTTTCACATACCCTCACCTTAGAAAATCAAATATGAAGGTAAAATTCCACATCACCCATCTACCTTCCATCCACTTAGTGTTTTTCTTGTGATTGGCCTTAGGTTTCCAAAGGCAGGAAACTCTATAGCCTCCCACCCCCCCAGTGGGGTCTGCCTCAGGGCAGTCACAAAGTGCTGGGTGGGAGGCCATAGATTTGGTTGGGTGGGAAACTATAGTTCACTTGGTAGAATAAGGAGGTAGATTAGTGGTAGGGGCCCACCCTACTTCATAATGTGCTCTGGTGAATAGAAACAACTAGATGGAATAATAGAGAGACTTATAGATACCTTCAAGCCTTATCATCCATAGTCAATGCCCAACCCCACCGACCAAAGGAAAGTATGGTTAGTGGGTTACTTAGCTACTTTTCATGGGAATGGCTTTATATGTTAGTTTGACTAGCTATTAGCGGTCCATAGAATAGTGGGACCTCATGCACTCACATATCTATAGAGGGGGTCTTCATGCGCATAACCTGTAGTCCCACTATAAAGGTAGGGAAAATGCATAAATGATAGGCATTGAATTTTTTCCAAGTTGATCTCACAGAGGAGTGCCATCACCCCCACTTTATCTTCCTCTGAAAAAATGTTCGAACTAATATTCTCTCCCACCCACTCTTCCCTTTCTCTTTAGCACAAAATTGGACCCTACCTTTCTAGTGGAGAATAGGGGCACACTCAACTATAATTGGAATAGATCACTAGAGATGAAGAGCTAGTCTCCAACTAGATCTAATAATTATGCTTAGAGACAGATCCTTGTGCCGCTCAGAGACAAATCCTTGTGCCACTTGGAAATGAAGAGATGGTCTCTTTTCCATAGAATTTATAGGGGGAGAGAGTTGGTCTCTTTGATGGCTGGAAGTTCTTCAAAAGTATTAAAATTTGGGGGGATTTGTACCATCTAGTCTAGTGTGGTTGGCTCAATCACCAAGGGGCTTGGAGCACTTGTGTTCTTTTCATTGCTTCAAGCTATTGTTATGACCAAAAAGAAACAATGAATCCCAACTATGAATACATGAGAGCCAAAGCTACTAAGGGCATTCCATCTAGCATAAGCATATGGATAATTTGGAATGCGACGTGGAATACCTAAAAGCCCCAAGAAATGCATGGGAAAAGGGGTCAAATTCATCTTGAAAAAAGTGATCTGAAAATGAATTTGACCTAAAATTTTGGGGTATGTTCGACTAGAGATCTTACCCAACCAGAAGTAAAATCCTTCAAATAAAGCAAAAATGACTCCCATGGGAGATGCATAATGGGAATGTGCAACCACATAATTAGTATCATGCGGAGCAATGTCTAGCTTGGAATTCACTGGGACTATTCTAGTAAGTCCTATGGTGGATAGAAGGATGGACCCTACAATAGATGGCATAGATGTGTTGTATCATATCAAACCTCCCCACATGGTAGCGATCCAACTAAAGATTTTGATTCTAGTGGGGACAACTATGATCATGGTAGCTACGGTAGAGTGAGCATGCATATCAACGTCTGGGCCCACAGTAAATGTATGATGAGCCCAAACAAGGAATCTAGGAATAATACTTATCATGGCATAAACCATGCCCAAATACTTGAAGACTGGTTTTCCCAGAAAAGTCGATATGATATGATTGATGATACCAAATCTAGGCAGAATCAAAATATACACCTCTGGATGGCCGAAGAAATGAGGGGGATGTTGGTATATGAGCAAGTCTCCCCCCTCTAGTAGGATCGAAAGGAGTTGTATTAAAGCTTTGATCAATTAATGACATGGTAATTTCCCCTACTAGTACCAAGAGTGACGGTAAAGGTGGGATTATGGTCACTGGAATGGACCACATAGAGAGAGGTGATCTATGCATAGTCATTCTAGGCCCACCCATGTTAGAGATAGTGGTGATAAAATTGATAGAACCTAAAATGGGGGAAACACTTGATAGATGAGGACTAAAAATCACAGGATCAACAACTCCTCCATAATGACTAGTAATACCACTTAGGGGTGGATAGACCATCCACCCAGTGCTTCTACCCACTTCTACCAAGGCTGGGCTTAATGGGAGTGATGGAAAAGGTGGTGACAACTGGGAGGGAATGTTATTCAATCATGGAAATGCCATGTTGGGTGCACCTATATGAATCAGAGCAAACCAATTCCCAAATCCACCTATCACTACCAATATCACAATAAAAGAGGTCATGGGAAAAGCGTGAGCCATTATTAAAACATTATGGAGTTGATGATTCCCACCAAGAATTTGATCACTGGGTTGTGCTAATTCCATATGAATTGATACTAAAAGCATGTGCCCATCACTCTAGCAATGAAACCAATGATTGAATGGAGAGTCCCTATATCCTTGTGGTTAGTGGAGAACAACCATCAAGCTAAATTATGAAAAAATGTCAACATCCTCGTTGCAATAATATTTCTAAGTTCCATTCCTTATTAGAGAGGAAAGCTGTAGAATATTCCCTGTTTGAATAGACTTGAGCCACTCCTTTTTTTTGATCATATAGAGTAGGTATTTGCGAAGCTGGCTCAGTGTATCTTCAAACCTCAAGTGAAATATATCTGGGGAGATGAATTATGAGGTAGGGTTGTACTCCATAAGCAAGTATCATGAATAAAAATAAAAATTTCACATTGATGCATAATTGCATTTGAAATAGAAGTAATTGCCACATTTGTAGCTGCAAGCTCAAAGATTAAGTCCATGAGAAAATTATTTTGAAGTCCCATTCCCGATCAAAGAACAGATCGGTCAGGTATAGAAGTTTCATTAAACTAACTCATTCCAATATAGTAGGCATTGAATTGACTGAACCTACATGCTAGAGAGACCTCCACTAGAATATATCCTCCCACCCGTGGCACTTGATTCTATACATAACACCAAACCCATTGGGGGGGTGGGAGGCTATAGAGTTGGGTGAGTATGGTCGGTCCTGGTGAAAGTAGGGATGGGTTTGAGTTCTAGTTTAGTAGGGCCATTTTGTCAATTCTATACATAACATGCCTATAATTAGGGGGGGACCTACTATTTTCTAGGTAGGGTGGGGGGTTAAAATCCTCCCACCCACCCAATTGGAAATTATAGGCTTCATTTGGAACTATTGTTTGGGTGGGGGGAGTAGCCATTTTGAATCATAGTTCCACTAGATTAATTGGGTTCTCGAGTAGGTTATGGTATATTAATTGTGGGTGGGGGTGGGGAATTCTAGGGACTATCACCTTTCTCTTCTTTGGAGAAAGAAGGCCCCCAGGGAATAAGGCATGAAAGCAAGGGGCCCATCTATCCTTCTGTGCCCCACTCGGATAACAACTACTATTAGGAGGATTAATACCACTACCTCTAGGGATATTACTACCCTGAATCAAGAACAATAAATATGGAACTCCCACTAGGATGAAGAGCTTCTATCAAAAATGTAGATGTAAAACTAAGCAAATTGCATTTGCTTTTGATCTCAAAAAAGTATCAAATCAGATTGTGAGGCTCTAAAATGAGATAGGGGAGTATATGAATGTATGGAAAATGGAGAGAAACAAACCGTTCATTATCACAATCACCCAGTTGTAAATACAAGCTCGAATGGGAGGCCACTTCACAAAATACATTGACCAATGCAAGGTGTGTTGAAAGAAACACCATCTCCTGCTGCTCCAACATGAAAATATGAAGCATACTACTCATGAGTTGCAGATCCAAAAAAAAGGTCCTCATATGCATCTATATGATAGACACACTCACATTCTTCATGTGCAAATTCATCATGAAAACTGTCACCAGTTGTAACAATGTTTATCTCTACATTTTCACTTTCATATTATGAACATATGTCTTCTTCAAAAAGTATATTCAGTTCATATCCATCATCTTCTTGTCCTTGTGAGCCTTTAGAAGTATTATAATCATCTTCATTAGAAGACTTTTCATTCAAAGAGATTAATTCCACCTCCTCCTTTTGAAAGGAATCACAATCACGAGGGTTGCAAATAGAGTTGGAGTCTTCTTGATCACCCATACAAGGATTCTTTTTAGCTAGTTGCGAACTTTTATCTACAACATACCATTGTTCTCATCATGAAAACATGAAACTTAAAAATCAACGTGCTCTTCAACTATATACTCAAAATCCATAGAAGAGAAAATACTTTCAGTGTCATCTCCATCATTGCAACCCTCAATTTCTATAGAAAATATGCTCCCTATTTTTGTATTTTCAAAAAAATAGAGGAAACTTCAGATGTTTCATCCATCTCTTCATCACCATCATGACTGCAATCTTCATCTGTGTATGTTTCTTTTGTAGGTTTAAAAAAAAAAACTTCCTCATCACTTAATGATGCATCATTCCTATCTTCTACTATACCATTTGCATCCATTGGACTAATTCTTGAAAAAGTACCATCACATAATTGAGTTAGGAGATTACTTCCTTATTTATCTATCATTTCCTCAATTATTGAAAGCCATTGATATGTGCATTTAAGGCTAGGGGGCTTCAAAAATGATTCATTAGGTCTCTCTAATTTTGGTATAGCAAACAAAAATTTCATGAATCTATCATGCAAATCATAGATGGATTCATCCTCCAATATTTCTATATCACACAAAGCATCAATATATGATATGGACTCAACCCTGTTTTCAGTTTTCTCTTCAAATTATTCTTGAGTATGTAGATTTCTTTCTTTAGAAAAGCATTCATCATTCGCTATTGACTCTTCTTCAAAATAATCAAGGAAACGTATTATGAGCTCATGCCATGAATCTATGGAAAGCATTGGAAGCAAGTAAACCAACCTTCAGCTGTACCTTCTAAAGTTCTGACAAAAAAAATCATGATCACATCTTCTTCAATTTGACAATCTTTCATCAAATAACTGAAACACTGTATATGTCTTGATGTTGATTCTTCAAAATCATCTCTAAACATAGGCAAATATCCATGAATTCTTCTTGGGATAGAATGTGGGTAACCTTGAATTTAACTAAAATCTAAACGGTCATATCTTTCACTATTGAACACCTTCCTTTGAGGAAAAGGCTATGTTCCAAGCATGATATTGCAACTTGTAGAGGGAGAACTAAAACAACCATACATTTTGCAAATGAAAATTATTCCCTCTACAACTATTCAATTACAATATTTAACCTCCCTTGATTGTAGTGCTAAATTTAACTAAATAAGGGAAACAAAGTTTTCTAGGACTTTAAATGTGGCTTTCATATACATATTTATCTTTCTTGAAAACCAAACAATGAGAAATACTTGGGCATGTTACAGTTGTTGCAAATTTTTCTTCCTGACTAGAAATATTCATAGATCTAAGAATTTATTCACATCTTGATTAGGTTCTTTTGATAGAGTCACCACCTCTCTTCACAGAGGACTAAGCTTCAAACAATATTAAGCTAATTCAAGGATGCATTTCCTTTTGGGTCTTCTCCAACAACAGAGTCACATATAAATTCTTTGAAATCTACTACAAAAAAATCACTTCTAGGTCCAAAAACTTCTCAATAAATAAACCATATGTTTGTATTCACCAAATTCTTTACTCTATGATAAAATAGTCTGCAACTAGAGATTCAAAATTGTCCCCAGTAGAGTTTCCATTCTATTGGCTCTTTGAAATACCAACCATATCTTCATGGATTCCTATGGATTTTCCAATTCCAATAGTCAACCTCAAAGAGGGTGGGCCAATGAAGAGAAAGCAATTTAGATTTACTCTTGTAGTTTGAGCTTTGCAAAACCTAGGAGGGTGATCCCACAATGTATTTATAACACTCCTTTACAATACTTCCACATACATTGCATATTAAGCAGATGCATTCTCATTTATTGCTGAATAGATGAAATCTTTAAAGAAGTTGGAAATTCCTTTGAGGATTAAACAACTAAAAGTCAAGAACTCTCATAAAATAAAGGTAGGTCAATTGGAATTGTATTTATAAAAGATTTCTCTCAAATCAAATACCAAAAGTATATGAAATGCATTCAACACTTTAAGGTCAATGCTATATCTCAGGGCTAGGAGTCAAAACAAAGCAAATTGAACTACAAGGAAATTTTAATTCTAAGTAGCCATGATCTTCATGAATTTCATTACAATTCATACATCATTACCCAAATTCTATCACTTCTTATAAATACACTAAACACCTATATAAATTCACACCTTAATCAAAGCATTTAACCGATTCTTTGAACCAGAGCTATAACTAAAGCATATTTCATTGTAAACAACAATGAAAATTAATGAAAATAATCTTTGATCAACTCTTATTAATCATTCATATGGGATATTACAATTGGAGGGACAATAGTCTCAAAAGATTTGCATATTTGATTCAGACATGCCTAGAAGCCACATAATTGAGAAAAATTACTAATCCGACTCAAAGCCTAAGCTATAGACTTAGAATGCATATTCTTTGTGTTATCACTATATAATTCTAGATCTAGAATTTTAAAAAAGAGCCCCTGCCAAATAGCCTTGAATTACCTTTTATAAGATTAAGGGAGTAGAAAAGCTTCAGGCTATTTTCCAGTCACATTTCATTTTAATTTGTCCTTCATTTAAAATATATTTCAATTTCATTTCAGTTCCCAGGCGGTTAAATTTACACCACCATTTGCAACAAAATATTGCCACCAAATTGTTCTTCCTTTTCTTAGGAAAACAAAAATCCATTTATAAAATTTAGTTACCTTGCCTTTGTATGTTGTACTTCAAATATTCACCCTCCATTGTCAATTTTTTAACCCTACAGATGAAAATAATTTGCTCCCGTGAAAACTTGATTCTACCCTTATTTTCCTCTGCATTGAAAATAATTTTGCTCCTCTAGTGAAAACTTTATTTATTTTTTCTTTGCCACTTTATAATTTTACCTCTGCTCTATTTATTTTGCACCTAATATTTTAAATATTTCATTTAAAATATGAGCCCCTTAATATTTACTTCATCTTAAAATATCTACCATTTAATCACGAGAGGCATTCAAGATTAACTTTGGGTAAAAATTTACCCACTCTAAAATATTTTCCTCTTGTTTCACTTTACATTTAAAACTTCTTGCATTTAAGAATTCCTTAGGCCTTTATGAAAATTCATGGTGCTTGAATTTCATATTTAAAATACTTGTATTTTAAACACAAAGGGGATTTTAAATGTTGTTTTCCTAATAAAATCACCAAGAAAATAAAGAACTTTACTTGTGCTTTAAAAATTTAAAACGGGACCCACCTATCTTCTATCCCTGACCATCGCTCATCTCCTGTTGGAGTGAAAAAATGAGAGAAAAACCAAAGATTGGCAATGACCATCACTCATCACTGGTTCAATTTGGAAAAAAGGGGAGAGAACTGATGAATGGTACCTCTAGTCTCGCTCAAGCCCTCCATTCATTGCATTTACTTGAAGATTCTAAGGACTTTTCAACAAATCAATTTCATGCACACTACAATCACAACATTCCCTAAGACCACATTTGTTTGAGGTGCACTGGTAAATAGTTCCCAAGCCTTGTCTATGATTCTACACATTACATACATGCTTAAAGATTGTTGGAAAATCTAATGAGAGCTAACTTTACACCTGCCAGTTTGTTTTGTAGTCATGGCATCCTTTGAAATGTTTTGCACTCCTCATATATTCAAATATTTTTCAGCTAACATGCCAGTCACTCCAACAATATTGATATGCTTTCACTTCAGGTTTAGATTTAGGTTGAGCATGATAAAACCTCGAGCATTCTTCACACAAGTTATTTTTCAAAGCAGTTTCATGGTACCTGCGTATCTTTCTTGTGTTACATAGTTGTTCAACCAATCTAGCTAGATTAAAATAGTGTTATGACCTTTATCCTGTGATATCCCAAAAACAAGTGCTATCCTCCAAAACCTTAATCCATTGCTCCCAACCCAAGCATCACTGATTGCCTCCTCAAATTTCGTTCTAAATTAGCTATGGGCGATAAGTTTTGCGTGCACAGTGAAAGTCATGATAGCTCTGTCTCAACCAATCAAAAGAAATAATTAAACTTGCTTATGATTAAAAACATTTGAAATGAATTTACATTTTCCCTAAATGCCCCTTTTACAAATACACAATATTTAAAATATTTACAACATTTTAAATATTGACATTTGAGAACTTTAGAAAATGGGAAAATTTTAATTACGCTTGTAGGCCAAATGGAGAAATTTCATTGCACACAAACGGTGAACCCTAGATCCATTTTTTTTTGCATGTGGCTATAATCAATTGTTTAGAGAAAACCCATTTCCTTATATTTTTCCCAACCCTTAAAATTCAGGTACCTACTTTGTAAACTAGTCATGGGGACGTGTTTGTTGCAATAGAAGTACATTAAAATAATGTATCAAATGGGCTTCGATCTTGATTAAAATGGAGTTGTAGAGGTTTTAGACAAAAAAAAGAAATGGGTTGTCATTAAAATTGCAAAATTTGACACTTTCTGGAACACAATTTTTGGTCATGTTGCAATCAAAAAGCTATTAAATAACCCATCAAAACTTATCCTTCTATTCAAAACCTACGGGATAGTCTTCAAAACCCTCCAAGCTACCCATCAAACCAAGTGATAATGTAATCATAGAGCCCCTACTCGATGCTACCACAATACAATTAAAAACATCCCCTAAGAAACCAAGCCTAGGAGGCAGAAGACACATGGAGTGGCCCCCTTAGTAGTATATGAAATAAGTGGAGTAGGGGATACTGAAGAGGTAGTCAAAGTACTTTTAAATTTAAAGATGAAGTTGATCAACCACCACCTAAGCTTGCAACTGATGCTCACCAACCAAAAGAAAGAGTGGATGTACATGGACATAATGATCAAGAAGTGCATGGCGATGAAAGTGTGATTGCTGCCCTTAGATTTATTGAAGATGATGAATTTATTCAAACTTTTGAGTTTAAGGATTTTTGGATTAAGATGAGAATGAAAGAATTTGAGGAGAGACTCCAAATTAATAAGATGGGTACCGAGGAGTCACAACATGACCAGATTGTTGCCAAGACTTTTGAAGAACTCAAGATTAATGAAATTAATGTTAGCTCTCAAGAAGCAAGAAAATTAGTGCTAGAAAGTAATATACTAATTATTCCTAGGATGGAGTCAAAAAATATATTCTTATTGAATCAAGTAAGAAGAAATTAAGATCCTATGTTGGTTTCTGAATTCAATTTAGATGAGGGAATGAGTGGAATAGATTACAATCTAAGAATTGAAACCCTAGCCTTTTGGACAAAGCAAAAGAGAATAGGAAAAACAAGATTGCTTTATATTGTAAAAGAAATGAGAGGGACTATCATGGTAAAGACACTTCAGGACACATTAGCATTAGAGGAAACTACTATGACAATGCACTCAACAATGTTTACTAAGGTTGCAGTTAAAGTTATGGAGCTTAGACTTGCACAATATAAGAAAGCATAGATTGATATAAATGATGAAGTGAATAGTTTATTCATAGAAAATGTGAAATTGAAAGAGAATTTGAAGGGAGAAGGTATTTCCCAAAGAAAAAAATTAATAGTATACCAACCCCTTGCATCCAAAATGATATAGGTGCAATCACTATTGAACAAGCAATCGTGTTAAAACAAGAAATCAAGAAGTTGAAAAATACTAATGAAGAAACAAAGGAAGGAGCAAAGAGACAAACCCTCAGTGTATTAGAAAAAGATCTTGGAGCTTAAGGTTAAAATAATTGTGGAAAAATTGGAAAATGTTTATGAATGTGTAAGAGAGGGGGATTGACCATGTTCAAGGCCCCAGGTCATGAAGGGCCGAGAGCGGAAGGCTGCCCTAACTTACCTCAGCTTAACAAGATGTTGGGGAATGCGAGATGAGAATGATGAGGACTATAATGTCCTTCAATCACCCTACAGACACAAAATGCAAGATAGGTGAGCCAATTTTCAAGTTCAATGCTATGCCTCAGGAGGTTCTCTATATGAGGAAAAAAGTGTGGTCCTAGGATGATAGTGTAGCGCTCTAGCATATCTCAATTGTGCTAGCATTTGTATGACTAGACAACTTTGGAGACAAGGTCAAACCTAAGAAAACAATCTAATGACCCAACTAACTAATATTAAAGGGCCAAAATAACATGATTAAGTAAACAAAATACTCTCTAATGTGATAAGGAAAAAATGGCAGAGATAAGGCGACAAGAAGGATCTCAAAAAGAAACTCATTTTTCCAGCTAGCTCCTCGAAAGCACGTTCAACTACACACAAGAAGGAGAAATTTTTTTGGAGGTTGTATAGGGGCTTACATTTTTTAGACCCCCGTTCAGGTGTTTCTACCTCCACGAACAACCAAGAAAGCAAGATAAGGAAAACAATTTAATAAAGAACACTAAAGCACTACAAAACGGTAAATGTGCTTACTTAACTAAGTAATAGAGGAGAGGAATGGGGGAGAGATTGAGAGTACTCGAGCCTCTACTACAATGGTGTGGTCCCAAACATTCTCTACTAAATTTTTTGTTGCAATGAGGTGCAAGAGTGTTACTAGAATGCTTGAAGTGAATACAAGAGTGTGAGGATGTTGTAGAAGATTGCTTGAAGGGATGCAAAAGAAGTTGAATTTAATGCTTAGAAGATGAAATGGAAGAGTGAATAGTGAATTTGAAGGAGAGAGTGAAGAAAATAGCCATATTCAGGTTGGTCAACCGAAGAGGGTGTTACAACTTGACCACCAATGAGAAGTGTAATGCCTCTATAGGTTTAGCTACAAGAATCTGGCAGGGATGTAAGTGCACCGCGTGGACATCCACATGCCACATGGTCGTCCCGATAGAAATTCCTCCACTGACACTCAAAAAAAAGTGTCAAGTGGGATACAAGTAGCAGGATTAGCTGTAATTAATCCTCCGAACTTGGTTTTCTAAGGTGGAAAAAGGAAAAAATGGGAATTTGCATAATGGGTACAAATTCACATTTTTCCCCCACTTTAGCGAGCATGAGTACTGATGAGTGCTCTGGTAAAGTAGAGAAAGGAGTAAGGTTAGAAATGTATACCTAAACCATCAAGGAAGTAGAACATGATCTGACGAACCTAAAGGTACATGATAAGCAAAGTACTCCATAGCTTCTTGGAACTATGAAGCTAAAGAAAGAAAGTTTCTTACAGTCCCTTGGACCTACAAGGAGGCAACCCCCAAGATCTCTTACATGAAGGAAGCCTCATAAAGCAAGAACCTTGCTGGCCCATAGACCTACAAGGAAGGTGTCCCCCAAGAAATCTCACATGGAGGATACCTATGAAGTGTTCCCCAAGATCTCTTGCATGGAGGAAGCTCCCTATAGACCCGCATACATGTAGGGAAGGTATCCTTCAAGATCTCTCACATGAAGAATACCTAAGGAAGTTCCCTACATACCCACAAACCTATAGGGAAGGTAACCCCCAATATCTCTCACATGGAGAAAACCCAAAAAAGCACCCCATAGACCCACATACCTGTAGGGGAGCCACCCCAAGATCTCTCACATGGAGGAAGCTCAAAGGAAGAGCCCTACAGGCTCTTAGCCCTACAGGGAGGTATCCCCTAGGATCTCTCATATGGAGGAAAATTTTGAAACAGAACTCCATAGAGTCAATAAGTGGCCATGTAGGCAAGTAAGTGGACAATCACACAGACCGTTGATCAAGTTGGAAGACTTTCATAGGGGTCCCTAGCGGACTTGACGTGAAGAGGGGGTCCACTCAAGGGATGCACAATTTGAAAGTAGATATTATTTTTCTTGAAGGGATCCTTTTGAAAGATGTCCACTTCATCAAGGAATTTGAAAGGAATAATATGCCGCCAAGCGAGGGGAAGGCCAAAGATGTTCCCACTTCGGAAGAAGGTTTTCAAGCTCTTTCTTTATGAACTCATGATGAAAGAAACATGTTTTGTTAGGGTTCCAAGTTGAGAATGTTAAAGAAATGTTTTGTCACACATGAGAGGGACAACTCAAGCAAAGAAGAGAGAAAGATAAAGAGAAAGAAAAAGAGAAAAACACAAACAAAGGGCACAGGGGTAGCCTGATATTTTAGGGTGAGAACTTCTCATATAGATATATGTATAGTAATATTATATAAATGAATTGTCATCAACCTCCTACTATATTAGACCATGTGAATAACACACGAGAAGACAAAGTAAAAATAAAAACCTAGGTCAACATGGAAGGGAACCCTAAATGACCCCAATGCTTTGCATCATCCCCAATTTATTAAAATTCAAGCAAAAACCTGGAAGAATGATGATACAAATAGAAGAAGGTTTATGACACAAAAACCATGCCTATATCCAAGCACCAATAGGGGTGGCAAGGGTCATTTAGCACACATAAATGATCACGGGGGAACAAATCACAAAAAACACACACAAGATCAAGAAGAGGACTCCTCCTAACATTGATCGACCAAGAGTTCATCCGTTTCCCACTCTAGGTCAGCATAGAGGGAAGGAAGATGGACCTTTAGTGGTGGGATGTTAAGAGGAGGAGCATATAGCCCTCTTACAATAAGGGCTAAGGAAGAAGTTCGTGCAAGGTCTTCTCACTAAGCTCTTATGGAGCTAGGGTGAGCAATTTCATGAAGATCGTTGTTAAGGCTGAAACTTGATCTACAAAGTTAAACATGCATCCTACAAGAGAGTTGGATGTTTAAATTTAGTAAACGGGGCAGACTATGCCTAAGATTCACCACTACGCTCGATGAATATCTCGGGAGTGGTGAAAAACTCAGGGGAAGCCAAGATTGGTTTTGTCACTGGGATAGAACAAGTCAACATAGGACCACCTTGTGAAGAAGGTGGGATCCTCTTATGCCATTTGTTACTAGAAGGGCCACACTCCACCTTTTTCTTCATCGAAGAGGATTAACTCCCCATAGACAAGCCAAGGGGTGTAGAGGAAGAGGAGGAAAGAACCACAGTGGATACAACTGAAGTATTAACCATATCCACAAGCTTTGGGAAAGGTTGGATATCTAGAACAAACATTAGCAAAGGTGGCTCCACCAAAGGAGTGATGAACACCTACACCCTCTTGGGGTTAGGCGCATTCACACTCGCAGCAAAAGCTAGAAGCAACACAGGACTAGATCGAGGAGAGGTAGAAGGAATGGATGAGGATGACATGGAGGAGACCCTAAAGAAGGGGTGATCATCTCTTCCTCCTTCCTTTGTGAGGCAAGTTGTTTACCCAAGAGAGCCTTTTGTCAGCGCTTGTGCTAGAACACAATGTGGTTTCTACAACTCTTTGAGTTGGAGGTTGGAGGCTGTGAAGGAGTAGAAGAATCCTACTCAACCATGGGAATTCCCACTATGGCCATCTCTAGTGGAGGAATGGGTTCCTGAATGGGAGCAAGAGGAATAGGTTGAGGAGCAGTAGGGGGAGTCAGCTCAAGAGTCTTAGTAGCAGGCCACTTCCCATTCACTGCTTTAGGAGTAGGAGAAGTAGGAGGCCATAGATTGAATTCCCTTTGGGAACCCTTCTTTCTGCCATAGAAGTAATATCACAACCCAAGGTATTTTTAGGGAGGTCCTAGATCCTAAGCTTGGGCCTACACCAAGGAGGTATCGTCATTCTTAGCGAATAGTCATCAAGCTGAATCATCTAGTAATCTTCCCAAGAAAGAGAAGAGGACAAGACATTCTAGGGAAAGGAAACCTTCTCTTTTCCTTTACAGGAAAGAGGGGGAGCTAGCATGGAATTCTCCTCTCTCTTTTGAGAAGGGGTAGTGGTTGGTATAGCCTTCTCCTGCTCTCGAGAGGAGGAGGCAACTGACTATTGTATCATAGGAAGGGTCAGTTTTGGCTATCCCTTGCCCTCATTCTTATACTTTACATAATTCTTGTAAAGTAGGTCCATTATTGGAGGAAGGGGACTGATTGGGGAAGGCCAAAAGTGATCTAATGGATATCCACCATGAGACACCACTTGGGCTAATATCCGATGTCATGCACTACATGCACGACACCTTCATGAGAAAATTTTAAGCACTTGTGAATAATGGAGGTGAATCCATTCATAGAAGCTAGCCAAGGTATGCCTAGATTCACCTTGAATAGATCCGAGTCTGGGATGACATTGAAAACCATGTCAAAAGCCCTAGGTCCAACTAGGATGGATAAGGTTATCGAGCAATAAGGTTGGAGACACATATCATTGTGAGTACAGATGGTAGATTTCATTTCCTCATATTCTTCCCTTTGTAATAAATTTAATACCAATTTTTCCTTCATGATGACATTCACATGGCTCATGGGGTCTACCAAGACCCCTATCATAATGTTACCATTGAGGTGAGTGGATCTGTAGAGGGGAGAGGGCTTATTGTTCAAGGGAAAACTTGTGATGTGAATGTTATGTCTGATGAACCTAGTGCAGGTAGAAAAGAAGAAGTCACTGTGACCATGCTAACATAGGCCTTAAGTTGAGTAACAAAACTTGTGGAATCAATAATCATGTTAGAAGAATGTGATGGAAATGGGTCTGTGTATATCTACAATTCACTATTAGCTTTTTCCACTAATTTGTTAGCATTTTTTTTACTCCCATCAAGACAAATGGTATTGTCCTTGATGCAATCCTGTATCTCATGATATAGCCACATATAGGATTTGGTATCTTTTCCATTAACCTGATGGTACTAAAAAAAAGTTCTCCCATCATACCAATTAGGGTAAGGCTCCTTAATAGGATCAATATTTGGCAAGGTTACAATATTATTCTTCAACAAATTTTGTAAGATGGAAGAATAAGATTTTGATAACTCTGTAAAATTTTGGTTATGTCTGAGGCCATTGTCATTAGTAGTGGCTACTAAATTCGTAACAAACTTACCTTTCCCAAAGATTGATATGATGGACTTTCCCTCAGAATGGGAGCGCGAGGAGGATCCCTTGAACTAAACAACTATCTATTGGTACTCTTGTAAGGCTGCACACAAATGCAAAAAAGAAAGGTACTTCATAAGCGAGAAATTCTCTTTCCAAGGCCTTTGTAAGTTCCCTGTGAATACCTTTTGTACGTTAGAATCAAGTGGCTGATATGAGATTTGTGAAAGAAGCACTTGATAGCGTGTTACAAAATCAATGATTTTTTCTTTCTCTCCTTGTTTACATCAGACAAGATCTGAGAAGGTCATCTTTGGTCTAATATTAGCTTGAAAATGTCTAAGGAATTGATTTACAAGTTTTTCAAATGAGAAAATAGAATTGTTAGGAAAGGAGTAGTACCCTTCTAGGGCTATTTCCTTGAGTGATCAAGGGAACAACTTCACCAACAGTGCATCGTGATGGAAGAAATCAATGCATAAGGCATTAAAGGCAAACACATGTTTCTATGGATCCCCTTTTCCATTGTATTTCTCAAATTTAGGGATATCCATTCCTTGTGGGAAGGGAGTATTCAAAATTGCAAGCGATAATAGGATGTGCCAGAAAAAGGGCTGAAAGATAGACTAAGCGAAGGCTAGGAGAGGCTCACCAACTGGCTTTGCATCTTACCCATATTCTGAAGGAGAGTATTTAGAATATGGTCATTAGAAGATATAGGGCCAAAGGAACCTCATCCTCCAGAACCACCACCAGAACCACTAGTATGACTACTAGTATGACCACCATTCGAACCACCACTAGAGCCATTGCCACTAGTAGGGCCTCTACCAAAGCCACCTCTACTTCCAAAGCCACCTCCATGACCTCTGTTAGAACCACCTCCACCAACGCCACCTCCACTAACAAATCCATTACTAGTACCAAAGCCTCCACCTCTCATACCACTGAAACCTCCACCACTAGAGGTGATAGGGGGGAAAAGCTAAAGCCCAAGGGGATCTTGTTTACTTTGATAGTTTTGGGTTTATCAAAGATAGAAGGGATGCTGATAGATGGGACTGCATTGGCCATGTAGATAGATGTGGGAGGAATTGACACTCCTAGCTGTCCCTCATAATCTTTGAAAGTGGCTCCTCACATAATTCCAGGAGCGTTTGAGGAAGAACAAGCTTTTGTTGGACTAGTGAGACTAGCTAAGAGTTCCAAGCCTGTTCAATCTTTTCCAATCATGTATTTTAGTTCA
Organism: Sequoia sempervirens; assembly: GCA_007258455.2. Lineage (NCBI taxonomy): Eukaryota > Viridiplantae > Streptophyta > Pinopsida > Cupressales > Cupressaceae > Sequoia > Sequoia sempervirens. The sequence continues at coordinate 175,934,145 of VDFB02252616.1, read as the reverse complement.
CTAATGACCTGAGAAAATCTAGAAATCTAGGACCCAAGTGAAAAAATATAACTCTTATGCCAGGAGCTAACTAATTGGAAAATCACTAGAAGTGAAGAGAGGAAGAGAAATCTTTGATAGAAAAAGAGTACTTTGTATTGTAAGTATTTCGTACATACCAGGTACGGGGTACTAGAAACACCAAAAAGGTGAAAGCTAATGTGAAGTCTAAAGTGAAAGGCTTCAGTCTGGCCAAAGTGAGTCTGGTAAGAAGGAGTTTGGTATAATGGAGTTCCAATATAACTGTGGTCCGGGAAAGTAAGTAGGTAAAGCTAAATATCGGGTACCGGGTATTGGGTTGCAATGTGAAATGAAATGTTAAAATTTTAGATTTGTCTAATGATCCTAGTGATCCGGTATATGTACAAGGATTCATGATATTCTTTTTGAAAGACATGTTAATTATGAGATTTATGTACTAACATTTGAATAATTTTTTTATTTACATGAGATGTTATAATATGTTTTTTTTTAATAAAAAAAAGGGATTTAATATATGGAATTTGTGATTGCAGGAGATATCGATTGTGATGGAAAGCTCAGGTATGGATAGTTAGGAAACATGAATCATGGATGGAATAATTTTTAGTCTAGTTCAATCACTTTGGGAGGTGATAATGCGAACAACTTTGAGTCCACCAAAATGTTGGGGATCTCAGTATTTCACATATCATGGGAACAAATGCTAATCTTTGGGAGAGCCCATTCCTAAGAGTGACAGAACTGGAGCCAAGCAAAGTGTAGGGGGTGGTAATTCCACCTTATCATTCTGAATATATGGGAAGCCCCTACATATTATCATGATTTGAAGTATCATCCTAGAGAAGATTCTAGATGAAAAAGTAGAACTTGAAGAGCTTGAACAAGTAATTGGAGTTGACTTCCATTGACTTCAATTGCAATTCTCCTATTGGTCACAATATTCCACATGCCTTGATGAGATTGGTCCCTTAGATTTCCTTTCATGTAGTTGTCTTATCCTATCCTAGCCTTGTGTTCTATATAAGGCTAAAGGATGCTTCATTTTTATTTTAAGTTTGCAATTTGTGGATGCCGAAGGAGCATAATTTTTTTTTAAGTTTTATAAATTTTTCCTATTTTTTGAACCATTCCAATGTAAAACTTTGTATGCATGTAGACATTAATTAATATCAAAGCTCTATGGATAGCTACCTATCTTAGTATCTTTTGCAGCTAGTTTTGTAAGTTTGACCGAATAAGACAGTATGCTACGTTGTTTAAGGGTGCATATAGAACCTACTTGGTGTCCATAAATGAAACCCTCTCTTTAAAAGCTTGCACAATTTTATACGTAGCTATGAAGAAATTTGGTGAAATATAAAGTGGTTTGGTCTGTTTTGATTAAGTCTTTGGGGCATCCATGGAGAGTAACTGGGAGAAACTTTTATTTTTAGTTATTTTTATACTTTGTTTTAGAATAGATGTTTAATATTTTGAAAATGTTCCATACACACACACACATATATATATAAATGAATAGAAAGAATTTTGTTGAAAATGTTTTATTTTCCATGAAATTTTTGAATGCTTAATGCTAAATCTACTTAAGTGATAGAAAATAATTTGTGATGTTTCATGAAATATTATGTCAATCTTTTGGTTTCATGTTGTTCAAATTTATCAATTCAATTCTAAATGTTATCTGAAATGTTCAAAGAATAATTGTAGTCCCCGTTGAGGTTACCAACAAATGTCACATCATTACTCGAGAGCGACCCTAGTGCAACCATGACCTGGTTATCAGAGACTTGGGATTGAATGAAAGACAATCTTTGTCTTGTGAATGTAGAATTTACCTTTAGGTTGTCTTTGTTCCATATCTTTCAAGAAGTATAAGCTCTTCGTGGGCTTGTTTGTGGATATTTTATTCACACTGTTTACTACGAGTAAAACTGTCATTCACACAAAGCATCCAACCCATTTATAAGGGTGGAAAGATATTTTGAAGGGATTTGAACATCCCAAAACTTGTCCACTGACAATGGGATAGGGAACATAGGAGGGGTAGGGATGTGATTTGTTTCATTAGAGAATCCTATCTCACCCTTTGAAAAATGCTCCTATGGGGTCACACTAATAATGGGACTAGATTAATGGCCTGTAGAGAAACTGGTAGTTACCTTCATACTTTCCATCGGGAGGTGTTATACACTTCTCCTAATGATATACCTGAAAGTTGTAGACTAGGTTGTGATGCTCATAAACCTTCACAACAGTTAGGAATACAATAGTCATAGAGTACACAAGAGAGTTGTCAACACCAATGGATGAATAGGTATTGTTTCATGTTGAGCTCACCAAAAATGTGAGAGGGGAACTCTCCATGTTCAAGGCCCTAGGTCATGAAAGGCCAAGAGTGGAAGGTTGACCTAGCTTACCTCAGCTTAACAAGATGTTGGGGAATGCATGACGAGAATGATGAGGACTATAATGTCCTTCAATCACCCTATAGACCTAAAATGCAAGATAGGGCTAGGCGAGCCGATTTTTAGGTTTAACACTACACCTCAGGAGGCTCTCTACCTAAGGATAGAAGCACGGTCCTGGGATGATAACACGATGCACTGGTGTCTCAAGTGCGTTGGCATTTGTATGACCAAATAACTTTGGAGATAAGGTCAAACCTAAGAAAACAAGCTAATGACCTAGCTAACTACTATTAAAGGGCCAAAATAACATGATTAAGTAAATAAAATACTCTCTAGTGTGATAACGTAAAATGTGAGTGTTAAAGCATCAAGAAGGACCTCACAAAGAAACTTATTCACCAACTAGCTCCTCAAAAGCATGTTCACCTACACACAAGAAGGATAAAAATGTTGGGTGGCTATATAGGGGCATGCCTTAGTCAAATCCCTGTTGAGGTGTTTCCACCTCCACAACTAGCCAAGAAAGCAAGATAAAGAAAACAACATAATAAAGAACACTAAAGAACTACAAAATAGTAAATGTGCTTACTCTACCAAGTAATAGAGGAGAGGAATGGGAAGCTTACCACCTCCACCAAAAGCACTCAAGGCTAGTGGGGGAGAGATTCAGATTACTCGAGCCTCTGTTGCAATGGTGTAGTCCCAAAATTTCTCCACTGAAGTGGTGGAGTGAAGTTGTTGTTGCAATGAGGTGCAAGAGTGTTGCTAGAATTCTTGAAGTGAATACAAGAGTGCAAGGATGTTGTCAAATATTGCTTGAAGGGATGCAAAAGAAGTTGAATTGAATACTTAGAAGATGAAATGGAAGAGTGAATAGGGAATTTGAAGGAGAGAGTGAGGAAAATAGCCATATTCAGGTTGGTTGGCCAAAGAGAGTGTTACAACTTGACCACCAATGAGAAGTGTAATGCCTCTGTAGGTTTAGCCACAAGAATCTTCCAAGGACTTAAGAACACCATGTGGATGTCTATGCACTGCGCGGGTGTCCTTGATAGAAATTCCCCCACCGACACTCATAATAGGTGCCAAGTGGGATGCAAGCAGTGGGATTAGGTATAATTAAGCCTCCAAACTTGGTTTTTTGAAGTGGAAAAAGAAAAAAAGGTTAATTTTCATAAGGGGTGCAAATTCACTCTTATACAAAATTTTATGTCTCCCTGTCACAAGAAGTTGTTCATATAAATTCCCATGTACCTATATTGGACCCCTTATTCAAGAAATGACAACCTATACATCACACCTTAGTAACTTTATGCAGAATTTTACAAAGGAGTGTTGAATCCCCCATAGCTTTAAAGCCTATTGAGTAAATGGTTCGAATGGTCACTTATGAATTTCAATACATATCTATAGAAGACCAAAAGATCAAGGTCAGAATGGATTCATTTCAAACACTAAAGTAGTGGTTCATGCCTAAGATAACAAGGGATGCTGATCAATTGAAAGGCTCCAAGTATTGGATAGATTAGTTTAGAAAAAAAATTCCCAACTGCCTCACTAATTTATGGAAGGATGGTGAGATAAATATTTAGTACCTCAATTTAACCTTGGATGGAATAATTGCACTAGATGCTGGATACTCAAAATTCATCACAAATGGAAAGGGTTATTAGACAACAGATGGAAGAGTCACTTGGCCTGTTGAGAATTATAACTCAAATTTATTGCCTTCATTACTTCTTGGAGCAGTTCTTTTTTCCTTCTTCATCGACCTGAGTTAAGTCGCTGGTTTTCAAGTTTATCTAATTGAAGTCAAGGGGTTCCAAAGTTTCATAACCTCCTGACTTAGTGAGAATGGAGGGAAAGCTACTTCCTTTTTTGTCAACTCATCGTGGGTTTTGGGAACTTCATAACCTCTAACTTGGGATTTGGAAGTTTAGGTTTTGAGGGATGGAGCAATCCCTTTGTTGGCAAGTCATGGGTTCTGGGAAATTCGTAACCTCCAACATGAGGTTTTGGAATTCAATTCTCCAGTGATATAGTGACTTCGATGCCGACGGATGTGGGACTTGATAGGATTGTGAATCATGTTGAAGGCCGATAGGTTGTGATTATGTGGAGGATAGATGGCATGTGGGCCCATGTGCTTGGTGGACATTGGTGAGATGGTAATGTATGTCTCTTTGACTAGGTAGCATGGTGTTAGGTGGATAACCCTAACTTCGACTATGTAGATTTGTTTGATTGCTTGTCTGATGGCTAGAATTGGAGATGGCATATGGTTCAAAAGGTGTATGAGCTTAATGACATCAGGGAGACCTATGGGTTTGATGTGACATTATGAACTCTTGTTGATGGACGTTGTCTTGCTGATGGACTTGGTTGAGACCTCAAGATGATGGAAAACATCAGCGACCCTTTGATGATTGGTGTTTTTTGCTAAGCTATGGCTGATAGACAAAGTCATGCTGATAGACTTGAAGGCAGACCGTGGTTGGAGAGGTTAGCGCAGTTAATAGTTTGTTTGACTATTGGAATATGAACTGATCTACAGAAGGTGAACCATTTCCTATCTACTAAAGATGAATGTATATACATTGGATGTTTTGTAGTAAGAGATAGAGATGAATCTCATAGGAGGTGAAGGCTAAGCAGCTATGTGACAAAGAGGCCGAGAGGCTGGTGGTCGAGTCGTGCGGTTGTGTAGCCAAGTGAGATGTCTCACACTATAAGAGGAATATTGAGGCAAGATTATGCTACCGAAATCTCTTCAGATTAACTGTCTTGGTTGATATCTCATGTTAATCTGCACTGTATACTATGTGAGAGTATTGTAATAGTGTGAAGGTTGTAATGGATTGAGAGGTTGATCAGTGAAATGTAAAAATGAGAGAGGGAAACAGAATAGGGTTGTTGCCAGTTTGTCTCCAAAATGAAACAAGGAGTAATATTTGTGAAAAAGGCTATGAGCCTGAGATTGTATTGTAACTCTATTTGCTGCTAAATAATACAATGGCTCAAATATTTTGGAGTGTGGGGTTTTTTACCTGAAAGGGTTTTCCCCATATAATTTTTTGTGTTCTAATCTTTTGTACTATCTTTCATGTTTAATGGTTTTGTTTGTTGAATCTATTTATGCAAGTTGTTAAAACTAAATTTACATGTGCTTCTCTTAGAAAGATTAATGTGGGCAATGAACTGTGTCTGATTCCACTTGTGACATAGTTGTACGTATTTTTGATGCAATCTATTTTAAATTCAAGTTATCGAAGGCACTACTATTCTTGGAGGTTTCTCTGAGATGAAAAAATTTTCCCAACAAGTGGTATTAGAGCCTTCTTTTGGTTGCTGGTTTTAGGTATTTCTCCTATGAATATTTCTTAGTCTATCAAGCTTGAGGAAATCTGGAGGAATTGGCTGTTGCATTGATCCTTTGGTGAGTCAAATTCTTGTAGTATTCAGAGACAACATGTAGTTTGAAGGATGGTGAAGATGGAGGTGGCTATCTTGGAAACAATATAACCTTAATGTATGAGGTGGATTTCTTTGCTTCTTGGTTGAGTTGCAGCAAAGCTTTCATATTAGGTGTTTGTGTGAGAGGCTTTGTGGTGATATGGAGAAGCTTGGGTTATGTCTTAGTCATGGAAGATAATGCTTATGCTGGGTGGTATTTCCTAGTGTTGGAAGGCATTGTATTCTATTAACCTTGAATACTAAAGGCTATGGAGTTAATCATTAGATGATTTGAAAGTTTCTATAATAGCCTATCTCCTTCTCAGATGCATGTGCATATTGATGGTTTTGGAATTGGCTTGAAGGGAGCCCGGATTTATTGAACTGTTGTTTCCTTTTTTAAAGATGTATTTTACTTGCATGTTTTATGTGGTTTTTTGGGTTTTACACGTGAAGAAAAACTTGTGATTATGTGGAGTTGTTAAAATATTTTCTAGACCCTGGCTTTTGGGGCATTACTGGATGAGATGTTTGCAATTCTGCCTGTGTGCTTTGACATGGTATGAGGAGGAGAGATGATTTCTCTATATGAGAGTGTTGGTATGTGATTTTTCACTTAGCATTCTTGTGGTGTTGCTTGTGGATTCCTTGACTATGGTGCTTGTTGTGGACATGTTTGGAAAATCGGATTTGGTCATGATTTGGTGTTGTAGTCTTAGTGTCTACATGCTTATCTTCTTTGATATCTCAGTTCATGATTACTGATGTGATGATGGGTTTGCACATTCAATGCAATTGATATTCCAGTTATGTGGTTGATGGTTTAGCTACCCATTGGCTGCAGTGAGATAACTCGGATGTGGACTGTTTATATCCATGAGGTTGATGCAATGTTGATGCAGATCTATTAGTTGGCCTTGTTTGTGGTCACTTGTGCATTGGTATGTTTGCTTTGAGATGAGAGGATGGATGGTGTTGAGTACTTGAATATTCAACTATGGGGACCTATAGCATGTTGTATCATGATGTCATGGACAACTTGGATACATTGCTTTGTGTAAAATTTTGACAGTGATGGTAATCTCTACTTGCTTTGGAGATCTTGGTGCCAATTGATCGACATGTTGTTGTGTGGACTTGAAGGATTCTCAGATTAGCAGATGTTGGTTCATGATGCTTGAGAAGCTAAGTTGTTATAGTTCAGTGGGATCTTTAGCAATGACTCTGGATTCATCACTTGGTGGTGAATGTTTTTCCTTTAGTGTTATAGATGGTACTAGGAGGATCTCTTTGATCTTGTTATTGTAGAAGGGTTCTTTTGCATTTTCTTGGGCATTATTTGAGGATGTGCAACATCTTGGAACCATGGAGGATGTTTGGAGTCTTTGGCTAAGGTGTTGCCAATGCTTGACAGGTGATGTTGGTTTTGAGTTTTTTTGCTTTATGTCATGGTATACTCTTGTTTATGCACTAGATTTTTGACATTATGCATTGCACTTGAGACCATGGTATGTTCACTTGGAGATTTGGTATCTCCTAAGGGGATATGTAGATCATGGTGTCATGATAATTTCTTGTTTTAGATGTTTGGAGCTTTAACAGTGGTCTAGAGTTTCTCTATGTTTTGAGTACATTGGTCATATACTTGAGAACTTCATGTTAGTGCAGTAACGTAGTTTGGAGTTCAACATGGGATGATCATTTGGAGGTGCTCATGGATACATGGAGAATAAGGTGAGGTTGTAATTCTCTTGAGAAAGGTGTTGTTTTCAACAGAAATTCTGAGTAGCCTACACCTTTGTTGAAAATGAGTTCAACAAAGACCAATGAGGAGATTTCTCTTGGATGAGTCATGGTGGCTTGTATATCTTGAAGGAGCATTCATTTTTCCCACTCTTGGTCTACTTGGCAGTTTATCTGAGAGGTATTTTCCCATTATATTTTTCAAGTGTGTTTTATGATTTCTTTCATGATATGGATCTTGAATTTTTGTTAAATGGTTATGGAGGATTCATAGTGGAAGGTGGACATCTCCTTGAGCTTTTTCATTATATCATTTATTGATAAGAATTGGTAGGAGATAGTTATATGGGCTGATTTCCTGAGATGGGAATTGAGGTAGAGTAATCTTCTTTAAGAGGCTTAAATCCATGATTGTTTACATGTTATATTTGTTATGCTTGATCTTGGTGATTGAACGGTTGGATGTTGTTATAGCATCTCTTTGGAATGGGAAGGAGATCATACTTGACACAACTTGCTGTTAGAAGTGTATGTAGTTTTAGCTCTCAAAAATGTAGGTTGAATGCCTCAAGAGGCTACCAATCTCTCGATACACTTTAGGGTAACAGCCAAGGTCAAGAGAACTCAATCTTCTACTCTTTAGGTGTTGCAAACCCGGGTGGGTGTACCTTTATGAATAATGTAGACTTGACTTGAGATTATCTTCTTGAAACAATTTGTTCACAATGCCAATGGGAGGTGAACAGATGAAATCCAACTTGAATACAGTAACAATATTCTAATCTAAATCTTATATTGAATGCTTAACTAATCAAATGTAAAGGAACTGAAAGAATTCAAAATGATGAATTGTAGAGACTAGTGCCTTATTGGGTATGCAGAGTCAAATGAGACTAGGATGAACAACACTCTCTAGAGAAAACATAAATTATTTGGCACACATTTTGCTTACAACTTGTATAAACTTTCGATACTATAACTATTAAGTTCTACTTTAAGAATCCAAATGAATTTCTCTCTGATTACTATGATCAACAAAAGGACTTAATCTTTGATTGAAAGAACTAGGAGATTAATCACATGAATACAACAAATGTGTATTGATAAATTAAACATAAACTTGTTATGTCAATTTAAACAACTAGAAAGCATCAACTTGGAGACAACTTAGCAGTATTTTCATTTAATTCAATTAGACAATTAACACCAAAGAAATATAGCAACATGAATTGATTTTCATAAGTACCTCCATTCTAAAATCATGCATCAATAGTCTCTAATCTGACAATTTACTCTAGTGTATCTACTTGCAGTATTGAGCATCTAATTTCTAGTGTCAATTTACAATTACAACATGCTTATTTATACACCAGCATGAGAAAAATATCAAAATGAAACTTCATGTCAGCCCTCCACAAGATTCGAGCTCAATTCAAGTCAGCTAGCAGTAGTTGTCAAGTATTCTACATGTCGGCCACAAGACTTATGTTTCTGTTATTTACCAGTGCAAAGTCGGCAAGACAAAGCGTATGGTCCTACCGAAAACAATTCATTCGTTCTCATCCCGTGCACCCTTATTTTGCTTTCACATTCGCTATGGCTCATTCGAGTTGGTGAGAAGCCACATAAATAACAAAGTGTTTTATTGAAGTGTACTTCACCTCCTATATGTCGTTGTAGCAACCTGTTAGTCATATCGAATCCATATAGTATTCCTTTGTTCCCTCTCTACTTTGCTATAACACATAGGTATCAGGGAGACCTCACACAAATTGTTTTAAGTTTCATCGAGAGCCTCCCATATAAGTTCATGTCATTGTGACCATCCAATTGTCCTACTGACAAAGCCACCACTGCACTCCACTTGGCAAGACCCTAGGCTCTTCGCTAGAACAACACACCAAAACAAAGATCTCACATCGAGCAGTACCTTTTATTACATTCAACTTCGCCAGGACCACAAGGTTGTCTCACCAAAAAGAATACACATCGGGCCATCATTGCTTTACCAAAAGTCACCTCGAGCTCACTCGTGTTCACCAAGAAAACACCCCACTTACACCGAAACAAGTAACACACACCAACGAGCCCTTTGATATGCATAAAGTTGGCGAGACCGAAGGTCTCTCGCTGAGACCTCATCCCAATAGCCAAACTCATACTGATGCATTCCTTTAATCACCAGTCGGTGTGATAAAATGACATCACCAAGACCATCTGCCGAATACCTTTAGCTTGGCCAAAATGACCACTCTATGTGTTAGTCGGTAAAACATGTTGAGCTCGCCATGACATTATATCGATGCCTCAATCCTTTGCCGATAGAGCCTTAGCATATGCCTTTCGACAAGACATTCATATTTCTCTATGACCTTCACCCGAATATGATTCTTATGCTGATGTGTGTCTTTTCTGTCGCCAAAACAAAAGATATGTCCTGCCGATAGCTTGGAACAAGTATTAGTGAAAAATACACAAATTGGGGAGACATTCACTCTGTCTTGCCAATATGGATAATATATGAAATATCAAAGACTAGATGGATTTAAATGGATCACATGGCATAATATAAGCAAGGCAACATGAGGAAGGGATTTTATGCTTATGATGAGGACTCATTTTGGAAACTCATGAATACAAGTGACTATAATTTTTTTCAAAATTTCATAGTTCTAACATGGAGGATGTTCTATAGGTATATGTTGTGCAAAGTTTTCTCTCTTTGGTCTTAGTGGTCTTCCTGATGTTTGGCTTCACGTTACATTGTTCTAAGGTTTAGTCGGAGCTACAGTGATCACTAGCTTGTGGTTATGTGTTTTCACTCATGATTCATGGGAGATGACACGGAGGTTCTTAATCTTTTTCCTTTATTGGGTGTGGAGAACTTGGGAGAGATGTGAAGACTTGTGGTGAGAGTTCTTGCAAGTTATTAATTTACAGGTTGTGCATATCATGGTGGATGTTCCTTGGTACTACATGGTTACATTTCTATGTGTTGCTATTGGTAGATTTTTTATGCCTTTGATCTTTCAGATTTGGCATTAACCATGCAGTGGGAGTTCCTGAATGTGTTTTGTCTTCTTCGATTGGTTGGAACATGGAGCTTTCTTTTGGAGTACATGGGTTGGTTATGTTGGTGGCATAAGTTTACTAATGTTTGATACCTTTAATGTATGGATGATTGGATTTTCTAGCACTTGTTGGGGGTGCTATTTTCAGTCACATGGTTTTATCAGCTGGATGGAAGTAGTCAGAATGATTGTTGTTCTACTTGATGTTCTTTCTTGTTTTCTAAAGTGATGGTGGTTGCTTATTGTTGATATCACTAGGGTCCTTTGCTTGTGTTCAATGAACTTGTGCCTATTCACCTTGGCTTGTACCTTTCTTCCATAAGTGGCATATTGGAAGATGATAGGAATTTTTTCCTGAATGGTGGACATCTTGGATGTTGGTGCAGAATTCTTGATGGAGAATGAGAACATGTTTGAGATCTTTGTGGTTTCATGGAAGGCTATGATTGGTTGTTTTTGTTTAGCTCGTGAGCACAGTGGAGTGGTGGCTCTGTTGGTGCCTTTTCCATCTATAGGATCTAGTGCTTGTGTTCTTGAGACTGATGCATATACACCTTGGCTTGTTCTTTTTCTTGTGCTACATGGTTGGAACTATTGCCTGAGTTGGTGGACATCTTGGATGTCATTGTAGGTGTATTGGTTGGAGCACGAAAGCATTGTTTAAGATTCTATGTTTGCATTGGAAGAAGCCAGTAAGTTCTTTTTCAAGTGGGAGAATGTTGAGAATTATGACTCAAATTTACTGGCTTGATTACTTCCTGGAGCAATTCTATTTTCCTCCTTCATTGGCCTGAGTTAAGTCACTGGTTTTCAAGTTTATCTAATTGAAGTCACGGGGTTCCAAAGTTTCATAACTTCCCGACTTAGTGAATCTGGAGGGAAGGCTACTTTCGTTGTTGTCGACTCATCATGGGTTTCAGGAACTTCATAACCCCTGACTTGGGGGTTGGAAGTTTAGGTTATGAGCGATGGAGCGATCCCTTTGTCAGTAAGTCATGGGTTCTGGGAACTTCGTAACCTACGACATGAGGTTTTGGAGTTTAGTTCTCTAGTGATATAGCGAATTGGATGTCGATGGATATGGGACTCGATAGGATGGTGAATCATGTCAAAGGTTGACAGGTGGCGATGATGTGGAGGATAGATGGCATGTGGGCCCATGTGCTCAGTGGAAATTGGTGAGATGGTAATGTATGTCTCTTTGACTAGGCAGCATGGTGTTAGGTGGATAACCCTAACTTTGATGGTGGAGATTTGCTTGATAGCTTATCCAACATCCAACATTGGATATGGCATATGGTTCAAAAGGTGTATGAGCTTAATGACATCGGGGAGATGGTGATCCCATAATAGTGGTTTACAATTTTTGGCCAAACTGGACACTGAAATTATTATTTTTAACTAAATCTTCACATTGGGCACCTATAGCAACTAAACCGTGAGGAATTTGAAGATGGTGCAAACTAGAGTCTCATCAAAAAGATTTTGTAGATTCTAAAAATATTTTTTTCAAAATTTTTGGAATCAAATTGCACTTCTTTTTCCATCTCCCACGAAAATTGATTTTTTTCAGAAAACAACATTTTTAAAAAGTGACGCACACCGTATAACACATAACTTTTTTTCCATGAAGGATAAAATTCTAATTCTTTCAAATTTAGATTTGTAACTTTGATATCTAGTGCTTCCATTTGTTAGATAGTTTTTATTGAATATTTTTCCTTAATCAAGTTTCAAAGTCAAACGAATTACAATTCAGACTGTGACCATATAGCAATTTTTTGTATATGTCAAAATTTAATTTAATTTTTTTGTTGGATCAAGGACTTCAATAACTGGTGCACTCATATTTTTCAATTTTTTTTTTGATAATCTTCTATTTTTCCACATGTGAAGAACAAAGAAATTCATTTTCGATGAAAAACCTATGTTTAATAAAACTTAAAAAACAAATACATAAGAAAACCAAAACATATTAAAATTATATTCATTGGATAGCTTGTCCTGAGGAATACAAGAATCATTTCAAAATAAATTTTAAATGAACTCATTTGATCCCCCAAAAGTTAAATCAAAAGTGATTTTTTATCAGCATTTTGATAGGTGTAAAGGAGACACATTTATAGGTATGGTTTAAAACTAGCGAGGTTCTATCCAAGGGGGTTTGATCTAAGGTGATTTGATCAAACCCTCTTCAATTGGAATCCTTAAAATGGAACTTTTTAAGGCTTAAATCATTATATTTTCTAAAAATATGTGATTTTAGCTAAAATTCGTTCCTCTCAGGAATTGTAAACCACTATTGTGACAACTATCATTTGATGTGACATTATGAACTCTTGTTGATGGACGTTGTCTTGCCGATGGACTTGGTTGTGACCTCAAGATGATGGATAACATCAGGGAGACTTTGATGATCAGTGTGTTTTGCTAAACTATGGCTGATAGACAAAGTCATGCCAATAGACTTGAAGGTAGACTGTGGTTGGAGAAGTTAGAGCAGTTAATAGTTGGTCTGACTATTGGAATATGAACTGATCTACAAAAGGTGAACTATTTCCTACCTGCTAAAAATGAATGTATATACATTGGAAGTTTAGTAGTAAGAGATAGAGAGACTGATGGTCTAGTCGTGTGGCTATGTAGCTGAGTGAGATGTCTCTCATTGTGACAAAAAGATTGAGGCAGGATTATGTTGCCAAAATCTCTCTTGATTAGGTTTCTTGGTTGATCTCTCATGTTAATCTACACTATATACTGTGTGAGAGTATTGTAATAGTGTGAAGGTTGTAATGGATTGAGAGGTTGATCAGTGAAATGTAAAAAGGAGAGAGGGAAATAGAACAGGGTTGTTTCCAGTTTGTCTCTAGAATTCAAAACAAGGAGTAATCTCTATGAAAAAGGCTATATGCTTGAGATTGTATTGTAACTCTATTTGTTGTTGAATAATACAATGGCTTAGATCTTTTGGAGTGTGGGGTTTTTTACCTGAAAGGGTTTTCCCCATGTAAATCTATGTGTTCTAATCTTTTGTACTATCTTTCATGTTTAATGGTTCTATTTGTTGAATCTGTTATGCAAGTTGTTGAAATTGAATTTATAGGTGCTTCTCTCAGAAAGATTAATGTGGGAAATGAATTGTGTCTGATTCCTCTTTGTGACATAGTTGTCATGTTTTTTAGGAAATCTATTTGAAAATAAAGTTACTGAAGGCACTACTGTTCTTGGAGGTTTCTCTGAGATGAATTTTTTTTCCCAAATGGCCAACACATGAAAAATATAGGAGTACAAATGGCCTCATGATTACATAGTTTACCAATGGGAGTAGACATATCTAGATCCCCCAAAAATATGTCAGTTAGGACAAAATTTTGAAACATTTGGTAAAATCTTTTTGAATTTCAATAGAATGAAGTTATAATTCATGGTTGAATTTTGGTTTCAATTGTTTATTGAAGTGAACTAATGAATGTTATCTTTTTGTCTCAAGTTTGATCTCTCCTTTTTATTTAAATCAATATATCAAGGGTATATCTGGTTTATCAAAACACATTTTTTGTCTTTGTGTGGTTAATTTAATGGTTCCTTCAAGGAAGGATTAAATTCCTTTAAGTAAATCACAGTAACCTGGGAAGAATAAGTAAATCAAACTAACAAGGAGATATGTGGTTTAAAATTAGGAATGATTTATTGGTGTCAAAATATCATCATATATGTTAATATTAGATATATATTTTCTTGGTTCAACTCCCAGGATAACTGGAGACAAATCAGACATAACCTTACTAAAGTATCTTTTTCCTTCACCCTGTTTGTGTTATGTTTTTATTAGTTTTTTTCTTGTGAATATATAACTAAGGAAAATTTGTCTAATACCTATAATTGTAAACATCTTCTTGGTTTTTTATTGCAAATTCTTTTTAATCTGTAAACTAAATTTTATTTTAAGTTTCCATTTGCAATCATCAACAAATTGGAAAGTCAACAGTTATCAACTTATGAAATAAATAAAGTTTTATTGATTCAAGTTTTTTATTTATACATTATTGTTTATTTTGACTTTAAGAAATGAGGAAAAGGACCATAAGGCACAAATTAGATGATAGTGATCATAATGCTGAAATTTCAGTCATAGATTATGAGCACTTTCATAGTGGAAAAGTGGCCAAGAATAATGAATATTTATCACGTCTTAGTTTAACAAACAAACAAGTTGTAAATCCACTAAGTAGTATATTATTTGTTTAATAGGGTTTAATGAAATTTTATAGGAAAGAGATTTATGTATATAAGACATAATATGATATTTTTTTATTTTATACGCAAGAAAAAGAGTGCAAAGAAAATGTTGAGGAAAAAAAGGAAATAAAAGATACAGTGCCCCCATCTCATAGAAGCTAACACATTTGCGATTCAACAAATGCAACTGGTGAAAACAATAGTTGATGATGGTTAGTTTGATTACATTCAAATTATGAATTCTAGAAAATTATATAAAATAAATAGATTGATGGTTGTTTGGATAGTGAAATTAGCTCTCTTAGAAATTAACTAAAGTATCTTGGCTTGAAATATCTAGAAGGATTATTTTAATTAAAGAGCATTTTTTGGTTATTTTTGTAACAATGATTAACAATGATTTTACAGTGTAGCTAGCTTGCTATTTTCATTCAAGATAGAAGTCACCAAAGTCAAGCACATACCAAGAATTTGGTACTCTACTTCAAAACCTCAACCTCACTTAGTTTAGTCTTCTTACATGGGGATATTAAGGAAGTTTATAAACAATTAATATATATCATTTTTTGTTTGTGTAAGAGAATCCTACGAGTTCCAACATGACAGTGGATCAACATCTGATTTATTAAGTAAAGATGATGTCACAGTTGGGAAACTAGTCGTGAAACATTAGGTTAGTAATTTTTTGATATTAAGGCTTTCCAGTTGGATATCAAAGATATTTTCTCATCAACTTAATTTGGAATTTATGTATAAATGGATTATTTCATGGTGTAGTTCTTTACTTGTTGATGGGTGTTTTTAAACTTCTCAACATAGGCAACACATAAGTGTACTACCTCTCTTGAAAGGAAACTTCCTACAAACAAGTTGCAAAAAATTACCCCAAGGTCTCTCAGTTGTTAGGTCATGACTTGGAAAAATAGCTCAATGGATTGACGTGATTTGCTGGTAATCATAAGGGGCATGGAAAATTGCTAAGTTGAAAGGGGATTGGATCTTCAAATGGAGTTTTATGAGATTATGGAAATGATGTGCATTTTTTGTGAATTCAAAACAACTATCTAAAATTCCATGTTCAACATCAAATTTAGCTTTACAATGATGCTAGAAATTTTCCTTAACTATTACTTCAAAGAAAGGTCAAAAGGGAAAAGGGAGGTAAGAGTTCCTAGACCTACAACTATTGATGAATAGTGACAATGGAGGATGCTACAGTGGACAACCTTCCTAATACTGAGTTCCACTTAACCAAACAACATATAGTCTCATTAAACTAGTGCTATTTTCTAAGGTCTATAGATTTTTCAGCTATTTATTCACCATAGAGCATCGATAAAAGATGAATCTTAAGTGTAGCAATAATTTAATGTTCAGACTAGCTTTACACTACTATTCATCATCAACAAATAGCAAAAAGCATGAACATGAAAGGCATCAACACAATAACATTCTTCAACATCAATGGACAACGTGAACTAAACTACTAGAAGGTACTCAAAGTAATTAGAACAAAAAACTAGATTTATCTAAATCTATCAAGTTTGATGATGAATCATGCAACATGTGAGAAACATAAGAATCCACCAAAAGCAATGAAATTCTATTGAAATTTCTATAGCATGTCCTTACAACAACTCAACTCTCTCTTTGAAAATGAGAGGAGACCCCTATTTATAATATTCCAAAAGTGAAATGAATGGCCAGGATTTACTCTCATTGTGTGGCCAAGATGCATTTTAAATTAGGGTTTCACCTACCTCAAAAATATATTAATATAAAATAATTTTTTTGTCTCATTCCTATATTGTCCTCTAGTGGCTTTGACATTGTAGTAGTTTTGTCTTCAAGTGACTACCTTCTTTTCCTAGCTAAACTGTCACAAACTTATCATCTATCACTAGTTTTCCTTCACTTTTTTTGAGAGTGGCGTATTCCATGAATTTCCCAATCAGTGCCAGAAGCTTATCACATTATATATATATATATATTGCATGATGTCAAATTCAATAACTTGGAAGGTTAGCATCTTGAATCTACCAATGATTTTCTCCCAATGTTTTGTGCATCTCAACATGGCCTTTATTACCTAATTTGACTAGGTGAATGTCCTTGCAACAAAGTCCATGAAATATGATGTTAGTGTGTTTGTTGCCCCTTGCTCTGTCTTCTTGTGGAAGATTGGCCTAATCTTATCTACATCTAGCTCCAACACAGGCATGTCAGAGTCTGCCATTAGCTTGAGGTAATCCTCACTATCTATTCTATGCTCTTTGACCCATTTGAGGTCTAGCTCAACCTCATGCAATACTCTTTCCAGGACATCCCTCCTACGATCCAGGCCCAATTTCCATGTTTCCACTAGCCAGTGATCATCTTTTGTGAGGGCTAGTTCTTTCTCCCATTTCTTCTCAAGCATCTTGAGAATGGACTCGAGCTTAAGATAAGTGATTTGATATAGCTTGAGGAACCAGTGATATATATTTTTTGTTCCCTCCAATTACTTCTACACATCGCTGAATTTTTTGGTCACTAGGGAAACATGGCCTATGCCCATGTCACCATAGTAAAGTACTCGTCAGAGCCAATCTATAGTATCCTTGGTCCAATTCTTCATTTTCTCCATCTTGGTGAGCTCTTCTTGGGAGAGAAGTGGGGGCGAGGAAGATGTTGTTGGGGTTTCTTCCTCCAAGGAAGTCCATTGTTGAATGTAGGTAGTGAGATCCACCACCTATGCTTTTAATTCCTCCTTAGAGGTCTGGTCCTTGTTCATTTGTTACATGATTGTGGCCATGCACCCATGGAACTCATCATTTTTCTATTCTCTTGTCACGGGGCCCAAGTTGATGGTAGAAATTTTATAGCTGACCCCTTCTCCTTTTTCTATCACTAGGGTTGTGATCTAAACTATCTTTGATCCAGATGCATCGACTGTGATGTGGGAATGAACTCTTGGCTTCTTTTCTTTCTTCATCTTTGTTTGCACTCTTGTCAATATAGCCTTAAGTCAGGCCTTTGGGTCAACAAGAGTGGGGGCTTTCTTTTGCAACTGCTTTTCTAGCTAGTTAGGAATCCGAGTTTCCCCTTTTGGTGACTCATGTTCACCTTCCTCTCTCTATTCATGCTGGGGTTGTTTCTTTTCATCGTCTAGGGATTCTTGCTTTTCCCTTTCCTCTTCTTCATTGGAGTCTTCAATATGTATAGTCTTTTCCCTATTTGGCTCAATGGTGGCTATGTTCTCTTTAGTGATATTTTTTGTATGAGGCGCTCATTCTTCTTCCTATTCAAGCTCCACATGATGTTCTAGCTTAGGGCTCTTCTTGGGAGCATCTTCTTCTCTTCTTCTTTCTCTCCTTCTTCTTGAATGGAGCCTTTGTCTTGCTTGACTAGTGGAGGTTATTCAAATATCTCGACATTGCCATCAGTGTCTTATTTCTCTTTAGGAGGCTGCTTTTCAAATTTTACCTCTTCTCCTATATCCTTGAGATGTCGGGACAACTCCTTTATGAGCTCTTGGTATGAGATCTCTATGATATATTTTGGATTGAGTGCTTCAGTGTCTTCTTCTGAAGAATGTGATCGCTCTTTATCGGTCACCACCTTATCCACACTTATGTCCACTCTACCCTCTAGATGTTCAATGTAATCATCCTTAAAAGGATCTTCAAGCTCTTCTGTTATTCCCTTAGCTACCTCCCTTTGTCATTTTTTCATTTATTCTAATATCTACATAGTGGCATCCATTTTCAGTGGCTCTGTAGGTGGTGGAGGAATGGGCATGCCAACAACAATCTAGGTCATGACAACTTGGACAATGGGATTCATTATTACTGTGAAGTACTTTTTCTGCCTTAGTCATTTCCATTTTTTGGCTTGCATAAATGTCTTCATCTTTTGGTGCACCCGTGCTCAAATAGAATCATCGGAAAGATGCGTAATGTGCCACATGGTGGCTGCACAACATTCATCTTTCATCTTCCTTTTGGGAGAGATTCTGGGACATGTGTTGACTCATCAAACATTTTCTTGGGATCTATATTCATAAGCTCGGGATTTTCTACCTTGTTGACACATCATTTCTTTGTTGCGAGCTATTTACACCTCCTATGGAGTAATATGATTGAGGAGTTTGTTAGAGCTCGCCGGCCTTTTCTTTTTTTTCTCAGTTTTTGGGATGGAATTTTTGAGATGGTGCCTAGGAGTGATGTCATCAATCAACTAGGCCTTTTTCCATGTTGTTGTTTTTAGGATTTGATCATTTATGAGCCTCTATCTCTGGTAAAATATCTAAAGGATATTAATGCATTTGTAGTGCCCCTCCATTGTGACCTTTCTAGATATTTGTGTAAGTGTTATTAGGTCTTCGTTGTTTAACATGTTAATGAATTATGGGGTGAAATTAATATTTTAAATGGATCGGTGTGATTAGTTAATTAAATTAAAAATTGCTTATGAAATAATTTAAATAAAATTAGAATTAAAATAATAAATTAATAAGTCAATTTTTTGAAATAATATGTATATGATTATTATTAAATAATCAAATTAATTTGTTTTATAAAAGTATTTAATTGATTATCTTCTGGGGATAATTATTAAAAAAGAGAAAATAATGTGATTTCAAATAAATCTTGAAGATAAGATTTAAAACTGAAGTTAAAATAGGTGAAAATAGAAAAAGAAAGAAAAATGATAAAGCGTGCACATAAATGACTTCAAACAAAGCATCAAACATGAAACTTGTTTATTTTGTTGATTTTTGTTTTCAAAATTTTATCCCGTCTTGGGCTTTTATGTATGCGGTTTTTTGAGAAATGTTGGGAGGAGGAAGCCCATGGGGTTTCTGAAAAGAAAACCAGATCAACAAGAATAATGGGGAATTATTATGGATGTTGGAGTTGCAATTTGGAAAAAGGAGATCTTGTCATCAATTCTTCACCTGTCTCAATCAATCGCATTTAGGTTCCTTCTTTATTTTTGAATTCACCTCTGTATTTGTAAAAAAATTCACGTTTGTTTACACTGTTTGGTTTACTTTGAGTTATGGATTTATCGTGATCATTGAAATAGATGTTTTGGTCTTCTAACCAAACTTAGACTATCGAGTTCTCTTAGCCTTTAGAGAAGAATTTCCTACATGATTTGTAAGAATAAATGAATGCTATCTCCTCATGCGACCATCATACCTTTATCCTGCAAAGATCTAAATCTTTATTAGGCTAAACAAATTTGCTTTCTTGATTTATCTGTTTTGGGCAATATGAATGATTTTGTTTTCACAAGCTCAACAGTGTGAATGATTTTGATTTTGAAAATCTTTAATTGAAATTCCTTGAAAGTCTTTTCCATTTTGAGCAGTTTAAGGTTTTGATGAACCAACAATTACCTAGAGCTAAAGTTGTGATGTATCCTTTTCTATTGTAGCCCCAAAATATCAGGTTGAACCCCCATTCATTTATAATTGAAAGAGGCTTGCAAACTAAACTTGCGTGATGATACACAAGCAAGGTTTACAATATTAGGAATTGTTTTTCTTGTTTTGACTGCGCCATTAATCCAAATATTTTGAGAGCTTCTTTGTGCAATCCAATTTGAGCATATCTTGCTATCGTTCCCTAAGGTAACATGTGTATATGCCGCCATTGGCTTTTTCCTGAATGTTACAATCAAATCCTGTGGCCTTGGCTTCCAAGTCTTATGTATGTAGTGGTAGCCATAGGCGTCATAGCACCTTCACTATGATAAGATTGAGCAATTTTTTTATTCGAATGAAATCTCATGAGAGGGTGACCAGTTGAAACACGAGCTATCCCAATCAATGATTCTAAGTGAGACCGCTTCCCTCACCTTGTTTCGATACCCCCACGTTGGCGTAGGTAGGGAAGACACTGGAAAACATAGTGGGAGTTGGCTTTACTTCCACAAATTGCATTTGTATAAAGGTTTCTAAAATCCCTTTTAATAATTATAGCATGCACCTTCTCCTACGTTGCTAGCCTTTGGCAACTTGTTCAAGACTTAAACCATATCATAATGCATATTATATTCTCGATCTACCATTCTGCCATTTCTTTATGTGGGTACTTAGCCATTCAAATTTGTATCCCTTTATCTTGTCGCCCATGGTAATTCCCATGATCTTTTGCAATCGCTGCCTTACATATCTATTGGTTTGATTTAGTTGATGTTCATGTCTTCTCCCAATGTGTACATCGTTGTATCTATAGCAGTCTCTTTGAGCTTGGAAATTCAATGAAACTAGTATTATATACTCCATTCAATAAGGTATGCCATGGTCTCTAAATTCTGATAAGTTAAGAAATGCATTACTTGTGATTAATTTTATATTTGATGCAATTTTCATGTCTTTGTTATATACTGTTTATTTTTGATGATTTCTTCAGATCCTTGGTTTTCATATGTATATATATATATTATTTTACATTCTGATGTATTGATGGTAATACATTCTAGATGAAGAAATAAAATGTCAGTGACTTGAAACTTTTTAGGCAATAATTCTTTGGAATAATATGCCATGTGTATAAACAAATAAACAACCCTTGCATAGTTGATGTTGTATGTGAATTCTATCACCTAATTTTATAATGATGACATTCAATTTCATATACAAAGCATTCAGCCCAGGGGCGTCCCTCAACTTAATTGGTTTTTTTAATATAGTTGTATGTTTTAGAGGAATGCAGGTATATATATACATATAGGCCACACAACAAATCGAATATACATGATGCTTGAATTTAATATAGATGTATTATATTTTGAAAAGGAGGAATATATATATACTATGCTTGTATTCGATAATTTATCTTATATTTGGCACTCATTTTTGATATATATATATATATATTTGAGATGTGTGTATGAATTATGTAATATGAAGATGGTTTGTTTTAATGGGAATTTCTTATTGGAGGGGTATTAGTAAAAGTATATTCTCGTCTTAGTAAGTGATTGATCTTAATAGATAACCAAGTGAATGGGAGTTCTATATAGATAAGAGATAACTAAAATCTAAAATAAGGTAGTGATTACTATAAATGAATCGGTCATGAATGAATAAAAGGTTGTCTGATATAATCTTCATTATTTATTGTTTGGTTGTATTGTTTCTATAATTAAAGAAGAGGGTATTCAAATAATAAGGGAAAATAAATTATGTTTCATTTAGAATATTAAATGTAATCAAGTGATTTAGGTTATTATTATGTATGATAATTGTTTTGAAAACTAGGAAAAAAATTAAGCTGTTATTGTGTTAAAAAGTTTAGTTTGAGTAAGTGAAATGTGTGAAAATAATTAGAGTAGAAAAGAAGATTGTTTTAGTTGCTTTTGAAATATAGTAAGTTCGATTGATTCTATTTGTAGTTTTGTTAACTTGAATAATAATAGGTTTAGAATTAAAGTGATCTATATGTAATTAGAGGGTAACAATGCGAGTGATCATGTTAATGGTTTAATAAGTCAAAGTAAGACTGTTTACCACCTAATGTATTGATTTAATGAAATTATATATGAGTCATGAATTGATTGTTTTTATTGTGGTTGCTTGATCGGGTTGGATTAACAGATAATTTTGAGGGTTATGTTTGATGTGACTTCCTCTTGAGTTGATTTTGACTTGGGGAGTCTTCTTTCTTTTAGTTTGTGTTGCTATTCATTTGGGAACCCGTATGGTTTTGTTTTACCTTGATTGGTGAGTTCTTGGGTTGTCATTCTTTTCGGGCTTCTAGAGGTGGGGAAAGAGTTGTTGCTTTATTGGTTATCATGTCGATTCTTGGGAATTCCTATTTCTATGATTGATTTGATCTTTGTAGGTTTAACCTTGCACCTGAATGTGGTTTTCTTTTCTATGAAGTGCTAGCGTGGGATGGTGCATGCCTCATGTGGTGGTTGATATTTTGCTTGGTTTTGGTATCTTATGAAATTTGGCTTTCCCATTTGTGATATTGAGATTTTTTTGCTGGTAAGGAGGAGTGGCTCTCAGTGAGGGTCTAGCAACCAAAGTGGCTGGTCCAGGGTAACCCATTGGGAGTTTAATCAAGTGATAACTTAATTAACTAATTAGGGGGTTGGGTTGCATCTCACATTAATTTAGATAATGTAGCCTCATGCATGGGCCCAAGTGCTTGTTTAGGCTTGGGATGAGTGCGAAGGTTTGGAATGGCAAGATCAACTTCCTTGCCTCTACATAGTGGCATGGGGGTTTGACAGCCGGTAGAGGTGGCCAGTGTGATCCAATAGCCTAGGAAGGTTACACCAGGGTAACGCATAGGACCTATGCGATGACACTCCATCCTTTATCAACCTTACTTTCTTGTTGGTTCACCTTCATGTTCTTGTACCTTTGGAAGTGGCTATATCTTAAGTTTATTGAGAAAATTGGTTCTTGATGTTTTTTTGTTGTTGCCTCCTTTCAGTCATTTAGTGTTGCATATATGCCTCATGGAAAATTTATTGATGTTAATGAAAGGTACCTTGATATTTATTGTTGATTGATATTGTCATCTCATTTGAGGGATTTTTGATCCTTTTGTTGTTGGCACGTCTTATGGTTATTTAGTGTTGATGTCTAATATTGGCAATTGGTTCTTGTTGGAGTTTTCATTGTATTTGTTGTGGTTATGTGTTAGCAATGCTATAGGTTGTTATCTTGTGCTGCTATTATCCTTGTTATGGAGTCTTGTTTACCTTTGGTTTGCTTGACTTCTTGGTTGAGGATCTTTCTTGTCAACTCCCAACACGGGGGGTGGACTTTTGGGTCCACATGGTCAGGTGGAACATGCTAAGCACCCCATTGGGTCCCCATCCAAATTTCCAGATGTGCAGAGTTGTTCCTTGTGTAGTGACTCCAGGGATGTACAAGAGTTGGATCCAAACTTGGTGTTGGATCTCATTCTTCTTGGTTGAGTTTTATCATTTGATAGTACTTTTCACATTCTGGTTGGGAAGTACCATTGTATTGATGTAACTCTTGAACAATGTAGTTTCATGTCATAACTATTATGTACTTGTGTACCCCGATTGATCAATGAAATGAATATATATGTTCACTTGATTATGTTATGTGTTCATTTATGGATGTATGCACATTTGTTTAATTATGATATATTATGGGTTCACAATGCAATCTTCAGATTTGTTTAAGTATCATTAAGGAGTGGGTTCATGTTTAGTAATGTTGTCACATGTACCCCAGAGGACATAGTTGATATTGCATTGGTATAATTGCATTGCATGTATTGTATGTTAATGCATATCTTATGTTCTATTTTACTTTCAAAAAAAAATTTGTGCTGTAATATTTGTTAGTTCTATGTGTCCTTTGGGGTTCACATGGCGAGGTGTTACAACAATAGCAGAGAATTGATGTACAAAGATCATTGCAACCTAACCAAAGATCTGTGATCAGATCATGTGCTCTTAACTGTTAACACTTGGTGGAAATTACTTTTGAGCTGAGGTGGCGTGTATCTTTTGTTCTGGCTACATAAGGAAGGAAACGACACAAAAGAAGAAGGATTTTTTTCCAAGTGATATTTTCTTTGTTAAGAAAATTTTCTTTACTTTTCTTAGGGTTTTAGAATTATTTTCAGAAGCAAGTTCCAAAACTACTTTACTTTGGTATGTTATATCTATTAAGGTTTAAACTATTGTTGGATTGGCATCCAAACTCTATTTCAAAGTTCATTTGATATTTAAAAGCATGAATTATTGAGGAGAAATTGTTGAGACTATGCATGTATGGCCTTTTCAAGTTTTTTTCGTTATATTATCATTCTAAATAAAACACTGTGTCTTGCAAGATATATCTAGGTAGTTTAAGTAGTGGATTTCTATGCTTTATGCTCGTATGGTAGAGTAGCGGCTTAAGAAAACTGGACTATGTCATTGAAATTCTCTATTTTTTTAAAGTTGTTATTTTATTGTGCTATGTTGTATTAGCAAGAAGAGTTCATGAAATTTCTGAAATATTGTTTTGTTACCCATAAGAAATATTTATGTTTGATCAGACCTTAATGAACACTACCTGTGGAAAGATTTGAATGTCTACACTATGCTTGAAGTTAGCCTTTGTTGTTCATTCTCTTTCCAACAATGAGGGGTTGTGGCATTTTGTGTCTATTTATATCAATCATAAGAATAATTTGGGTTTGAAATGTTGTAAAAGCTTTGGCACATTGCCTTTTATGTTTACATTTAGTTCTCCTCTTATCTCAAAACCCCAAAGAAGAGCTGAATTTCTAGAAAAAAACTTGAAGATATTCAGTGAGATGCAATTTTTCCCCCACTCACTGAATTTCCCATAAGATTGTCGAAGAGGCACAAGCTTTGATGATCAATAGTTTTTTTTTCTGGCATACTCGATGGGATAGGAGTTTTCCAAACACCTGATTAGAAGTCAAATATTTCTTGAATCAAGCTAAGGAAGGAAACTAGAAGTTTCATGCCAAAAGTCTAGACAAGACCATCCTCGAGAGGTCACTTCTAGTACTCTTAGTTACTTGCCTCAAACCCTAGAAGGAGAAGACTTACAAGTTTTGTATCCCCTGTAAGGAGTAATAGAGCGAGAAGTCAGAGCCTAGTATCTAGAGCTTTATCTACTCCATTGGGAGGCTTAAAATTCCAAGTAAGATTACTTGTATATTTGATTCACAAGAATTTTCTCTTTATGGCTCATGTACCTCCCCCCGCTCCTAAAAATTTCTTAGCATGGGATAGTGGTATTCCACTACAACCACCCACACCACCAGATGTATGGCCTCCTATACCCGCTAATGCCCTCAATTATATTCCAATATTTTTTGGAGAAGATTTCAAAACCCCTTCTGAGCACCTTCAAGATATAGCGGAGGTATGTAGGGTACATAACA
>VDFB02252616.1:175583999-175908215 GCA_007258455.2 Sequoia sempervirens | reverse complement strand
GAGAGGGAGAGGGGGTATGAGGGAGAGTCTTGAGAGAGAGAGAGGAGGGAGTGGGAGAAAGATAGAAGGTAGAGGGTTTAAGGTTTTAAGGATTTAAGGTTTAAGGGTAGAGTGGAGAGACATAGGAGTGAGTGAGTGAGAGAGAATTAGGAGGGGAATAATGGGAGAGGGAGAGGGCGGAAGAGATAATATTTAAATATTTTATATGTTAGTAATATTAATTGGTTATATAATATTGTATATATTAGTTATCTATATATATACATTAACTAAAGTATAGAAATAATATTTAAATATTATACATAATAATATAATATATTATATATTATATAACTATGTAAGAGACTATTGCAAGTTGTATATTATATATTAAATTATAAACTATATTTTATATTCTAAACTAGATATATTAAAACAAACTATAAAATATTTATTGCATTTTCTAATTCATATATTATAAAGTGTATAACATTTTTTAAAATCATATATAAGCCAAATCAAATATTCGATTCAAAACGGATATTCGATTGAAACAAATATCCGATTCAAAATAGATATCCGATTTGAAACAAATATCTGATATTTCTGACACAAAATTTATTGCCGAGGATTAGCCTCAGGCTTGCTTTGGAATTTGGCTAGGACATGCCAATCCTAAGAAGTCAACACAAAAAATGTGTTTAACAACTTACCTTTTTTTTCTAGACTTCACCCATGTGGCTAACGACTTTTTTTTAGCCAAAATTGATGAAATGAAAAAATTTTGTAGAGGAGACTCTCAAATTTCCACCAATATAAATTATGCTTTACTTTGAATTTAATAAATAATTATTATTCATTTTCTATTAGAATTATGACTAAAGTCCTAATTGATAGGTGATTGAAAAATATTTATAACTTTCAAATGGTATCATATTTTTTTAATCCAAACATGTCACATTCTATGCTTTGCATACTATAGGATTAAAAAAAAAAAATTGAATTTCATGAAGTTTTGACCAAGTTAAGGTGGTCGACATACAAGTTTTATATTTTAAAAGTTGTAATAAAAATTCATAATTAATTATTTACTTGAAAAAAAAAAATTACAAAAATATGTCACATCCA
The DNA here is from genome assembly GCA_007258455.2 of Sequoia sempervirens. Classification (NCBI taxonomy): domain Eukaryota; kingdom Viridiplantae; phylum Streptophyta; class Pinopsida; order Cupressales; family Cupressaceae; genus Sequoia; species Sequoia sempervirens. Next base: position 175,907,108 of record VDFB02252616.1, on the reverse strand, counting down.
TACATGAGTCCTCTACTTATATCTAAAATCTTAAAAAATATTATCATTTTATTGTGGTTAGGTGGTCAATAGACACCTACTTCTTATTTTTTCCCTAAATTTAAGTACTACTACATTGAAATTTCAAATTTTCACCAAAAAGATTTTTTTTTTAAAAAACCTAGTAGTTTAGAAACTACATTCAATTTTCCTCAAACTCTATTCTTACATATTTTTTAAATAATATAGATAACTTATTCAAATTTTTATGTCAAGTTGCCTAACTCTGTTTTTTTGAATTTTCATTGCCACTTAAGGGCTTGTTTTTTCCATGATGATCCTGCACATACCCTCTATACATTTGAAATGACAAAGGGGCCAACTCATTTGTATTGGAACCACATTCTTTTTAAGAGAATCATATTTGCACATATGAACAATATGATTCATAGACAAACTCTAAGTGATGCCAATTTGGCTTGCTTTGCTTGCATCACTTTGATACCCTTTGATGATATCATCAAATGCCTTAATATATGTCTCATATATCTAGCCAAAAAGCTTCCACATATGTAAATGGAAATTACACATGTGCAATTAGATCCTTTATTGTGCATAATTAAGTTTTCACTTCAATGATCTATTGTCACATGTAATTTCCAATTACCCATGTATTGGTAAGTAACACATGTTCAATTACCAGTTACATATGCATAAAATTATCTTCCATTATTTCATTTTCATGGATCTAACCCAAAACTAACAGATCTATAATTTCCAGTTACATATATGACGCTGGCTTATTTCATTTCTACTTGAGAGTTTGTCACATATAGCTAGATTTTTTATTTCAAAACTATAACACACCCGGCCTAACCATCACACTTGTTAGAAAAAATTGATATAAATTAGAAGTGACCACGGTAATCAGGTTTGCAAATTTAGAAATTCAAAATTCTCAAATTTGTACCATGCCAAATTTATCATATATTTGCACCTTACTTAACAAAGTCTTTCCTCCTTTGCTAATAAAGTTTCTAAAAGGAAATGCATCTTACCCAATGCAACCACATGAGTAACTTCATTATCTGCTTGATCACACCCATAATTTTCCAAAAAATATGCAACCCTATTTCCCTCTCTATATGTGTGCAAAATTTCATAATTACCTATCTTGTCAAGCAAGGCCCAAATCTCCTTAGCAATATATTCAAGCTTCCAATTCTAAAGCTTGTGATCTCGACATGCATTAATTAAAATAAGTGAATCACTTTCTACCTGAATATTAGGTAACTTGAAGCTAAAAACTAACTTCAAACCAAACAATAGAGCTTGAGCCTCTACAACATTATTAGTTCTTGGAAGCAATTTATAAGATTTTTCACATAGCACTAAACCTTTATGATGTTCTTTGGAGGATCTTAATCCTCCTAGTATTGATGATTCTTCTCCCTCTACTTTAGATGGTTATGAAAATAATGTAAATTCAAAGCCTTCTAGTAATTACTTGGAGGGTACTCCATATTATCTAGACTTTGTAGCCATTAAAATAGTTTGGGCTCATAAAACATTGTAGTAAAAAAATTATTGGGTTGGGGATCCTTCAAACATTAGAAGAACAAGGTCACAATTTTAGTAGAATCCACATCTCTTTTACATACATTTCATGAAGCTTATGGTATCCTCAAGTGGGATTTTTTATGCAAGAAGAGTTAAGTTCCTTGAAGATGAACCACACAAGGGATCATGTCCACCTTCTTAAGGGAAGCAAAATTTTGTAGTGCAAGTGGGTTGATAAAAAACTCTATAGATAGGTCAATTAATATGAATATAAGTCTTGCTTGGCTACCAAAGGATTCTTCCAAGTTCCTAGGATTGACTACTTTGAAACTTTTGCATTAATTGATCAAAAAATTCTATTGACTTATCATTGTTATTATTATAGCCCATTGATGGGAATTTCATAAAATGGATGCGATTCAAAGAAAAAGAGGATTCAACAACACATCTCACAAACCTTCACAATAATTCAAAGCAATCTTTGTATAACACATGCTATTAGACATTCTATATCATATTAGAAACATAACCATGGTAGCCCACAATTTAATGCAACAAACAGTCATTAATAACTTCCAAAAAATAAATAATGAAGCCAATCACTCCAATGAGATTGAATAAAACATAGTTATAGACTTTACTCCAATTTTTATGAAGATACAACAGTGGAAAAGAAAGTTATTGCATTTTTCCCAAAACTGCAAACCCTAAGTAGGGTTCAAACCTGCCCTTACAAAAATGGTCATAACTTATTCAAATCTTAATAAAATTTTATGAGACTTGAAGAAAATGAAATAAGATTCACATGGGAAAAAAATACAATTGGTTTTAGATCCAAAATATAGACTTTACAATCTATACCATCACATTTTTTAGACTGTAAATTTTGCACAATATTATTAGAATAGGGCAGTCTCACCAAAATAGTCATATCTTCCACAAAATTCAATAAAATTCAATGAGACAAAAAATAATTGGAAACTATAAACAAACATATTTCCATACATATCTGATACTCCATTATTTGTATCCATACCAAGCCGTAAAAAACACAATTTCAGCCTAGAAACAATGTAAAAATAAGAAAATGCACACAAAATTTGAGGTTGCCATTATCAAACTTCAAAAATAATGTCTCCAATCCCCTAATTCAAGTTTTGGAGGGTGTCTTTATACATTTCCAACAAAAACCAACTATTTTCAACCACCTTTTTATTAGTTTGTTGACAAAACACCTTAATGATGGGTATGTACAGGATCATGATGGACCAAAAAGTGGCGATATGACGGGTATGTGGCTGATAACTTTTTTTAAACCCAAGATTGATGAAACGAAAAGGGTTTTTAAAGGAGATTATCAAATTTCCACCAATATAAATTATGCTTTACTTTGAATTTAATAAATAATTATTATTCATTTTTTATTTAAATTATGACTAAAGTCCTAATTGATAGGTTGATTGAAAAACATCTATAGCTTTCAAATAGTAACACATTTTTTGAATCTAAAACATGCATCACATTCTATGCTTTGCATACTATAGGATTAAAAAAAAGAATTGAATTTCATGAAGTTTTGACCAAGTTAAGGTGGTCAGCCATACAATTTTTTATATTTTTAAAAAGTTGTAATACAAAATCATAGTTAATTATTTACTTGGAAAAAAATTATAAAAGAATATGCATCACATCAGGACATGAGTCCTCTACTTATATCTAAAATCTTATAAAAAAAATTATCATTTTATTATGGTTAGGGTGGTCAGACAGACACCTACTTCTTATTTTTTCCCTAAAATGTAAGTACTACTGCATTGAAATTTCAAAATTTCACCAAATAGATTTTTTTCTTTTTAAATAAACCTAGTAGTTTAGAAACTAAATTCAATTCGGTACAAATTCTATTCTTATTTTTGAAATAATATAGATAACTTATTTAAATTTTTACGTCAAGTTTCCTAACTTTGTTTTTTCTAAATTTTTTGCCACTTAAGGGCTTGTTTTTTCCATGATGATTATGCACATACCTTGACACTTCATCTACCTAATTTTGCACTTTTGACAAGTTTTACAATATGGAACAACTTTAAACATTATTTGACAAATGACTTAAAATATGACTTCTTAAGACTTAAAAAACTTCTAAAATGGTTTTATAAACCTTATTATAAGACCCAATACACAAAATAAAGCAACTATTTACAAATGGCCTCATGGAGGCAAGAAATCAAACAAGTGCTCTTGCATCAAACTCCCGAGGGAAAAAGAATTCAAGCCCCTTTGAATTGTCTTCTTCTTGATCTTCCAATTCCTTTGACTTTTCAACCTTCTTTTGTTCTTCTTCAAGATCTAATGGTGGAAAAGAAGGTTATTGCATTTTTCTCAAAACTGCAAACTCTAGGCAGTGTTCAGACCTGCCCTTACAAAAATAGTCATAATTTATTCAAATCTTAATTAAATTTGATGAGACTTGAATAAAATGAAATTATATTCACATGGAAACAAAATAAAATTAATTTTAAATCCAAAATATAGACTTTACAATCTATACCATCACATTTTTCATACTGTAAACTCTACACAATATTGTTAGAATAGCGAAGTCTCACCAAAATAGTCATATATTTCATAAAATTCAATAAAATTCAACGAGACAAAAATAATTGGAAACTAGAAACAACTATATTTCCATCCATATATGATACTCCATTATTTGTATCCATACCAAGCCGTACAAAGCACAACTTCAACTTGGAAACAATGTAAAAATAAAAAAATCACACAAAATTTGAGGTTGCCATTATCAAACTTAAAAAATAATGTCTCCAACCCCCAAATTCGAGTTTTGGAGGATTTCTTTATACATTTCCAACCAAAATTGGTATTTCCAACCACCTTTTGATTAGTTTGTTGACAAAACACCTTAATGACACTTCATCTACCTAATTTTGCATTTTTGACAATTTTTACAATATGGAACAACTTTAAACATTATTTGACAAATGACTTAAAATATGACTTCCTAAGACTTAAAAAACCTCTAAAATGGTTTGATAAACCTTATTATGAGACCCAATACACAAAATAAAGCAACTATTTACAAATGGCCTCATGAGGCAAGAAATCAAACAAGTGCTCTTGCACCGAGATGTGAAGATCACTTTTCCTCATGGTGACCTTCAAGAGGAAATATACATGTAGTAACCATAGGGGTTTGTATGAGATCCATCACATTTTTGTTATCTTTGAAAGTCTCTCTGTGGCCTCTAATTGTTTATCAAACTTGGTATGCTAAAGCAAACTCCTTCCTTCTATCCATTGGGTTATTTATATGTTTTTTTTGTCTAAACACATACATTCTATAGTAGGATGATACTCTCACATTTCTAGTTATCTATATTGATAACTTGTTGATCATAAGGAGTCACTCATCCACCATTCAAGTAGTAATAACTACCCTCCATGATTATTTTTTGATGTCAGAAATGAGCCTACTACATACTCATTAGTGATTGAGATCACTCATTCTTTTTTTTATCTTCATTGCACTTGACTAAGTACACACTTGATATTTTCTATATGTTTTTTATTGCTAGCTATAAGTCTACAATGAGTCCATTGCTTAGCTACACTATAAAGTAGCTAAGAAAATTCTTTACTACATGTAGGGTAGTCCTATATACTTGATTTGAAGAGATAAAGAGATATTTGCAAGAATTTCCAAAATTCGAGATGACCAAACAAGTACAAAATATTATGTTTTGGTGTAGTTGAGATTAAATGGACTACCATCAAGACTATCTTGACCATAGAATATGTGATCAATACATAATTTTGATGTCTAAAAAAATATGTTACACTAAAATATTGCCAATTTACAATAAATCTATGATTATGACATATCAAAAAGATATGTTCAAATTTAGGCATCTTTCCCTTTTTAAATTTTGAGATAACCCTAAAAAAAATTATCTTAAATAAGTTAGGCATATTTTAGCATTGATAAGGATTTTAAATCTATGAAAATAAAATCAATTAATAAATTTATTTGATAGGTATAAGTACAATCTTTATGAAGTAGCATCTAATATGAATGATATTAGCTAATTTTAATATCCACCAATTCTTCTTAGGTGCAACAACATATTTTTTCTTTGACATCAATAAGATATACATTGCATAAATGAAGGGACCCATTGACATTCCTACACACTAATTTAACCAATAAAATGAATAGGGAGAGAGTATGGTACTTTATGAAATATTAATAGTACAATAATTTTATGTGGCATCAAAAAGTTAGCACAATAGATTAGCTTGCCATGACTAGAAGTATACAAATGTAAGTTACAAGATGTTAAAATCATTTTTTCTTGGCACTCATTTCTTTCATACCAGTCACAATGATGGTTGTGGTGGTGTTGTTTTGGGCCTTGCTCCTTGGTTAGCGAAACATGTTGTTACTTTTGGATCTAATCCTAAAAATCATTGTATCCCATAGAAAATAGACCCTAAATACAATAAGCTTCTCGACCACCTCCTTACATTAGATGAAATTGATGTTGTTGTCCAAAGTTTGGCCCTTGAGAAAATCCCAGGTCTTGATGGGATCCTCATTGAATTTTATAGAGCCCTTTGGTCGTATATTCGAGAGGAATTCTATAATGTTTATTTAGAGGGAATTGAAACTTGAACCTTAGGAAAGAATATTAATCAAGGGCTGATAAAACTTATTCCATAAAGCAAATAGGAAGACATTGTTAATGGATAGCAACTAATTACCCTCCGCAACACTTCATATAAAATAATTGCTAAAGCATTGGCTTGTCGAATTAAGCATATCTCTCAAATGATTGTTTGTCCTGAGCAGACAGGTTTCTTGGGGGGTAGATTTATCTTAGACAACCTTGTGCTTGCTTGGGAAACAAATGAATGGGCCCAACAAACTGCTCAAGATGCTCTTATTGTAAAGTTGGACTTTGATAAAGCGTATGACTAAATTCGCTAGCCCTTTATTCTTAAAATGTTAAAATGGCTTGGATTTGGACAGGTAAAATCTATGAGCATATCAACACGCTTTTATTGGATGTAAATTCTAGAGTGGCAATGAATGTAATGTTGTCTCCTTCATTCCCCTTAGAGAAATCCATTCAGCAGGGTTTCCCCCTTGCACCTTTCCTTTATGTCCTAACTATTGATGCTCTAGGTTATCTTCTCCAACATGCACTCTCAAATGGTCTTATCCATGGTATCTCACCTATGGGAAATGTTTTTGTGCTCAAATCTCATTTTGTAGATGATAGCATGCTCTTTATTCAAAATTCTACTAATGAAGTTACTCATATTTTGGACATCTTAGATCTTTTTTGTACTATCTTAGGCTCCAAATTAGCTATGCATAAAACTAAATTCATTATGATTCGCCCCAACCCCTACCCTCCTTGGATCCCTTGTGAGTGGCGTGAGGTGAAGCATGGTTATATCATGAGATACCTTGGCATCCCATTTGGTAGGAGTCTAACTTAGAGAGATGTGGAACTGGTTCTTGTCCAAAATAAAAAGTAAACTCTTGAATTGGACCAACAAATTCTTATCTATGGCTGGTAGAATTCAGGTTGTTAACAAAGTCCTACTAGCCATCCATGTTTACATTTCATCTTGTTGGCTTCCCTCTAAAGCATGCTATACTTAGTTGATATAGTTAATTTAGAACTTCCTTTAGCTAAGTGGGGAAATAAAAAAGGATTTTCGGTTACCTCGTGGACCCATTATATTTGACCAAAAGAAAAAGGAGGTTTGGGATTCTAGATCCATACACTCAAGGCATCTGCCTTACAACTAAGTGGATTGTGAGGGATCTTGATGGGGATGCCCCATGGAAGGACCTTGTTCAACATTCTATTCAAACTGCCACTACTAGAGGTCCTTGGAATTTGGTAAATTAGAGGGATAAGTTGCTCCTTGCCCCTTTTTTCAAGAAACAAGGTTTTGCCCCCTTTAATTCCATCTAGAGAGCTTGGAAAATTACTTCACAAAGGCCAATCTTGTATGATAACAACTTGAGCCATGGTATGAGTTTGCTTCTTTTTTTTGGTGGAATCGACTAATCCAAAAAAATAACACTCCCTTGGCCAATATCAAAGCTCTTAAAGGTAAAGAGTTGTTCAAAAAAGGAATACAAGTTTTTAGGGAATTGTGGGATTCGTTAAAGTTTGGATGGAAAACTTGGTATCAACTTAAGTCCCAATTCAACCTTTCCACAGTGCATAAATCCCCAATCTAAGAAATTCAACAGCTAGTCCGACCTGAATTGTTTTGTCTGTTGTCCACCCCTTGCCATGATAATTTCCTCAAAGATTGGAAATGTCCCAACAACTAGAACTTCCAATTTTTCCCTCTCAGAATTGTGTATAAGTAGCTCCTTCCTTCCATTTTATTATCCTCTCGTCTTAACCACAAATGTCATTGTAAGTTTAGCAGATTGAAATGGAACAAGTTAAGCTCTATGATATGGAAGTCCAAGGTGGATGCTCAAGCTCAACTGATAGCTTGGAAGGTTCTCCATGTCAAAGTTTCGATTGGTGACCGTCTCTCATTTATATTCCCCTCTCTATCTTGCCCATTTTGTGCTAAAAAATAGACCATTAAGCACACTTTTTGGTTCTTCCATCATGTTTAGCACCTTTGCAATTCCTTGTTCACCACTCTTCCTGTGCTTTTTCCTGAGGCTTGGTCTTGGAGAATGGCTCTTCTTGTTCTATCCCACTTTCACAATCCCATCACCCAGTCCTTCAGACAACTCATTCTCAGGCAAATATGGAGATTCCATTGCTTGGATGCCTTCTCCAACACCCAGTACCCCCTGCATTCTGAATTAATGCTTCTTTGTGCTAGCTTTTCCCCTTATGTCACCATTCTTTAGTCCTCCTACGAAGCTAATCCTGAGTTTAGGAAGCTATTAAATGATTTGCAGGTTCAGCTTAGTGCCTTTGAGACTAAATTTAAATGAAATTGTTCACTTGAATGTTGCTATAGATTAGGCGAGAGACTTCTCATTTGCTTATTGAAAGGACTTCTTTGGAGGTTACTTGGTATGACTATATGCTGCTCAAAACTCTTGTGCATCACTTAGAGATGCTGCAAAGTGTTGGTAGCATTCTTAGAGCTCTTTTGGAAGACTGGTTGTAATGAAAACTAAATGAATACTATCCATTTATGTTGTTGTTGTTGTTAGAATTTATACAATAACTGATCATGCCTGTGTTGGAGCTGCTCATGTGGTTACTTGGGAGTGGATTAGCCATCCCTACAACCTTCCAAATTTAAAACTGTTATTAGATTGTTTGTTGTTGTGTTTTCTTTTGCATATAGTGGGTTTGTTGCTACTGCATTTTAGTTTTCTAGCAGCCATCTGATATTCTTATATAATTTTTGTTTTCATTTAATTGAATTATCTTATTCCAATAAAAAAATATTTTTTTTACATAAAATAAACAATGTGAAAAGTCCTAAAGAATTAATTCCTTCAATTAAAAATTAAGAGCCATGAAACTTATAGATTTGCATAGATCTAATCTCTTAAATTTCAAGCTCTCTACATTTATGTAATTCAAATGTAATAATTTTAATTGATCATTGGATAGTATAGAAATTCAAAGGATTTGTTTATCAAAAATTAGATTTTTCTTTACATTAATTAGAATAACAAATAAGGCTATCTCCCTAGAGAGTAGGATTTGAAGACTTCCAATATAACCAAATCTAAATTAGAACCAATTAAAATGAAACTACTTCACCAAATAATTTTAATAATATCATTATTAATAACACTATCGACTAACAAGATGTTTGCCCTCCTACTAGAATTGTCCATTTTGTTGTTCAAACAATTTATATTTGTATAACTTTTATATTTGACCCTTACACAATCCTTATAAACAATTTTATTTTCCATTAAATTTTATCCCTCTTGTGTTATTAAAAATGAATACTATTCATTTAAGTCTTCACAACTACCTTCTCCTTTCATTCAGCTTTACTCAATTAGAAAGGAATATTACTAACATCCAACAATTTCCTATAAAGTTCCTTCTTCAGACTTTTATAAACTTTCAATCTTATATATATAAGATTTAAAGAAAACAATTTCTTCAGAATTAAACAATTTTAGTACGTCCCCTAATATTCTAAAATTGAATTATAGAGCTTGAAAGCCGACACTAGGGGCTAGGTATTAATTAAACAATCGAATTTGACAGTTAGTGCCTTGCTTATATTTAAGCGCCACAGGTGAAATCTTATGACATGTAAGATCTGTAATTTTACAAATTGTACCTTATACTCACCACTGCTTAACTACGGTACATTATGACAACTTATGGTAATTGAATTCAATCATCTTAATGACACAGAAGAAAATTTAAATACCTTACGCTCACCACTGCATAACTACGGTACTTTCCGACAACTTACGGTCATTGAATTCAATCATCTTAATGACATGGAAATAAAATTAAATACCTTACACTCTACCACTGCTTACCTACGGTACTTCCTCACAACTTACGGTCATTGAATTCAATCATCTTAATGACCTGAAAGAAAATTTAAGTAGGGCAAAGGTTTTCTACCAAAGTACTGTCACATTCCCATGACCGTTCAATTTTCCCACGGTTTGGCATTTTATGTGCTCTCTTTCTATGCCTCGCGCACGCCATTTCCCTCCTCTGCCCTTTCCGACAGAGTATTTATGGCAGCATAGATGGCCATGTGAACCGTATATATTTATTGGTTATAAAAAATATCCAAGCTCAGAGAGTCTGCACATTGCCAACAACTCACAAAGACATTTCACATAGCAAACAGTGTGCTTCATTTTCATCTTATCTGGCAAGGAGTAAGTACACAGTGCCCTTCATTTTCAATTTTGTCGGTCACCAAGAAAGAACATTTCTGGTGGCCAGTCTATTGGAAAAAAAGGCTGGAGAGGAAAATGACATTGCGATTGAACAGTTCAAGAGTTCTTCCTTTGATATTCACTTGCCTGTAGACATCCACTATCTACCATTCAAATTCTTAGGAAAATTTTAATGTTAAATTTCATTTCCTAGTTTTATTCTCGTATTATGCTGGTTTTAATAACTCACCATAAATTCTTCTTTAAACTAAGTGTTTAGTATACTGTAACGATATTGTTTATTTTGTGATTGAAAAGAGTAATGGTAAGTCTCTACTTTATGTTGGTGAAATTTAATGCATTTAGTTGTTGAATCTATTAGCTTTTGCATAATGATATATTATTATTGATGTAGTTATATGTTTTAATAATAGTATTTATTTTTTTATTGATTTTTAAATTTATAATATAAATAATTTTATATTATAGTCTAGTGTGTGTTTAAGTTTTCTCTATGAAATCAAATTCACAGTGTTATAGGGGAGCCTTTATCATCACACATTGAAGAGGGAGAGCACCTACAAACTTCAAGTTACTTGTAAACCTCTAGCAATTGTCACACTTCCTTACCCTTCTAGCTACATCCTTGAATAACATATGCCACCAGAAACCTACCCTAAAAATATTATGTATAGTGATCTTAGCATGGAAATGTCCTCAACAGATACCTTGATGACACTTATCCATTGCATTGCTGGACAATTCTTGGTTAAGGAATTTTAGTAGCAATTTGTTTGAATCTATCTACATTAAACTACATTGCACTAATACATATTTCAAAGAATATAGATTGAGATTTATTTATTGGTGGCCATCTACCACATAGGGACATTTCATATTTTAGAGGTAGAAGATGATGTTTTTATACCAAGGATCATCCTCTAATGGACAACAAATGTGTGCACAATTAGTATCAATTTTATTTACCTTTGCTACCTCAAGATTTATATTTTTCATGATTTTAGCCAAGCCTTGGTCTCTGACTAGCTTTGTTTCTTGAACCTCTATGCCATATTCTTGGATATTATTGATTCATCTACATCTTTTTTTGAGATTTTTTTCTAATTGATGATATTTTTTACTATTGTGGGTAGCACATATTCCCTTATTTTCACTCATATTAGGTATTACCTATAATCCTTAACAACTTTAACTAGGGCATATACATGATTTTTTATTATTTGGTAGCTTAATTCCACCCCTTGCAAAGACTTATTGAAAAATGAAATAGGATTCTCAAAATTATCCTTATTCTTTTCAAGTGAAAAAATAACAATGCTACGGTAAGAATAAAATCAAAATCGTTGGAAGGCTTTGGAATTGAAATGGTGGGAAAAGGTGGAAAACCCTAGTTCCCTCAATATGAAAGGATCTATGTTTTAAGGGTCTTGTTCCCAAAATTTCATTAAGAATTTACACCAAACCGCAAATCCAAGAGTCTTTCAACCTCAATGGTTAGTCAATCAGACTTGGATTGGTGGGGATTATTTTAGGAATAATTTGAAATAATGTAACTAAATGAAATATATGACCTAATATGCAAATTATAGAGTCCTAAAAGTAAAAAACTATAACAACAATTTGCAGGAGGATCTTGAAGGTATCCCAGGGTATGTACCTGCCACCAAAAGTTGACCCATGATATGTGTAGGAGGACTAGTTCGCCCCCGGGTGAATGGTCTTTGATAGGTCTTTTGAAAACACTTTTTACAGTCTTTTGGTGTTGGATTTGAGATGTAGTTATATGTTTTAACAAGTGACGCAAGCGTCGAGTTCCTTCCGAGAGGTAAAAGGCATGAAGCTATGAGTTAGAAAAAGTTTTTAGATAGCAGATAGGAATATAAATGTATTAAAAATAGTTAAAAAAGTTTGAAGTAATTTTTAGTAGTGCACTAATGCATGGAATTTTTAGGGTGCATGGGCAACGTTGTCCATAGGGACATGTGAACAGGCAACACGTGTGGATGGATGCATGGGAAATTTTATCTATGGGTACCATGTATACGTGGACTTTTTTATAGATATACCAATGAATACTTATTTTTTTTTGTGTGTATGTATTAACTATTGAATGCAAACAATCAGAAACATTTGTAATAATGTTTGAGACATATATGCCTACATTGATCCACGCGCACATAATGCATAGAAGAGTGAGATGCATAGTCAGCATGTGAACAAGCCTTAAAGCAGGAGGAGACTCAATTCACATTAACAGTATTAAATGAAAGAAAACAAGAGAAATAAACTATTTATGACCAGTGCAATGTTTTTTAATTTTTATTTTTTAGAAAACCTTTTGATTGAAAAATTCATTAGTCATTTTAAATGGAACAAAGTTTTGATGTAGAGATATTTTTAAAGCATCAAATATCATTTGCAACTATTTACAAAAAACATGTGTGCGGGCAAAAAAGGAAAATGCATTTTTTACATGACCCATATTTATATGCATGGCGAAACAAAATTTACCATATTTCTTTTGTTTGCTTGTATGTCTATTTGTAAATAAAATTATGTTTAGTGTACTGTTGTAAAACACATGCTATGTTAATTAATACAATAGAGTTATTTTAGTTTATCATATCACAATATGCAAGTGCTAATAGAAACAGTAGTGTTAGGTGGAAGATTGATAGGGGTAGCTCATTTGAGTATAAACTTTTGTAAAATTAATCAATGTGTTTTTTAATGTAGTATGAAGGTTAGTATTATATAAGGCTATTGATTTTATTATAAATAAGATTTAAATCCTGTCTATGTAATATGATAATATATTTTCGTGTATAGAACGATGTAATTATATTACAATAAATTGTTAGATGAATGACTAGAAAGCTATTGATTTTATTATAAATAAGATTTTAATCTTTTTTATGTTATATGAATAAAAATTTGTGTTTATATAATAAAGAATAAGTAATTTGCAAAAATATAATAAAGAACCTTACTACCTAAGATTAAATTTGTGTATATATAAAATAAAATGTAATAATTTAACTTATTAAAATGTAATAAGTGTAATAAATATTATGATAAATTCTTAGATTAAACAGTACAAAGGTATTGATTTTATTATAAATTAGATTTGAATGTTGTTAATGTAATACGAATGAATTTTTTTTGTGTATATATTTTAAACAAAAAATAATTTGAAAAGATATAAAGAATCTTATTAGGTAAGATAAAATGTAGGTACAGTAAAATAATCTACATGTTTGTAGCACTTTGCATCCAAATTATTGAGAGAGAAACATTTGTAACAATGCTTGAAGCATTTAAGTATACATGGATGCATGTATACATGTATCGACGTGCACACAATGCATAGAAGAGTGAAAAACATCCTTGGCACCTGAGCAAGCCTGAAAGTGTGATGAGACTGAAGTTGCATTTGCAGTATTAAATGAAAGAAAACAAGAGAAATAAACTAGTTAGGATGAATGCATATATGAAAGGAAAGCATTAAAATATGGATCCATGTAAAGAGATATGCATGCACGGATGTGTACATGTGTCCATGTAACTTGGAATGTTAAGAAGAATCTATATATGCCGCGTCCATAAAGTTAGAAATGTTAGAAACAATTTGCATCTTAAACAGGAACTTAAAAAACATTACTGACTGAAAGAAATCAGCAATACATTAGTGTTTGTGGAACAAGTGTATAAAGTATATCTAACAATGCATTTGGATGCATGGACACATGTAAATATTTGTGAAATCTGAATATACATTATAGCCTTCGAGGAATTGTCATATGTGCTTTTAGGAATCTATAAGAAACAGGATTTAGAAAAGACGTTTTGAAAAGAACTCTTGAATACAACTGTATTTTAACAATGAGACTCAATTTGCATTTGTAGTATTAAATGAAAGAAAACAGGGAAAATTAATTATTTATTAGCAATGCATAGATCGAAGGAATGCATAAATGTATGGATGAAGGCAAACATTTATGCATCCATCTATGTGTACATGTGTCCATGTAAGTTGGTAAGTAAACAAGAATCTATATATGCCTATGTGCACAAAGTTAGAAAATTTCAGAAACAATTTGCATTTGAAAGATATAAAAAAAACATTTATGATCGAAACAAAAGAATAATACATTATTGTTTTTTGACCAAGTGTATTAAGGATATCCAACGATGCATTTGAATGCATTGATACATGTATATATTTATGAAATCTGATTATACATTTTAGCCTCCAAGAAACTATGATATGTGCTTTTAGTTATATGTAATAAACATGATTTAGAAAAAAACGTTCTGAAAGGAAGTATTGAATACAACTCTATGTTGTGATAGTTATTTTCAAAGCCCTCAGTGTTTAATTGCATAACCTTGATAATTTCTTCATTTTTTCCTTTGGTATGGTGTGAATTTTGTTCTAATGGATGAAGGTATATTTGAGCTATAGATAGATAAAGATATGTAAGGGTGGTAAAGAAGAATGAGTGATGTAAGTGCAACAAAGATAAGGAATTGGGAGAATGATGAGATGCAAGTAAGGTATATGAATGCCTTATGGAAAGTATTAGATATGGGAAGCAAGGATATGTGAAACTAGATGTGAGAATGAATGGAATGTAAATAATATGAATTTATCATTTTTGAGTTTAACGGTTAAAATTAAATGCAAGATATAAAAATTTGAATGAGTGAGCTGGATTGAGAGAAAAATGGAATGCAAGACATTGGTGTGATGCAAGAGAAGCATATAAATGGATTTAGAAATGTATTTGATTTGAGAAGAAACGATGTGCACAAGTGGAAATGGAAATGAGTGGATTCAATAGGGTATGAAGTGAAATTTTGTTCCAAGAAAGGGTGGAAGAATGTCTATTTTGTTATTGGTTATGCTTTTTAAAATCATCATAGGGCTGAGTGTCTCAATACAAATACAAAAGAAAGATTGATGTCCCATTTCTCACTCTCCTTCGGACTAAACAAAGTTCCAAAATCCTTGAGCTTCCTTGAAATGTGACAAGAGAAGAATAGATATAAAAATACAATGATTTTTAAGGATACAAGAGTCAAAAGAGAAACACCAATGAATACTAGTACCTTTACATGGGTGCATGTTTACATTTGCAGTAACAAATTTTCTTTATGATCTTATCTAGGAGGCAAAAATGTATTATTATTTTGTTTCAAGTATTGAATGCAAATAATCTTAAACATTTGTAATAATGCTTGAGGCATGTATGTATACATGCAAGCATGTATACATGTATCCATGTGCACACAATGCAAAGAAGAGTGAAAAGCATACATGACATGTGAACAAGAAATTTGAATGGAAAACACTAAAATCAAGTAGAAATAAAAATCTGTCAAAGCACATTGAGGCTCAAGTAGCATTTGCAGTAGTAAGTGAAAGGAAAATAGGGAAAACAAACTATATATCAGCAATGCATATATCGAAGGAATGCATAAATATATGGATCCATGTAAACATCTATGCATGCATGGATGTATAGATGTGTCCATGTAATTTGGTACACAAAGAACAATATATAAATGCATGTGTGCATAGAGCGAGAAATGTCAGGAACAATTTGCATTTGAAACATATACAATATTTTTTTTTGAACAAGTGTATAAAGGATACCTAATGATGCATTTGAATGCATGGAAACATGTAAATATTTGTTAAATCTGATTACACATTATAGGCTTGAAGAAACTGTTATACGCGCTTTTAGAGATCTGTAATAAACAAGGTTTAGAAAAGACATTTTGAAAATAACTCTTGAATACAACTCTATGTTATGAGTGTTATTTTCGAAGCCCTCAGTGTTTATTTGCATAACCTTGATATTTTCTTCATCTTTTTCTTTGTTTGGTATGGTGTGAATTTTGTTGTGATGGATGAAGGTATATTTGAGGTGTAGATAGATAAAGATATGTGAGTGTTAAAAAGAAGAATGACTTATGCGAGTGGAACAAAGAGAGCGAATTGAGAGAATGGTGAGATGCAAATAAGGTGTATGAATAAGTTATGAAAAGTATTTGACATGGGAGGCAAGGATATGGGATGGTGGGTATGAGAATGAATGGGAATGTAAATGGTATTAATTTATCATGTTTAAGTTATATGCTTACAATTAAATGCAAGAAATGAAAATTTCAATGAGAGAGATGGATTTAATGAAAAAAGGAACGCAACACATTGGTATGATGCAACACAAGCAAATAAATGGATTTTTGAAATGTATTTGATTTGAGAAGAAAGGACATGCAAGGGTGGAAATGGAAATGAATGGAATCAATAGGGTATGAAGTGATTATTTCTTGCAACAAGGGGTGGAAGAATGTCTAGTTTGGTACTGGTTATGCTTTTAAAAATCATCATAGGGCTTAGTCCATCAATATAAACACAGAAAAAAGACCCATGTTGCATTTCTCACTCTCCTTTGTACTGAACAAGGTACTGAGATCCCTGAGCTTCCTTGAAATGCGACAATAGAAGAGTGGATATAAAAATATAATGATATTTATGGATAGAAGAGTCAAAACAGAAGACAAAGTGGAAGTTCTTATGCATATACTATGAAAAAAAAATATGGAAGGTCATAAAACTGAGGACATGGAAATGCTGATGCAGTGGAGAACATTAAATACATGGAGAGAGAAATACGTAGAGCTATTCATAGATATATGCATGGATGCATCAATAGACACATGTATACACAGAAAACAGAACTACATGGAGAGATGGAGATATGAACACATGTATACATGGATGTATGCATATTTGCATATAGGTACAAATGCCAATAGAAAACCATATTTTGGACAATGGCTAGACAATCTGTTGAAACTGCTTTAGAAACTTTGAAGCAAATGCATTTTTGCTTCTGTTTACTTTCATTGTACATCTTAAATGGAAGTCGGGTTTTGCATTGCTGCAATGTATTTGTATACTTTGATTATAAAATCATAGTGTAGATCATTTTAAGTGTTATCCATTTGAATCTTTCCTTGAAATACGAAGGATTCATGTGAGTCTTGGAGGCAATGCACAGCTGTCCTATAAAGAGAGCTTTGGAACCAATGAGCTATCATATATACATGGGTGCATGAGTCCATAGATGCATATATACATGTATCCATGCAAGTCATCGATAGATGCATATATACATGAATGTGTGTATGCAATTCATAGGTGCAAATATACATAAATTGATGTATACATGTACCCATAGATCCAACCATACATATAGAGACAGATGCATAAAAAGATGACAAGATATATGCATAAATCGATATATTCATGATTGCATCTATGGATACATAGATACATTATGAAATGAAGAAAAAGACACATTTATATATGCATTTATTTTGAGAGTTTTATTCTGAATCCATATGCATACTTTGATTAAAACTAGTGGCTGAAAGTACATAATTCATTGATACAAAATTAATGCATTGAATTGCATCTGACTAAAGGGGAGGCTGTTTGGATTGCTAATTAGTCTTTGAATATATAACAATTAAAAGAGATAAGTATAATTATCCCTAGGAACATTTCACATTTTGACCTTTCAATCAAAATGAATTAACAAAGTAGCAGTCAGACCTAAATAAGGTTCAAGGACTATGTTGATAGAAAACCATATTTTGGGCAATGGCTAGACAATCTGTTGAAATTGCTTTAAAAACTTTGAAGCAAATGCGCTTTTCATTCTGTTTACTTTCATTGTACATGGGGTGATCCCACAATAGTGGTTTACACTTTTTGGCCTAACTGGACACTGATATTTTTTTTTAACACAATCTCCACATTCGGGCACCTATAGCGATTAAACCATAAGGAATTTGAAGATGATGTAAACTAGAGTCTTGTCACATTTTGTCTGTAGATTCTAAAAATATTTTTTTCAATTTTTTTGGAATCAGATTGCACTTCTTTTTCCATCTCCCACAAAATTGGTTTTTTCAAAAACAACATTTTTAAAAAGTGATGCACACCGATAACGCATAACTTTTTTCCATGAAGGATAAAATTCCAATTCTTTCAAATTTAGATTTCTAACTCTGATATCTAGTGCTTCCACTTGGTTAGATAGTTTTTATTGAATATTTTTCTTTAATCAAGTTTTGAAGTCAATCAAATGATAATTCAGACATAGCGCGACCGTATAACGCATAACTTTTACTGTATGTATCGAAATTCTTCTCTTTTTTTTTGTTGGATCAAGGACTTCAATATCTGGTGCACTCATATTTTTAAATTTTTTTTTTTATAATCTTCTATTTTTCCACTTGTGCAGAATAGAGACTTTTATTTTCGATGAAAAACCTATATTTAATAAAACTTAAAAAATAGATAGATAATAAAACCAAAACATACTAAAATTATATTCATTGGATAGCTCATTCTGAAGGCTACTCGATTCCAAGTTTGGTTTCTAAATATTCCCCCATTTTCATCCCCAACCGGAGCTTGAAAGCGTAAAATTTTAGGTTTTTTGTGTGAACACATTAAAAAATTAGGGAAAAAGGGGGTTCGCTAGAACCAGGGGGTTCTAGCGAACCCCCAGGGGTTCTAGGAACCAGGGTTCATTCGAACCCCCACAAATATGCATTTTTCCTTTATTTTTAAGGAAATGTGGGCCCAATAGTTAATGGGTTCGCTCAAACCCCTTTATGGTTCGGTCGAACATGTAGGTTCATGCGAACCCCTAAAACCAATTTTTTGCCATGGGGGGTCATTTTTTCTCAAATTTCCTTCCTCTTCAAAAGTGTAAACCACTTATGTGGCTTCACCCCATGTTAAATGGAAGTTGGGTTTTGCATTGCTGCAATGCATTTGGATACTTTGACTATAAAATCATAGTTTAGATCATTTTTAGTGTTATCCAATTGAGTGTTTCCTTGAAATACCAAGGATTCATCTGAGTCTTGGAGGCAATACACAACTGTGCTATAAAAAGAGCTTTGGAACCAATGAGCAAGTGAACCACAATTTTTTTTTGCTGACATTGCCAATTTCACTATGTGCTTTAAACCTCTAAAGTAAGAGAAAACTGAGGAAAGAAACTATTTATTGCCTCAAGTAACTCGTTTCTGGTTCTGGGTACTGTAATTATTGTCCTCATAGGCACACATGCAAAGTATGGAACCATAGTCTTTGTATGCATCCATGTATATAGGTTTGCATGTATATATGTGTACATGTAGTTATGTATATATATCTTTGTATTGTGGACGATTTCCGTACACATATTTGCATGAAACATAGTCTTTGTATGCATCCATGTATACAGGTTTGCATGTATATATGTGTACATGTAGTTATGTATATATGTTAGACAGTATGTATTTGTGCATAGGTGCATAAGGATGGTATGTATCTTTAGATTTTAGATTGCATAGGTAACATGCAATTCATAGTCATCTAGATAGAGTAATATGATCACTTTGTGCATATTGGTATTTAATTCTGGAAGTTGATGTTTCCAAAGTTGTTTTTTTTAATTTGGAAAGTGGTATTTAGTTGTTCACTTGATTGTGTTTCAAAGTGAATGCATTAAAAAAAATGTGGATTTATCATGTAATATAGATTTAAGTGACTAGAGATGCATTGTGATTACTTTGAGCATTTCATGTTTTGTTATTCTGCAGATCTGTGTAGTCACAGGAGATATTGTTGTTGTAGAGTCAAGACCTGGAATTGAGCTACTTGATACATGTATCCATAGGTACATGGATGTGGACATCTATCATGGTATCCATAGATGCGTAGATACATGTATCTATGGATAGATGTATTCATAGATACATTACACATATATGGATAGATGCCTGTGTACATTTGCACATAGAAACACGATACATATGTGTGGATGCATCTATAGGTAGAAGAATACATAGAAACATAGTTGCATGGATAGATAGATAGATGCATAGCTGGATACATAAATGCTTCAATATACATGTATGGAAATATCCATGGATTGCATATGAAGTTGCATAGATACATATATCCATGGCTGCATGTGTACATAGGTGCATGTATTGCAGTACACATGGATGCATGTATATGTGTATCTTCGGGCAAGATGCATGGTAGCATGTGAGGCTTGTAAAGTTTGTATATTTTTGATTACTGCAAAGCGGTCTCATAAAGAGAGGTTTGGAATGAAAATTATGTGAACATGTGTGATAATGAGAGTTTTTTCCTTGAACCTTGTTATATATTCAAAGAGTAACTAGCAATGCAAACAACGTTCCCTTTAGTCAGATGCCATTCAATGCATTGAGTTTGCATCAGTGTATTATGTACCTTTAGCCACTAGTTTGACTCAAAGTATGCATATGGATTCAGAATCAAAAGCTCTTTCTTGTGAACCCATTTTTAATTTGCCTATGCATTTGCCCGGAATGATTTTAACCTGCTGCATTGACCAATTACATTTTTCCATTTAACATATTACTTATTTTTTTGTATAGTTTGAATTTGGAGAGCTATTTTATATATTGGAAAATTAGCATTTATCTATTTTTCTATTCATCCGAGTAGCTTTAAAAATAATTTTCATTTTAAAAATTCGGGAAAATGTGAACGCATAAATTGATTAAATAAATTTAAGCAAAGGCATAGTTTGAAAGTTGGTGGCTAGAGGTATGTAATCCATGAATACAGATTAAATGCATTAAAATATCAAGAAAATGTGAGCACAATGCATGAATGCAAATTAAATGCATTAAATGACATCTGGCTAGAGGTGAACGCACTAGAGTGGCTTGGTGACCATGCATGGACAGGGTACTTTGGTTATTTAATATAGAGTTAAGCCACTTGGTATGCATCTTTATTACTTTGTGTGTGTTGTTTTTGTGTTCTGTAAGCGTGTGTTCTCAAAACCTAGATTCTGCAATTGCTTTGAGCTTTTTCGCTATGATGAAAGCATACAGGATAAAGGAATTTTGTGAACTATTATAGTTAATGTGCTCATAGGCACATATGCAAAATATGGAAACATATACAAGGGAAGCGAATTGTTCAAAAAAACTCCTCAAAGAAATGTGGTCCCATGGAATGCAATAAGTGTTCACAATGGACACTTTGGTTTTTGCATGTTAACTTTGTCAGATAATGCAATTTGGCATGAACAAAGTTGAAGCCATGACATGAACAATAGAACTATTCAACACTTGAACCCTATGCTTGTAATAATTATTGGAAAAATTGTAAATGCCATAAATGAAATAATATGAATAAAATTCTAGTTTCTGGTTTTCTTGAAATGCAATGAAAAAACTGCTATAAAGGCATAAGACAAGGTTGTGTAACATATTGCCATTCCTGTATCTAATTTCTTTGGACACAAATGTTTACACATTTGATTGCAATAGTAACATGTCTACGAAAATGGGACAATAGAGATCATAATTCAGTAGGTTTTAGTGTGAGTATATATGTATCCTGATACATATAAGCTCAATCTGGCATTTATGAAAACAATTGCTATGTAGAGTGAAAGAGCTAATTAGTGTTACTATATGCGATATCCATATAACATAATAAATTGGTACAAGGCTAGAGTGGCACATCCATAAATACATGGACACATGTATACACAGTTGCATACAGGGATACGTAGAAGCTTAGATGAATACATGCATACATGAATATGTGCATATGGACATAGAGGCATATATACATGTAAATATGCATATATGCAGCGAAAGAAACATATGGATTTGTGTATATAGGAGTGTACTCTATACATTAGAATGCATGATGGAAAAATGACTATGAAGTACAATGCATAAAAGCAGGGGCGGGACTTGGTTGCATTAACAGCATAAAATGAAAAAAGCCAGAGGAAAATAACCATTTATTGTCTCAAGTAACTTGTTAATGGGTCTAGAGTGTGCAACCATAACAACTTCCACTTGGTCACCATAAACTCTTGAAAATGTAAGAATCAGAAAACAAATATTGGAAAAGCTAGGAAGAACAGAATGCAAAAGGGAACATTTAAACCATATAGTTTGAATGGCATTATGCATGGAGGGGTAATAATTATTGAACATATATGTTAGACGTACATAGAGAACCATTGTCTTCATAGGTGCAAAAACAAAATTAGACTTTCAGATGTCCATATTCGAGAAGAATTTAACATAGTAACCTATAGAAGTGTCCAAATGTATAATAGCAATAGAGTATTTTAAAACCAAAGATGTCTTTAACATGCGAAAATCAGTGAAATGTCTTGGAGCATGGAAAGGTGAAAAAGTAAAAGTCTGAACAATGTAAATCTGTGCTCCTGTATTCCTAGTTTCCTCTAAAGCCAACAAAATGCTATGTATTAGAAACATAGTTTGTATGAATAGTGATTTGAGGTGCTGGTTCAGAAGAGAAATTTTTTACATATGAATGACTTTATTACCTTCTGGTGATGTTTCCTATCTATTTGTCAATGCAAATGGCTTCAACAATGGCATTGTTTTGGTCAAGGCTAAAATGTCCTTCAGCACTAAAGTCCCATAGGATGAATATCATTGCTGACTTGTCCTTGATATAGTCTTCATAGGTGAGCTTTTGCAGTGTGGGCAATAGACGGCGCATGGTGACCTGGTCAATTGAACACTAAATTGTTTGACTGTCATAAGTTGTTATGGTGGTTTTAAGTTGTAAATAGAATGTATAATTGACTTGTTGGTTGCACTGTTTATAGTGAGTAGTTTTTTCTTGGAGTGTGCCATAAGCAGCGAATTTGAATTTGCATTTTGGACAACATGCATGAAATGGATTGGAAAATGCATTTGTTGCTTTTAGAGTACCAGAAACCTATAGAATATGGTTCAAAATTGTTAGAGAAGACAAAAATACAAGTTTGGATGGACTAGTTTTTTTAAAAAGAATGTTGTTACCTTGAAAGTTGAATGTAGTAGGCTGTTGAGTTTTTCCAAGCTTCTTTTGTCATTCAAGGTACAGATAAATGTTGATCGACATGTGTGAAATGTGTTCTTTTGATCTATTTTTCTTACAACATTCTTGAAAAGCATTGCAGGTGTTTTATTTGTATGCAACTGGTCTTCGAGTGCAAAGTATTGTTGCTCATATGTTGACCGTAATAGCAACTGCTATTCAATGATATAATTAGATTTTGCTGCAGAAATTGTTATAGAGACCACCGTAGAACATTAAAAGGTTGAAACTGAAAATAGAGGTAAAAGTTCTGCAGACCGAAATACCTTTGCTCTGTCTATGTCAGTGTGGCCATCTTTGATGTTAATTGCAAATTGGGTACCCATTTTCCTGGCACCAACTACCAGCGCAGCTATTGTGCCAGTTGGGTACTCATTTACAGTTGTTAGCAATTGGCTGATAGTTGTGCTTGGAATGAATTTGTACTCTTGACAGAGGCGGGGGATGTTTTCAATGGTGCTTATGGTTGTTAAGATCAAAATGCAATCACAATCACCTCTGTCATAATCTGTCCTAGGTGCAACTTGGAAATCTGAGATTGAAATAGCTGACCCTGGGACTATTTTAGGCTCATGTTGATACACAAGGTTTCCACTAACATTTAACATGATTGTCATTTCTGCTTTGTGATTTGTCAGATCAACACGTAGCATTTCCCATGTTTTGTTGGCCTTATCCAATGTTGCTTTGTAGACAACAAGGACATCACCTTGGAAGGTGTCTCTAGCTCTTTTTGCATTTAGTTGTTCGATTGAAACAATCTTAGGTTTCTTGACTCTTGTCCTACAAGGAACAAGGATAATGTCAATTGAATGCTAATTTAATATTAGCAAGTTGGGCAAATGGCGGTACAATGAAGAACCAAGTACTTTACCGTTGTACTGACTCTTCCTGTGCAATTTGCACATATTTTGCTTGTCTTTTTGATACATCTTTTGGTGTCCTGCAAAGAATTGGAACAATGTTATTTGAATATTTGTGATTTGGGTGAATGAGTATGAAGGAATAATACTATCAGCACTTTACCTTTACCGTTGTGCCGATTCTTCTTGTGTGGTTTGTATTTACTTTGACTATCTTTTAGTTTCATCCATAGATCTCCTGCAAATAATGGATATAGCATTGGAAAAGACATTGCAATGCATAAAGGTGATATAAGGCTATAAGTTCTATAAAGTTGAATTTGTCTATTGGGCAACATGCAATTTTAGGAAAATTGGATTATGGTCAGTCCAATATGCTTCTGATATATAGATAGAGCATATATTTGTAGTTGTGTTGGACCAAATGTGATCAATGTCTGAGTTGCCCATGCATGACTGAGTTGCCCATGCTATGTTGTTGGTTCAACATAAATTGTACATTGTTCTGCTGCATAAAACTATGAAGCATTTTTTTGCTTCTACTTTCTGAAGACATGTCGACATTAAAATCGCCTAAAATGTACATGCTTTCTGAATTTGTGGATCCAATAATTATTTGCAAGATTGTGATTACTTCATCTATGGTAGTTGCAGCTCTTGCATAAATATTACAAACATTGAGTTCATTGTTAGATAGCATTACTGTTGATGTGATGGCTTCAATATTTGAGGTTTCATGTTGTGTTGTTTTTGATAGGAGTAAATGTTTCCTGGTTAAAGTTGCTATGCCATGTATGCTATGTACGGAGAAGCTATCAAAATACTGCAGCAAGGTATTTAGCTCAAATGGATGCATATGTGTTTCTTGGAGACAAAAGATATCAGATTGCATTATGCCATAGCCATTGACAATGTCTTCTGCATGTGCTTTCAAGCTACGAATGTTCAATGTACATAGCTTTAGTTTGGTTTGTGTTTAACGTCTTTCACAAATATATTTTTAATACATTTATATTCCTATTTAGATGTATTAATTTTTTCTAGGTTTGGTTTGTGTTTAACGTCTTTCGTAAATAGCTTTCACCCTTTTAACTGGCCCTTGCAGATTCTTATTGTCATTGTAGACAGTACTTGTTGTATTAGTACCTTTATAGCTTTGAAAAAAATGTTTGTTGTTTGATATGAAAATTGTCTTTGTGACTGTAAGAGCTCCCAGTGTACTATTTTCTGATACGTAAAGTTTTTTACAATGTCATTATTACGTGGTTTGCCAAAGAATAAAGTTGTGAAATTCATTTCCTCAGCATAGATGTCCTTAAATATTCCAATTGGATACTTGTGCTCTGCAAGTGCAATTTCAATAATCTTGTCTTCCATGTTATGGATACTTCTAGACTCAGTGAATCCATGTATCAATGTTTCTGATGGGTTTTCATTTTCCATTTCACTGTCTGATTTTGTTTCACTTGTATTTTGTGGACTATTGTCTTCATTTTCTTCAGTGCATTGGAGAACTTCTTGCCAATCTTGGTTTATGTGGACTTCATGCATTTTGTATAATGGTGTCCTTGTTAATTGAGTCAAAGCTTGCATGATGACATTTGGGCACACCATGCCTTTTTGAAATGCATTTTTGTATTTTAAGCGTCTTTTCAATGAAACAACAATTGTTTGTGTGTTGTTAATTGATTGTGGTAATGCTCTTTGTACAATGTTCATGTCAACAGGGACATTTATAATAGAACCTGTTAGGCCTATTTGAGACCTTTTGAACCCTAGTTCCCAAATCTGTGCAAATGCAATTCTAAGTGAGACAAGTCGTTCTTCTAGATGAGTTAAATTTTGCACATAGCACAATGGTATATTAGTTCTTATTTTCTGTGGCATAGCATACTTTGGAATAGTGGACTGTTTCAATGCAAAGTAGCATACATGGCATATGAAATATGTGAATGGTAAGGAATCTGATTGTAGTAGCTTATAGTATAATTGTTTTTGTTTTTATTTGAATATCCTGATGTCCTTGTTCAAACAAAGCATTTGGAAAATTGCACATGGGTATTTTGGTGTATCTTGTATTGTTGTTTTATAAATTTCTATTGGTGTCAATGTTTTTTTTTTCTTTGGACTGCTAGGTACACTTTCTTTTTGTTTTTTTTTCTAATCAAGGTTTCTAGGTGATTAAGTCTTATTGTTGATTTATGTTTAAAATTGTTTGCTATGACAAATGGTATCAAATTTTCCTTGTTTTTAGGCAAAGCATGTGGCTTGGTCAAGTAAGTATTTTTGTATTGTGGACAATTTCTGATTAACTTTTTTAGTTGGAGTAAGCTTGTTGAGCATTGGCGAGTTAGATTTTGGCCTTTGATTCTTAGAAGCGGCTCAAAATGTCTAGCCAGAGGGTTTGTATCATGGAACAGTGTAGAGACTGATTTTCTATATCCATAATCATTGAAATCTAAGTACTTTCTTGATGTTGTCAATGACCAGAGGCTTATTTGTATTTTTAACCATTTGGATATCCAATCAATGCAAAACAAGTCACTCCACAATCCACATTCGCCATGGGCTATGGATGGGCTTGCAGACAACCGCATCTTGTGGAAGTATGTTTCTTGAATATAGAGTATTAGGATTTAGTTCATTGTTATATGATTTAATTGCTTCTTTGTCCTTGTTTTGAAAGCAAGCTAGGAAATAATCTATAGCTCCATTGCATAATTGAGTTGAGGTGTACTGGTTGTTAAGTAGCACTTGAAGCGAATCAAACAAACAATCACCAACATTGTATGCAAATGTGCTTAATCTACAAAAGCCTTCAGCTCTAAGGACATTGTCAATGTTTGACATTCTAGGATACTTTGTGCACAGTTTTTTTATTTCATGTGAACCTATGGGCTGTTTTGAAGTTACATTTTGTGTTTCAATTTTTAACAATGGTTCAAAGTGTCCACTTAAAGAATTCATGTCATGAAATAGTATAGAGATTGATTCTGTGTGATCAGAACTATTGAACTGTAAGTACCTTCTTGCTGTTGTTCTTGACCAAGGGATATTTGTATATTCAATCATTTGGATATCCAGTGAATGCAAAATAGGTCACCCCACAATCCACTTTCTATGCAATCTGCTTGTGGCTTTGCAGATAATCGCATTCTGCAGAAATATGTTTATGGATCATGTACTTTGTGCAATTTATATAGAGTATCAGGGTCTAGTTCATAGTTGTATGATTTTATTGCTTCTTTGTCCTTGTTTTGAAGGCAATTCACGAAGTAATCTATAGCTCCATTTCGTAGTTGAATTGATGTGTAACGATTGCTAAGCAATAGTTGTAATAAGTCAAACAAACAATCACCAACATTGTATGAAAAAGCACTCAATCTCCAAAGTCCCTCGCCCTTGAGCACGTAGTCAATGTTTGATATTTGGGGGCGCTTTGTTAATTCATAGGTGTCAATGTCTACATTTTCTTTGTTTCTCGTGTATCCTAATGTGTTTGAGAATAGCAAATGTTGTGTATGAATAGCATCTAACGCTATTATCTAGATTACTAAATCTATAATTGTTTACATTGTTGCCTATGTGCTTTTACTCAATAGCATTCCATAGTATTAATCATGTTGTCAAGCATCTTGCAAGTTGATAATTTATGTATATGTTGGAAAATGGATCTTGAGTAGTAGCAGAAGCCTACGTAACATACGACATAGCAAGCAATTTAATAGAAGCACAAGGGGAAAATAGTATTAATTCTTCAACCTAACCTTGTTATCCATTGTCCCCCAGCAGGATTGTATGTACTTATTCCTGTTACATTGACAAAATGGATAAATGAGTACAATGCATGATGTATACTTTCAGTGCCACAAACACAAAACAATATTTTTAGGTAGCTTTGTTTACATGCAACAAATGGTCGACAAGAATCTTTTTTGCTCACATTGTCAATCTCAGTCTATGGTATTTAAGTGTTTTGTGTAATTGGATTCCTTTGTTTCTATGTAGTTCTAAGCGACTGATTTTTTTCAAAGAACAAAAGATTTTAAAAGATATTCAGATAAACATGAATTAAGTGGCATGTAGAGAATAGTTTCACAAATCATTTATGTTTAAAGAAAATCAGGGAAATGCAAAAGCATTGTTTGATCAAAGAAGATCTATGGCTTTTCTTATTTGTGGGAATAGCTTTTAAAATCATCTATGTTTTAAAAATTTGAGTAAAATGTAAAGGCATAGGTCCATTAAGCAAAAGTGAAGGCATAGATTGATTAAATAATTAAAAAAAGAGATTGAAACTCAGAGGTGCAGGGGCACAGTGCATATATGCAAAGCAAATGCATTAAATAGCATGTGGGTGGATGATAAACTGTTGGAATGGCTTGGTGGACATGTATAGCCAGGCTGCTTTGTTCATTTGTTATAGAGTTAAGTTAGCTGTTAAGCATGACTATTACTTTGTGCAAATTGTTTTTCTATTCTACAAGTGTTTGTTCTGGGAGAGTTTATAGCGATTGAGCAGATTTTGTTATAGTTACAGTATCCAGAACTAGAAACGAGTTACTTGAGGCAATAAATAGTTTCTTTCCTCAGTTTTCTCTTAATTTAGAGGTTTAAAGCACACAGTGAAATTGGCAATGTGAGCAAAAAAAATTGTGGTTAATGTCATTTTGCATGTAAGCAAGACCATGGGAAAATATTGCGTCATGTCTATGAGTGATGTAGTACATCATTCATTGTACTCATGTGCCATGTCAGCTTTTGAAATTAACTTTGTAGGCTTTTATTTGCAATAGAGGAAGATTAAACATACGTTAACTTGCATACTGCACAACAACTTGCCACAGATATAAGCAATTCTATGAAAAAAATTGCCTTAAATGCATATAGGTAAAAACCAGTTGACATAAAACAAAGACTTATGACTCTATAGGCTATTTGAAACTGCAAACAGGGTTTAAAAATTGCATGCTAGCAATTCATCCTATTCTATGGATATTGTATAGAGGAAGTATAACTTATTAACACATAAGAAAAACCTATTCTATTGTTTGAAGACAAATTACTATTGCAATTGTGGAAAATGCGTTTTCCTGTTTGTATATGTGGAAGCAGCCTTCTAAATGATTTATGTTCAAAGAAATGAGGAATACAAGATGACAAAATGAATACATGGAAAATAACTTTATGCAGTTATTATATTGAAGAATTTCAATTGCATTTCAAGAAAAGCAAAAAGACAATTTGGAAAACTGACCTTGTAATTTGCTATCGAACGATCAAGTATAATTGTAGGAATGTACAAATTGTGATAGGCACAAGCAATTTCCCCTAGTGTAGTTTGTGCGTGATTGTTTAAATACAGTTGAAAGCATTGATCCCTATTACAAGGACAATTTAGACAAATGAGTACAATGGGTGACATATACTATGCTATTCATAAAAACAAAACAAAATTCTTATGTAGATTCATTTGAACGAGAAACAACCCAAGTAAGAACTTTTGTTTCTTAAAATGCAAATTCCATTTTATAATTTTTAAATATTTATTGCTATTTGTGTACCCTATAATATAGAACATTTTTTTGCATATGCATACACTAGTG
Source organism: Sequoia sempervirens (assembly GCA_007258455.2). NCBI lineage: Eukaryota > Viridiplantae > Streptophyta > Pinopsida > Cupressales > Cupressaceae > Sequoia > Sequoia sempervirens. The sequence continues at coordinate 175,877,183 of VDFB02252616.1, read as the reverse complement.
TAATTCTGTTATTGTAATGGTGGCATAAGCTCTTTAACAACAATCAATGGAATAGATCCCATATTTACTTAAGCGCCTAAAAAAGTGTAAATAGGCCACGACAACTTGTCAATACTAAGCCAAAAAACAACACAGACTTGTGCTAGCACTGTTAAGTACTGGTGGAAACAATTTCTAGCTATTGTTTAATGCCAAACCAGCTATCACTTAATAGTGAAAGTGACGTAAATATTGATTTTCTAACTAAATGGGGTCATTTCATTTCCATATGCATAAGTTTATTTTGGACCGTTATGTAGCACTTACTATTACTTGTGCAATGAAGCCACATGCAAGTAGAATTCATAACTCATGGCATTTAGATACACCCAAGGAGAAATACAAACCAAGGTTGTTGGCATCCTGATAAGAAAGATGATGAGATACATCCAATTAATGTATTCCACAACATCTTATTCAATGAAGATGATTTGGATAGGAACGTTACAAATCAGAATCCTTATTGGTGTGTGAGTAATCCTCTTTTTCAAGACTTTTCAAGGAAATTGCATGCCAATACTATCAGTGAACAAGTGGAATCAAATTTTTTAATTGACTTTGTTTGATGGGTCAAATGTGGACAAGGATAAATTATAGTCAAAAGACCTTCAAAAATGTGATTTACTAAAATGTAGAAAATATTGAAAATTTTGAATTTTTAGTATTTTCCATTTCTGCTTGAGCTAACACCTTTGGATCACCCCTACACTATTTTGGATCTCTAAATGCATTTGATTAACCTCAAACATGGATATGCAACTATAATAATTATACTAAATGTTCTACCAAAACCATAAGGCTTAGTTAGATACATGTAAGTGTAAACACATTGTTAGGCTAGGCTACTTATTGGATAATATTTACAATAATAAGCAAAGAGGTTGATAACATTCCTATATTTTAAATAAACAAACAATGGTTTTAAAAGGCTGGGCTTAAGTGTTACACACTAAGCTCTAACTAGTCAATGGTTTTTTACACTTTTTGTTTTCCTGTTGGGGTTACGATGTGTTGGCACCGACTATGACCCACGAGCCTACTTTTGCATGGAAGTACTGTTTGATGGTTGTGACTCACGATCCTATTGCTAATGATCTGAGCTATTGAACCCTGTTGTCCTTGTTAAGCCATCACCTCCAAGTCCCATCAATGCTTGTTGCTATCACTAGTCAATAAAGCCTTATGTCCCTACAAAAAGTAGGAATTTTAAAAAGTGGGACCGAGCCTGTATATAACTACACTTGCCAACACTTTTTGCAATCATAAATTGGGGGATTTTTCTTATACATAGACTCCTTGTACATTTCAAAAATTTCTATGTTAAAGTCCCTCGAGATGGCTAGGAGCAACTTTAAATTAGCATCTACCAACTCATTGCCAACTTCAAATGGTAACTATGTTACCGAATATGTGTGTGGCTCCACCACCACCATAAATATATGGTCTATATCTACTACAATGTGATATGATTAGTATACTTCAGATGAAATCCATTCTCTATTCTACATCTAGCCATAGGAACCCTTACAATAGATGTATCATGTGTCCATATTTTCCACTCAAATGATAGTAACCTCTTTCATATAATAGAATGCAAGCCATACTATTAGAGATCCATCTTGAACTTGTATCTATCATTTCACTTTATGTGGTCAAAATTTTCTAAGATCTACTCTCACAATACCTCGCATAAATCAATATCTTACCTTGAAACATTATCTAGTATGTGATGAGTATAAACATGTTAGCTATATAGCCTTCTCTATTTACATTATATCTTATAGGTTATTTCCAAAGTTTGATAACATAGTACAAGGTCAATAATCTTATATTAATACCAAAAAGGTCTAATTTTTCTTGTGGAATATTTTAGGTAGAAAATTATTATTATCAAGATGAAATTATCAATCAAACATATGATTCTAATTTTATATTTGTTTATTACACAATTATGTTCAATAGGCATTGTTAATGTTTATTGGCATTCTATAGTGATATTAATTTATCTTATTTTATAATCATATATATGAAAATTAAAATAATTGCATTTTATATTTTAAAAATTAAAATAATAAAGTAATTGTTATGTTAAAAAAAATATAATATATAATTTTTAAATAAATAAATAATAATAATTCTTCAACTTTCAACTTTGAATAAACGAAAACAACTTTTCAAATGTCTGAAAATTAGTTCTTTAAATAATAAATGAAATAAAATAAATAATATAAATAAAATTAAATAATTTTTATTATTCATGGTATAATGTGATGGTTAAACCACAATATTGTTGTTGTATCCACCAAGATACAAATCCTCGCTAAGCCATTGTGATCACAAGCACTATGATCATGTTGATCCATTGCGTTCGCAAGTTCAATCCTTTGTGTTGAAGCTATTAACATTCATGCCAATGGCTTCATAATCCAAACCCTCACTAGACTAGTGTGCTTGCAGGATTTGTGCATCTATTGGGCTACTAGGCTTGACTTTATGCTTCAAACCCCTACTAGGCTGGTGTGCTCACAAATTTTGTGCCCCTATTAAGTTACTAAGATTTTGGGTTTGGACTATTCACATTAATACATGTAGTACATTAATAATGGGGATGAGGTCCCTCATTTGTGACTTCACCTAGCTTAGACCAAGTTAAGAAAAATATTATTACCAATCAATTTTTTAAATTAAATAAAATCATTTTTATGCAAAAAATAATTCAAAATTGATATTTTATGATATTTTTTTGATAGATTATTAAAAATTTCTATAAATATTAGTTATAATATGTATAGTTCTATAAATAATTAGTTGCGGAAAAAATATTTTAAATGTTAACCTTGCAATCTAATATTATTTTTAATAAATAGTCTAAATTACCATTAATAAAATAGTGTTAGATACTCACAAAGAAAAGATGGTTGGAAAAAGTCACACCCCTAGGGTCCATATAGGGATACAACTTGAAGCATAAAAATATAAAAACAATCCACTAAGTAGTGAGAGCTAAGGTAGATGTAGGAGGAGGAGGATCTTGGTCATCTAATTTTTTCCATCTATCAGTAATATCTAAAGAAACAACAAGTAGGCCCCATCCATCATTATCACTAGTTTCTTCAGCAGTCACAGAAGCAAGAGAAATAGCAAGTGCTAGTAGAGGAACTTGTTGGAGTTAGTCTATCTTGTATTTCCACTAGCAAGAGGCAGTTGTGAAATAAAGTGGCAAGAGGAAAGCTACAACCAGCCTTGTTGAGAATGACATCTTCTACTAGGAGGAAGGGAAGCTTGATAGTGAGCCTCTAAGTTTTATGAGTGAAATGGTAGTGCCATTGATGATTCCCTCAAGGAGGAGAATGACCTTGAGAAGAATTGGGAGTTTGAGGCACCCTAGCAATAGCATAAGGGGCATTTCCATGGAATGATCTAATAACACTTGTAGGTGGTCAACCTTAACTGTAATTTTATTTTCTTTGCACTTGAATCTTCAATAAAATATTAGAATAAATCATATCTTTAGTGTTTACGAAAAAAATAGTGATCAATAAAATAGTTAGAAAAAATTAAAAAAAATATATCTTTCTAAATGCTAAAAATAATTTCCACCTTGAAAGCATGTTGAGTCTAAGTATACTTGAAGGGAATACAAGGGAAGTCCCCTAAAAGGCTTAAAAATTTGACAAGTCTAGGTCCAAACATCCTAAGCTTTGGCACAAAACTAGAAAAGGTCTTTGAGAGTCTCCTATGCCCATAAAAAGGACATCAAGGATTCAAAATATCTAATGCATATGAGTAAACTTGAACTAGATACAATTATGAAAAATAAATATTTAAATTTAGTTACCTATATATTCAAATATTAAATGCTCAATAGTTATCCATTTAAAAATGCAAATATTTAAATAAATAAATCATTTTAAATATAAATTAATATAAATTTTGTAACATTTAAATTATAAAAAATAAGTATCATTGAGAAATATTTATACACATAACTTGAAATAACATTATATTCAAGAATTATAAAAAAGTATAATTGATTGACATAAATAATCATTCAATTTATAATTCAAAGAATTATATATCAAATTTGTATAAAAAAATTATTAAATACTTGAATAATTTTGAGATAGAATGGGAATAATCACAATTTTCTTGAGGCTTTTATGTTATTCTTACCTCCATAAGTGCTCTTTCCAAAGTGGTTATGTTAATATATGTAGAGAATATTAAGAGTCATTTGTGAAGTGGTTATCTTAACATGTCTAGGAATTGATAGGATCTATAAAAGGCTTGGCCTATATTACACTTCCTAGTTAAGGAATCTTGTAATTTCTAGGAGGAATAAGGATATTTGATCTCTATGCACTTTCTTGAGTAGAACCCTTGCATAAGATGACATCTAATAATAGGTGTTTACTATTTGAGATATCATGTCTCCATAAGTGTTCATCTTGGAATTATAGGGAAAAGCGGTAATACACTCAAACATATTAATCAACCATTTATCATCCTTTTATGTGAGATATTGTAAATAATATTATTGTGTTAAGAATCCATGTTTATATGTGTACTTACATGTTTCCAAATATATGTGTTTGAAGAGTGTGATTACCATTGATGTGTCTTGTATCCTAGCAATGTAGGTTGGATATATTAGTTCCACATAGTTGGGTGGAAAGCTTGACCCCCATTGGTTTATGAAGAATGGACCCATGAAGATATCCCTTGGAGCTTGGAGAGTTCTTAATTTACTTACATTAATTTATTGTATTTTATAAATATGATCAAATTATAAATTGTGAGTATTTATTACTTATGAGTTAATATATGAGATATCTAAACATTTTTTATCCCTATACTCTACATATTCATGTTGTAGCCTCGTAAATTGTCACCCTTGACAATTTCACACTATTATTTTCTCCCCCTTAAGTAATTGGACCTAATTGTACACCTAATTTCCTAAATTATGCATTCCATGCCCCAATTAAATATTTATCGATGAATTGTATGTAGAAAAACAATGCATACATTTAATGTTTTTCCCTTGACACCTTAATTTCTGTAAAAAAGTGTTGGGACACTAATGCCTAAGGCAACTTGGTCCCCCTATTTTTCCTTAATATTTGAATATGTTGGAGGTGGCATTTTATTATTTAAATTTCCAATATCCAATATTGGCTATCAAGATTTAATTTGTGGGAAATTAGAATAATTGCATATAAAAACCTAGTCATTTCATTATTTGAAAATGAAGTGAAATTAAGGAGAAAATTGAGCAATAATTGTATTATTATCAAGCAAGCCAAGAGAAACATTTTAGATATTTATTGAAGCAATTCAATATCAAAGCATCATGTCAAATTGTATGTGAGTTTATTCATTTTTACGTTATCATCGTATTTGTGAGATCTAACCCTTGTAGGTCATCAAGAAAATAAAGAAAGCAAGATTCAAGCCTTGAAGAGATTTGCATGACTTTAGTCCTTTGGGAAATTCATTTTTGAGTGGTGAGTTGTAGTCCATTTATGATTCATCATTCATTTTATCATTTACCTTATCCCTCAAAAGGATAGGATAACATTTCCATTATGGAAGTGGGAACACTAACATGGGGCTTGAGTGAGGCAAGCCCTTATATGGAACAACCCTTCCTCTCTCTTTGAATGTGTAGGTTTCAGGTCTGAAGAAGATTGGGAGAAATTTGAAGGTCAGTTGTTCATTTTTGCATTCGAACCCTACACCTTGACAAAAAACAAAAACTCAATTATTGCAATATATGACAGTGAACCAATAGTATGACATGAAGGAACATAAAGCTTTGATCTAGCTCTAGAGGACTATGAAATCAGATCTGAAGTTCTACAGGACATAGGCACCTTGGGTGACCTAGACCTCCATTTTCATCCTCAAATTCATATCATAGGTGCACAAAACTTTGTTCAATATATTTTTGAAGTTTGAATTTGTTTTTGGATTTTTAGATATGTTGTTTTTACATTAAAATAGTTATTTTCATACTTAGCTTAATCAAATCATTGCATTTCATTCCTAAATTCATTCCAAATTTGGTCAAAGGAAGGTTGAATCACCTTTTAGGTTGTAATTCAACCCTATATCCTTTCCAAACTCATCAAACCCTCGTAACCACAAACAAACAACAAACAACTTCTAATGAAATAACAAAAAGGTGTCAAACCCTAAAGAATCAAATCTCCCTAAGATTTCCCTTTTTCATTATTTCACATGTAATAATTTATAATATTATTTGAATTCCATATGTGTTCAATGAAAATGGAATTTCAATTAGAGATAAAATCATTATAGTTAAAAATATGATTTCTATGTAGACTGAAATTTATTATAATCAGAGTTGTTAGGAATTCTATAAGTAGTTGGGAAATTGATAAATTTAATTGATATATGGGTTCTTTCTAAATTTTCATCTGAAGTTATTAGAGAAAGTAAATGTAAAGACTTAATCTTGGTTAAATTAGAATACTAGTTAGTGTGTGTTAGAGTATGAATAAGTAAATTATCCTTATGAAAATTTGTAAAAACCATTTCCTTCTATAGGTATGCTATAGGTAAATGCTTTCCAATACATGCCTCATTTGGAATTTTTTGAATTTTATTATTTTAGACCTGTTTTGTGACAAAGCTATTCACTAGTTCCATTTAAGAATGCGTGCAATGTTATTTCTACTATCCTAAATGATACAAAATACAAAGAAATGCAAAATGGGAAACAACACAACCACACCTCAAGATTAGCCTAAGTTGACTTGAACAAAATAGAGATAAATAACTTATTATACCTTGTCCAAGTGATCATGTTGGTTGGCCCTCTGATGAGGCTCGAATGTGTTCTCCTTGATGGAAAATGTCTAAAAATGGATGCAAAATGAGCTTGGAGATTCAACAATGGATATGTGAATGCAAAATGCTTGAAGTTGAATTCTTGAGAGTAAAATTGCTTGAATGTGATATGAGTGAATGAATGAAAATGAGAGTAAATCCTCTATTTTAGGGGATGAATCTCTATAGGAATGAATGGCTAGGATTTATCCAACATGGACAACATGGAGGGTTGTAGTAAGTTGTGTAACGCCCCGCCTTGGTAACTGTTAAAACATAGTGTAAAGAGTGAAATTAACTGAACAATTTTTTTTTTAAAAGGTATTTAATTTACACAATTGCCATAAGGTTTCCAAGACGACATTACTTAAACCTAACATATAAACTCAATACATTATCATAAACATAATACAAATTTAATGCCATGAATGGTTTAGTTTACAAAACTTATTACAATCGAGAAACCATAGGTCCAGATTACAACAAGAGAGATTTTAATAAATCTCGATACATCCATAGTTGGTAAAATATGAATGCTCTTATACAAGAGGTGATTTTTAAAAAGCTGATAGTGATCATATCACAACTAATATCCATATCCACGAACATGCTTCACATCCACAGTCACGAAAATGAAGTAACTGGAACCAGCTGCAAGGATAGGATCATCTGCAAGAAAATACAAGATGTAGCATGGTTTTCTCCTGACCACGTGGAACCCGAAGGTCCACTCCCTCCATGCTAGGAGATAATAACACGTCCACAAACAAAGAAGATAGAACATTACATTTACGGGGTTTACAAATCACTTCACGACATAACGTTATCAATCATAGCAGATAAAACCTCAGTAACACAACACATCAAAATAAATCTAAACACAAGGAACACCATCATGATATAGACTAAGAGTGTCATCACATTGTTGGGATAGGTTACCCTGGTGAATCTTCCTAGACTACTAGTCCTCTCTCCAAGAGTTACCCTGGTAGCCTCTACCAATTCTCGGCCCCTTATGTAGACCAATGTGGAGTCACTTCATCTTTCAAGAGGACAAGATGACGACTTGCCATTCCAGGCCTTCTCAACCTTTTCTCAACCTGAATGAGTGTTAAGACAGTAGGTGAGGCACACTTTTATCTGAATTAATGTTTATAACTTCCCAACCCATAATTCTTTAGTTAGGTTTTCACTGAATTAACACACCTACGATAGGTTACCCAGACAATCACTTCAGGATTTCGGCCCCTACCGCAAGCCACTCTTCTATAACATGACTCAACATAAAACCAATCTAGGGGTAGCTATCAAGCACAAAAAATCAAAACTAGAATGTGTTATGTCCTTCACTAGAGGCAAATCACAATCTCTAGGATGTCACTTAAAAAATGTAATACCCCTCATACTGTTTAGATTTATTAATTTCTATGCTTTAACTTGATACGTTGATACTATGATGATACTATTATTGTTCGATTTGGTTGGTTTGAAGTTTGATGATGTTGTTATTCCTTTAGTGGACATGATCATTTGATATGACATTATTAGTATGATTTATGATACTTTGTGTGTTGATTGGATTATTGTTTATTCAAATAGTTGTTCATTAATGTTTTATATATCGATGTGATGATTCTATGGTGATCATGTTATTTGAATTCAGTATTATTTTATAATGCAATGGTTTAATAATTAGTTATGATGCAGTAGTTAAGTATCATGTTATCTTATGATCAATTTGGTTAGAAATGTTAGTTCGTCATTGATATTGTAATTGTTAGAATAGAGTAGGTGAGAGGACAGTGTAGCATCACTCGTTCACGAGTGCCCTGCTACACTGCAATTCCTTCTCACGATAGGATGTTTGATTATATATGTACACGTGCTACTTGACGTTTATTTGGATGCAGGATTGTAGGAATAAGTCTTGTTTCCACCTACTTCGGCAGGACAAGGCGAGCAATAAATTAACCCAATGGGTAAAATGTTGAAAAAGGGAGTAGGTTTGGAAGTGTCCCCATCCCAAGTCCATCGTCTGTTGTGGGTCATTGTGTTATGACTGAAGTTTTGTCTTTGTCCTTATGTAGTTTGACTATTGAGTATTTATTTAATTATGGGTTAGTGTTTAATTAATTAATCGTATTTCATAAAATAATTAATTAATGTTGCATTGTTATTTGATTTAATTGAGAGTTAGAAAAATGTTAAATTTAAATAGATTGTAAATTAAAAAGTATTTAATTAATTAAAGAGCAAGAAATTAAATTAAATTAATATTGTTGAGAATAATTAGATATTATCTTTTTATTAATATTAAATTAGAAAATCATGTGAAGATAATATTTGAATTAAATAAATTATTTTTAATTAAAATTGTAGATAAGTTATGCTTTTAAAAGCTGGGAAAAGGACCAATAAGAAAAGAGTCTTTTTGAAAAAGAAAGCGGAAGAGCTTTATTGAATCTTTATCTTTGATTTATTATTTTTATGAGGGAATTATTCACACACAGGGTTTTTTGCTCTGTGGTTTTGGATCTGGAAAAGAAAAATAGTTTTGGTTTTGGTGTTTTCTGGTAAAAATTATTGTGGTTTTGGAAAGAAAGAGAGATTCAGAAGAACGTTGAAGGCCGAAGATCGAGAAAAGAGTTGAAGGCAGAAAGTCGAGAAGAGGATTCAGAAAGGATTCTTCATCAAACGAAGGATTTCAAGTTCCTTTCAAGTTCATTATTTCTTTTCTAATTTATTCTTCTGTAATAAATTTTGACTGCCATGTTGAAAGATTAATTTCTCCTTGTGTTTTAAAAAGAGTTTCCTATGATTGGGATTTGTCTGTTATAAATGTTTGTGTTTCTCTGTAGTGAAAACCTTGTTTTAAATTCTTCAGTATAATTTAATTATGAAATTATTGAAAAGAAAATTCTTTTATTAGTTAAAATGTGTATGTTCAAATTTATTCTAGATTTGTGAAAGAAAAATCAATTTGATATTGTGTTGGAATTTCTTTGAAAAGAAAATTTTATTTTATTATCATTTGAATTTGGATACATTTGGATACCCAAATCTATGTAAGAAAATAATTTATTTATTTTACTTATTTTTGAATCTTTTGATGGGTATATTATATAAATTTATATACTCTGTTCTTTTTAAAATAAGATAAATAAATATATAGGAATTATATATATATATCATTGTATTGATCAAATTTACGAAATTATTTTTATTATAAAAAAATTTTGTTTAAACAAATTCGTGCTTTGGATTTCATTTTTTTATTGAAAACGAAATTTAAATAAAATAAAATTAATTGAATATATAACTCTGTATTTTAATGGCTTTTATTTCAAATTTTTCCATATGCGGAATAGTTGTGAAAATAAGGTTAATATATATATATATATATAAATTTAATTTTAAAATAATAAAAGAAAAGTTTTATTAAGTTTTGTGGGGGTGGGGGTTGGCCGAGGCCGTACCACCCACAGCCCCACCGTGGTTGGCTGCGGCCACCACAGGCTGTTGGGGCTGCGGCCACCACAGGGTGGTACACAATACCACCACCTGTGGGGCTGCGGCCTCCCAGGCAGTGGTACCAATGAAAAGAAATTTAGTTATTAATTTTTTATTTTTATGTGTTTAATTCATATTTTTGGTTTATAAACTAATTTTAATAATTCAATTTTTATTTTATTCATAATCGGTTTATGATATAATTATAATAATATATATATATATATTATTTAATATAAATTTACTATATATTATTTAATATATATATATATATATATATTATTTAATATATATGTAAAAAAATTAATTGTTAATTTTATAATATGTTTTTATAAAATGATTTTTATAAAAATATTTTATGCTTGGATATATTTATATATTAATTTTGTGATGTTTTGAACAAAAATTTAATATGATAAATTTTACTTGATATAGTGATATAGTTTAATTGAGGAAACTGGAAATAAGCTGTGTGATTATAATTAAATCGAATAGTTAAAATTTAAAGATATAATGTTATAGTGTAATTGTGCGAATTTGAATTAAACAATGTGTTCTGTTTTGAATTGAATATTCTCGAATTGTTGGTTTATTTGTTTGATGAAATTATTGAGTTTTGGAAATATTTCTATATGGAGTTGTTTTTAAGTAATTATTTTCTTGAGGTTATTCGTAAGTCTATTGTGGTATTCTCTTCATTGTTTTATTGTGTCGTATGGGAAAACCCTAGGTTTACCTCACCTTTTGTAAGAGTTTAAGTTATTGTTAAGGGCTTCCAGAGATGGAATGCTTTTCTATTATGTTTTCTTTACTCTCCATGTCGGGCAAATGGGGTTAAGGGTCTATGTAAGTCTTCCAAAGAAGTTCTCTAGAGTGGGATGTTTTGTGTAGAGGGTCAATTTGTGAATTGCCTTGGGAATGGTGTAGAGTTGTACTATGATGTTGTACCCAGTTTCCACAAACAGGGATTTGTGCCTCCTGAGAAATAGGAGAGGGTAATGAGATTTGTACCTCCTTTGGAAGGAGTGTGTTTTCATATTTGGTTTCCTCCTTGGATTAGAGAGGTTATATTGTCTAGTTACCTAGTGTGGTATTGTATCTTGTGTGTTGTCGATAGGAGAGTGGCTCTTTGTGGGGTCCGACACACAAAGGGGCGCCAGGGTAACTCACCTAGAGTTTAACTAAGTGATAATCTAAAAGAATTAATGGGGATCTTTCACACTAATAAAGATAAAGAATATCTCTCTCGTGAAGCAAGTGAATGATAAGGCTCGAGATGAGATGGGATGCATAGTTTTGCATGAGGGTCCGGCAGCCGGTAGAGGCAAGCCAGGGTAACCCAGGATGGGGGTTCGGTAGCCTAGGAAGGTTGAACCAGGGTAACTCATGGCAATTTATGCATGACACTCTTCCTATGTCGACAGTTAATCAGTTATTGTGCGATGTTCTTGATCTTTATTCTCTGGAAGCATTGTAACCTCGTGTTAAGTGATGTTGTGATTGTCGTGTTAAGTGATGTTGTGATTGTAGTGTTAAGTGATATTGTGTTTTTAGTTGTTAAGTGAATTTTTGATTGTAGTTGTTAAGTGATATTGTGTCTGTAGTGGTTAAGTGATTTATTGATTTCTCTTTGGTTATTATTGGAAGTGGTCTTTGATATTATGCCTTGAGTTTCATTGATGTTGTGATTGTGACTTATTGATATGTTCAGAAGTGATTTGTTGTTGTGCCTTTTCAATTTGTCGTTGTGAGTTTTCTAGGCGATCTTTGATGTTAAGTTGTCTATTTGGAGTTAGTATTTGTTATTGTTAGGTGTGCTTGGTCGGGGATCCTTCCTTGTCTACTCCCAACATGGGGGTGGTTGGGTGGAACGTGCTTCGCACCCCGTTGGATTCCCTTTCTATCGCAGATGTATCTTTTATTGCAGGATTTTGGAGGATGTTGATGATCCAGTAATTCTTTGTACCAGCTGTATGTTATACTTCAGATGTAATGTATTCATTGATGTATTGTCTCCCACGTGTGTTGGGATGACCTTGTTGTAAATTGTATATGTGGTTATTGAGATGTATTTTCAGTCAATTGTATTCTACTATCATTTGGATGTAATGTATATTCAGGCCATGTATTTAATCAGGAATGATCTTTTGTAATAGTTGTGTTAAGTTGTATTATATCTGTGGTAATATAAATGCTTCATATCTTTATAGTATCTCTCGTTGTCATATGTACATATGTTATAAATATGGTTATTGTTTAATAGATATTTTAAATGATGAAATGGGAATGAATAGATTTATGTAATTGTTTTATTACTGTTTATCTTATTTTCGTTGTTATGGGTTAGTGTAGTAATGACCTCGGGTACCCCAATGGAATTAGTCGTGTAACTTAATACATTGTTATGTTAGAATACTTAAGTATGTTTATTATATTCTTTTTAAAAAAAAATTGTTCAATTTTTCCATTGTTATTAGTTCCTTTGGGGTTTGCACGGCGGGGCGTTACAAAAAAAACCACAAAATGATACAAAGCTATATCCCCAAGTAAAAATACTTGTAATCGAGCAAAGTGATCAATATGTATTACACTTAACAATACCATTTTCACTTCTCTTGCCTTTAAAGAAGAACAAATCAAAATTCAATAACTTTACATGTTCATTCCCATAATATGTACATATCTCATCAAATACACTCATTTAATCTTCATGAATTAAGAGTTCAAAAATAACAATCTATTGACATTATAGAATGTCTTACAATTTACTATTACAACTATTATTATTATTCAATACAAATGATAAGAGTTCCTCTTTTTTTTTTTTAAATCACTCAATTCATACAATACAATTTATTAAATAAATAAATAAAATGTATCTATAGCGATCAAAGAATCATTTGTTTAAATCAATTCTATAAGAACCTATTTACTAATATGTAACTAACATTTAATGGTAAAAAATTTATATAACATAACGAATAAAGTATTAGTTAACAATAATTGTCATACATTAAAAGAGCAGTATTTACACCGTAATCAGAGATCAAATTATTTTTATCCAAAAATCACTTTCTAAAATAAACTCCTGAATAAAATATATGCATTCTCATCTATCTATTCAAGAACTCGCTGTCTTTAATAAGTATCACATAACTGAAAAGAAGTCTAAGAGGGTATGTGTAGGATCATCATGGAAAAAATAGGCCCTTAAGTGGCAAAAAATTCTGAAAAATCAGAGTTAGGAAACTTGACATTAAAATTTGAATAAGTTATCTATATTATTTCAAAAATATGTAAGAATAGAATCTGTAGAAAATTGAATGTAGTTTCTAAACTACTAGGTTTGTTTAAAAAGAAAAAAATGGTGAAAATTTGAAATTTCAATGTAGTGGTACTTAAATTTCAGGGAAAAATAAGAAGTAGGTGTCTGTCTGACCACCCTAACCACAATAAAATGATAATATTTTTTTATAAGATTTTAGATATAAGTAGAGGACTCATGCCCCAATGTGATGCATATCTTTTTGTAATTTTTTCCATGTAAATAATTAATTATGAATTTTTTATTACAACTTTTTAAAAAGTATAAAAAATATGTATGTCTGACCACGTTAACTTGGTCAAAACTTCATGAAATTCAATTTTTCTTTTTTTAATCCTATAGTATGCAAAACATAGAATGTGACGCATGTTTTGGATTCAAAAAATGTGATACCACTTGAAAGCTATAGATGTTTTTTAATTAGCCTATCAATTAGGACTTTAGTTGTAATTTGAATACAAAATGAATAATAATTACTTATTAAATTCAAAATAAAGCATAATTTATATTGTTGGAAATTTGAGAATCTCCTTTAAAAACCCTTTTCATTTCATCAATTTTGGGTAAAAAAATAGTCATCAGCCACATACCCATCATATTGCCATTTTTTAGCCCATCATGATCCTACACATACCCAAGACGCACCATGCACAAGTCCAGGGTTCAAACAAATTAAATAGAAAGGGACAGGTTTCTTAAAGAAAGGCGTAACATCAGCTAATTAGCAAGGAAAAGTTATCAGGAAAAAAAGATCTTAAAAGCCATGCATAAATATTAGATTACCACGATTCATCTCGAGTTAGTTATAAATATCTATAATGAACAACTAGATAACAATAGATTGCTGCGCCTAAACTATAGTATACTAAACTCACGCCGATACATATGAATTTATGAAGATTGCATTTAATACTAGTCACTCATATCAATTACTTACAATATAGGATGTTATATAGCATTATGCTATTCTAAGAACTAGGTATATATATCAGAAATTAAAAATAAAAATGACAGCATTGTATTTAAGAAACTCAGGGACTTTTAATTAAACTCAGGCGCAGAAAGATCAACTTGCATGCATGCAAAGAAGAGTTCGATAAAAGAGTAGTGTAATAGTTACAGACAAAGATCATTATCGAAAGAAATCTTTAAGACTGTAAGAAAACTACAAGATGCTATGCAAGACATGAAATAACTACAGGTAAATACAATTAGCTCTAGACGTAAATAGGGAGAGTAACAATTTAGTTATGATTAGAATTCGCCATGCAAATCATTGAAGCGAAGGTTATTCTAGCGTAGGTTATGAACTTTAATCATGTCATTGTCCAAAACATGGGCACAGAGTAGGTGAGCTCTGGCACGGAATGATTAAATCAGGAAGCACAAGAATTATATTCATTATAACATACAGTTCCACAATGGAAATTTCGCCAACCTCAAGATTGCATGATAAAAGATAAGGAGCTAACTCAACTGTGAAGAAGGAGACGTGATACAAAACTGAGACTATGTGCTTTGATAGTGATAATATTAAATCTCTTTTGAACAATGGTTACATAGATGACTTCAGGGTATGTGTAGGATCATGATGGGCCAAAAAGTGGCGATATGATGGGTATTTGTAGGGTATGTGGCTGACGACTTTTTTTTACCCAAAATTAATGAAATGAAAAGGGTTTTTAAAGGAGATTCTCAGCTTTCCACCAATATAAATTATGCTTTACTTTGAATTTAATAAATAATTATTATTCATTTTCTATTAGAATTATGACTAAATTCCTGATTGATAGGCTGATTGAAAATCATCTATAGCTTTCAAAGAGTATCATTTTTTTTGAATCCAAAACATGCATCACATTCTATGCTTCGTATACTATAGGATCAAAAAAAAATGAATTTCATAAAGTTTTGACCAAGTTAAGGTGGTTAGACATACGAGTTTTAATATTTTTAAAAGTTGTAATAAAAAATCATAATTAATTATTTTTGGAAAAAATTACAAAAAAATATGCATCACATCGGGACATGAGCCCTACTTATATCTAAAATCTTATAAAATATATTATCATTTTATTGTGGTTAGGGTGGTTAGAGGATACCTACTTCTTATTTTTTCCCTAAAATTTAAAACTCTTGGATTGAAATTTAAAATTTTCACCAAATATATATTTAAAAAAAACCTAGTAGTTTAGAAACTACATTCAATTCGCTACAAATTTTATTCTTACTTATTTTTGAAATAATATTAATAACTTATACAAATTTTTACGTCAAGTTGTCTAACTCTAATTTTTCTAATTTTTTTGCCACTTAAGGGCCTATTTTTTCCATGATGATCCTGCACATACCCTTCAAGCGAAGGAGGCTACGCGCAACTTTCTAGCAGGGTAATCCTTGTTAAGAAAAATCAAATAAATCTTTCATCAGGTTTGAAGTTATTCACGAAACCAAAATGTGTAATTTTTGTGACAGCGCACAATATATAGTTACAGGACAAAAATCTATTAAGCAAAATGTTTTGAACCTACAAGGATTTGGTTAATAAAATACCAGTATACCTGAAACGAAGAAACTATGGTTTATTGAAGGTTCCAAGGAGTATGCCAATGAAATTGATAAAGATATATGCAATTCCTTTTTGGTATAATAAACATAATACGACTGTGTTATAGCTTAACCATGGAAACTGTGCAACACTTATTATTTAGGAAAATCTTTAACTATTAAAGACACACAAGGGGAATATCATTTCTAGGATTTCGGGGGGCAGAAGCAACACTATCACGCAGTTTTCTATTATTTTTAAAGAAATATAAAATCCATATATATATAAGAAATTTTCCTGAAATAAGCTACGACTGATAATATGGTCAAAAGAAATAGAATATCCAAGATCTCAATAGGCGCACACCAAAAATTCAATTCACAAATGTCAAAGATTGAAAAAATACTAGATATATAATAAAATTGAACACATTTGGTTTACTAATTTGCAATACAAAGTTTCAAACTCTAAGACTTCCAGAGGATCTCCTATATGATTTAATAATTTCTCAGCTATATAGATAATAGAGCTCTTGTTTTTCTTTTACCTATATTTACTGATAAACTAAGTTTTCTTTTCCTTCTAGCTTTATAAAATTTTAGCTAATAGTCTCATATCATTTTCCAGGTTTAATAGAATCATTCTTTTTAGAGAAAAGCTTATAGACAATTACAGATTCAAATACTTCAAAACAAGAAAAGACCCTGTGTTAAAAGTTGAAAACCGATCCGGAACAATTTCAGAAGCTTCTATTAATCCCACGATCAATTCTCCGAATGTGAAGGTTCTTCCTGTGAATGTCCATTTTCAATCCTCTTCCCCTAAAGATATTCATTCATTCCATTATCTTTCAATCATTTTTTTTTTTAAAGGGGTAAACGCTTTTGACCGGAGCTATGAACCGGATACAACCATTCAACAATAACACCCCAACGAGGTTTGAACCATGGTGGCAAGAACAACAATTCCCCTTATAAACCATCACACCATGCCAATGCCGGCCTTTATCTTTCAATCATCAAACTTAACTGAAAGACCATTTTTTTTTTGCATTGAAAATAGATCAACCAGTTTAACTTATACATAAAAATATCAAAAAAAAATCTTTAATTGCTAATAAAGATTCATTTCTTGTCAAAAATATCTTTCCATTTAAATATCTATTTCTTTTAACTCAATTTTGCACAATTAAATCAGTAATAATAATATTTTAATTAAAAGCATTTCAAAAAATTATCAAGTTCTCATTTATAATTCGATAATATATTTAATTTAATTTAATAAATCAAATTACAAACATTTGTATAAACATTTATAAACATTTAATAAACTTAAATATTAAATATGCAAACACAAAACAATAAAAATGAACACAACATAATGAACTGGATAACTACACAGGGTAACACAGAGATACTCGTTTGAAAAAGAACGATGGTTTGAAAGGACCTGTTAATACCTCCGACAACATATTTATATTGAATTAGGGTATGCTCAGACCTGACAAGCAGGTGCAACCATTACCTGGTACCTGTGTCTGCAGGGAAACATCAACATTAGAACATATATATATACTCATGTTAGAAAACACACCGTGAATAAGAATTGCAGCATAGTAGGGTACTCACAAATGAGTAATGCCACATTGTCTTCTTCACCGACACACACGAGCAAGATAAACCATAAGAAATTATTACAACATGATAACCATATGCAAAGTCATAAGAAAGAAACCATATCATGTAAGAATCTATCTCAGTATCATCAAACTAATCACAATCCAGATAATCAGGATGTCAATGTATCATCCACGAAGTACAAAACAATATAATATCAAAATCACCTCTAAACAAGATCAACATAGTATCCAAATAAACTAAAACATTTAATAGGAAGAATCAAACCGAAAACAAACTAAAACTGGATGTCACAACGAGAGGGTCACTACAAGTTGAGGACTCACAAGCCCTCACATATTTCCATGTGGAAGGGGAGGTGTCACAAGGACATGTGATGTGGAAAGAGGACATGTGAGGTGGAGGTACTTGCAAGTACCTTGGGATTAGAGGAAAATCTCCTTAAAAAGGAAGTTCTTGTCCCCATATGAGAGTGATGGTGAAAAATGAGGAATTTTAGAAAGTCCTCTCTTATCATCATGGGGATGAGAGAAGTTGTTGGGGGAATAAATGTGAGTTTTAAATTCACATGATTGGAAGTACCTTGGGGACAAGACAAGGTCCTCATAAAAGAGGTCCTTGTCCCATGTGACTGATGTGACCTATGAAGGAATTTAGAATTTCCCAACAACTTGTATAGGGAAGAGAAATGCATTGAATGAATAAATATGAATTTTTAATTCACATGGGGAAGAGGTCAAGGCTGAAAAGGGAAAATACTTATATGAAAGGTTGACTTGGAGGACATACCAAAGATGGGATGTGATTAGATTAAGGTTGTGCAAACATGTGATTAAGAAGATTAATGAAGGATTAGAGATAAGTGGCCAAATATGGAGGATGTAACATTAATCCTGATTAAGGGTGTGCACATTCTAATCATGGATTAATTAAATTAATGCATATTAGAATACTTAGATTATGGAGGATGTGACAAGGAGAGATAGAAAAGGGAGAATTTAAAATTGATTTAAATTAAAAAAGGCTAAATGACTAAATGAAATAAATTGACATATTTATTTAATTTACAGAGGAAAGGATGAAAGGTAAAGTATTTAATTTTGAGATTAAATACTTTAGAAACCTTAGGGAAAGGGGAAATATTAATTAAATAAATCATTTAATTAATATTGATGAAATAGATGAATAAAGGAGATGGGTTTGAGCATATGGGAGTGGTCAAATTTGCATGTCTACAAGAACATTCACCATTTTTTATAGGGTGATCTATGGGGAAATGATTATCTACTAAGGCATGAATGATAGTCTGCTAGGTTGGATGGTAGTTTACTACAATGAATGACTTATCTAATACGATGAATTATCATTTGATAAGGTCAACTTGAATATGATTAGGAGTAAGCACTTGTCCAAAGGGGTGAATAGGAATGCAATGATGAACTATTATGTTTTTAGAAAACTTGGGGAATGATACTTGTTCTATAGGTTGTATTATATATTTATCAATAGTCCACAAAAAAATTAAATATATTGTTGAACATGTGTTTCCATTATTCTTTATCAATTTTCTCCTTTTATGTTGGAAGAATACAATTGTGTGAGCTAGTAAGATAGATGTATTTCCTTGTGTTATTTTTACTTGAGTATTGATTAATATATCAAAGAATAATTGATGTTATTCTCATTCATTTATATCTACACTTGTGAAATTGGGAATGAATTAATGTCTTTTCTTTATTCATGTAATTCCTTATTTATGCTCAAACTAAGTGATTGGTAAATGAATTATATTTTTCTAGCTTCTTAAATTTCTCATTTTCAATAATGTGGGTATGAATTCCTATTCACTTGGTATAGGATGAGAATTATCTCCTCTATCTTTTGGTGTTGGGTTTAGTTGTATGTGCATCACTATTCTCACATGTACCCTTGGGATGAGCTGCCTCACTTGTGATAAGTCTAAACCTTCTCATTCTTTTCATCATCTAATTTAATAAATGTCACATGTACCTCACATCAATATCATCACATGTACCTCAAATACCTAGTACACCCATTTAATTAATCCCAATAGGTTGCAAGGAGACTAAAACCTTCTCATTATTTTCATAATCTAATTTAAAATCTATTACACATGATAGTTCATTAGAAAAATCATATAGCTTATGTGAGGTCATGGAAAAATTATATAAATTAGAAGCATAAAAAAAAGGGAGAGACACTAGTGAATTTATGAACTATAGATGCACATAGTGAATATACAAGCTAACCAAAATATACATGTGACTAAAATTAAAATTTTGATAAATTAGAGGAGTAAAAATTATGAAGAAGACCTATGTTTAAATTACTTAGCCCAAACATACATAATTACATCATTGATGAATAATATGTTAAACAAGATAAATTTCCTCTTTGAAGGCATCTTCTAATGCTTTAAATTTGGGAACCATTGCAATCAACACTATAGTTAGACACTCAAGAATATAGGAAAACACACAAAGCAATGGAAATAAGAATCACAAATGAGAAAAAAGGTTTGTTTAATTTTTTTTTAAATCTAAAATTAAAATTATAAGTAACCACATATGTTTTTGGTGCATGTAGATTACTTGGAATCCACTTACAAATGAATGAATCTAAAAAAATGATATAAAAAATTGTCTCTTAGTTCTTTCCATGAATGAATTGGGCTAGGAGAAAATATTAAGTACCGAGACCATGATTCATCAAATAGTGAAGAAACAAACAAACTACATGCAACATCATCATGCATCATACCCAAACTACTTAAATGATCTTACAAAATTTTAATGTATTTCTTAGAAGTAACCTCTCAATATCTATAGCAACATCATTGATATCACTATGGATGTCAAGAGGACTACACCCAAGATAGGAAAATCCCATCATAACAAATAAAAGAGAATATATATATATATATATGTATATCATACTATGCCGTACTTCTAACACCATAAATGTTGACCAACAAACTTGCACATGTTAATCTCAAGAGTTGAGAGCCAACTCCTTTCTTGAAAAGAAATATAAAAACACTCAAAGTCTTAGGCAATAACATGTTAGATCTATGCAAGGTGTGGGCTCAAAAAAATAGCTTGCCAAAAGCCTAAAAATAAGTTCAACTCATAAGATGAAGGAATGTAAATTTGAGGCATTGAGCTAGCACTTCTGATTAAGAAAGGATAGTTAAGGACTAATTCAAGAGGAAGAGAAACTCCATAGTTAGGCTCTATTATTCAAAAGGGGTGTTCCTAAGATTTGTGTTTTAGATGCAACAAGCCTTGAGTATGCAACATATCATATCCACCACATAATTTTAATTTTTTTCACTAATTTTTATTGTGATAGTTGACAAATATCAAGAACACTAACCTCTTATGAGAAAATAACACTTCATGCATGAGACTAAATATATGCCACTTGTTCCTCCAAAATATTTATTCAATGTCTATATTACCCTTTATGCATGATTAAACAAATAACCATAAAATACACCTCTCAAAAAATAATGCTTGAATAACCCTCTTAAGATTATAATATAATTAAAAAATTGAGATATGTAAAATGGGGAAGAACCGCTAACACTACTAGATTAAAAATATTATGTATTTTGATGAAATTCTAATAATAGGTGAAATAAAAATGAAACTAGCAAAGGAAAGAAAACTTCTATACTTTGTCCCCAATGCTGATTTCTTTGCATACATCCTTTCCAACATGATGGCTAGGGCCTCTTTGTCCTCAAGCCTCGATGACTATACATCATTAAAATTCTCTAGAAAATCTTCACTTTGTGCAATCAAAAGGATGCAACTATTTTTTTCCCAAGTCTGCCCCAAGATAATGTCTCACTTCGTCTATGCTATCTTCAGTGATATTGTCCAGAACCAACAATACCCTTTCACCTTTCTTAAATCTATTGAAGAAATATTGTGCCTATAAGATATATTATAAAATATTTGAGTTTCACATTTTGTGCAATAGTTCTTTTACAAGACTAATTTTTGTGCAATAGTTGTTTTTCAAGACTAATTTTTGTGCAATAGTTTATTTTCAAAGACTAAAGACTCTTAGTAAAGGGAGCACAATCTCCAAACAAAATGAAAATATACAAAATTTCTTACATCGTCTTTGCTTTTTACCGATTCCAGATTCCAGTTGCAGCATAGGGAATTTAGTGAGATACCGTAGGGCAAGCTTTTGTCTATCAACTACATTACCTCCACAAAATTGTAGAAGGCATACTTTGGAATAAAAATCCCCCAATTTATGATTTCAAAAAGCGTTGGCAAGTGTAGTTATATGCAGACTCGTTCCCACTTTTTAAAATTCCCACTTTTTGTAGGGACAGAAGGCTTTGTTGACTGATGATAGCAATAGGCATTGATGGGACCTACAGGTGATGGCTTAACAAGGACATCAGGGTTCAATAGCTCAGACCATTAGCAGCAGGCTGTGGGTCACAGTCGGTGCCAACACATCGTAACCCCAACGGGAAAATGGAAAGGGCAAAAAACCATTGACTATTCAAAGATGAGATGGTGAAGTGGATGGTGATGTGGATGCTACTTGATGTACCTAGGGAAGAGGAAATATCTACTCATAAAGGAGTTTCTTGTCTACTTGTCCCAAATTATGGGGAGATAGGAGATAAGGGAATTTAAAATTCCTTTATAGTCCTCATAGGGATGAGAACAGTATTTTAATACACCTTGGGGGATGGCAAAGGAATTAAATATTCCTCAAAAGGTCTTAGGACAATAAAATGGAATTTAAAATTCCATAGGGGTGGGGGTGATTTCTTGAAAAAGGAGAAAATCATAAATTTAAGGGTTGACTTGAGATGTGTCGTAAATGGAATTAGGTTTAGGTTATGCTAATCAAAGATTTTAATTGTGCAATCATAAGATTAGATGAGTGATTAGGTGGATAATGAAAATTAGGAGCCCACTTGCATTTTAAGGAGGATGTGACACCCTCATAATCAAGGATTAGGAGTGTGCACATATTAATGATAGGATTAGTAGGAAAATTAGGATTAGAAGTGGGCTATGGAGGATATGACTAGGTGAGAGAAAATGGAGGGAGGAAATTAAATATTTAAATTTAATTCCTATAAGGTTGATCACTAAATTAAATAAATTAGTCCATTTATTTAATTTAGAGAAGAAGGGGGCAAGTGTGGGAATAAATTATTTAATTAAATAATTAAATTTCTTAGAAAACCTTAGAGAATGATGAATATTAATAAAATAATAATAACACTATTTAATTAATGTAGATAAGAAGATGGAATAGATGAAAAAGGAGATAAATTTGATCAAATGTGAATAGTCAATTTACGTGTCTACATATACCATGCTTCTACTTGATGATGTCTGCATACAAGCGGTGTCTATAATAAATTTCTCATCAACAAAATTTTCTATTTTTGAGGATAAATATTTTGAAGTCATAACCCTTCATAGATTGTCAATAAAATCAAGGAACCTATATTCCTAAATTGCATGTTCACCAAATCAAATTCTTGTCTTATTGAATCAAAACCTAGAGTAACATCATAAACTTTGAAACACATATCAATAAATGCAAGCATGTGAGGTCTAAACTCATTTATGGATCTTCAAAAGAGAAACAACAAACCTATAATGGAATTCCATGCTAGAATCTCCTTCTTTCACTTGATGTTTTCTAATTATTTGACAAGTGTAATAGGGTAAAAATATAAATAAACCTCATCTTCAAATATAGTCCCAAGATTATTCCAAGAGGTAAATAAATGTTCCGAGAAACCATCATACCAATTATTTTCCTTTCTATGTAGTAACCTAAAAACATCTCATCTACTTGTCTTCATCATCAAACAAATACCTTTCCATGAAATATAAAAATGTATCTACGTGTTCATCTCTTTGATTATAGGGCCTCAATTCTTTCTTCACATTATTTTACAACCTCATTGAACTCATCTATCATCATGTTTCTTTCAAATATGGAAACTTGTGGGTTTGAATGTGAATTTATATTGTGTTTGATTGAATGAATAACAAGGAAGTTCATCATCATAGTACTCCTAAACACATGCTCTATCATAGCATCTAGCATTTGAATTACACATTACACTCCTAAAATATCCCCACGATAAATGAATCAACTCCAACTATCTTTAGTTAGCCAAAATTAATTATGCAGGGTAAAAAAGAGAGGATTTTATTTATTTATTTACCATGAAAGAAACAATCCTTTGAATATTGGATGAAAGGATAGTACCTTATCTTCATTTATAATCACCTTATTTGCATTCATGAAACATGAATAATAGGAACATAAACTTTGCTCTTTGAAAACAAAGTCATCACATCACAAAATGAGAAAATACTTGAAGCACATGAACCTCCAAGACAGAATTCTAATTATAGGTTGCCACAACCATCAAAGTCTTCAATGTCTCCTCAACCCAACAACCCTTGTCATTCTTAATGCCATTCTTGTGGAATAAGTTGATGTGTTGCCAACTTCAACACAAAAAAAAATGTAAGTAAAAAAATCCTAAAATTACCAAAATTCTAAAAATATTATTTTATTTGTTATGTCCTTGGCAATGACGCCATTATGTTGGGTCCCAGATCTTTAGCTCCACTTCCTAGAACTAAATCCCACTCACAAAGCCAAGGTTGTCGTCATGCAAGTAAAATCAACTCATCAACATATCATGAATGGTTAAAGGCCAACTCTATGAGATTGGGTTTCATATCTTTATTTCAATCTTAGCTTAGACTCAAGAGGGTACTCCAGGAGTACACCTTAACACGTATGAAAATAAAACAATATAAACAATTAAATAAAGTGATCATAGACAAACCCAACATGTTGGCTTAGCCCATAATCTTGTCAATGAACCATGTATAACTATCTATCTCAAAACCCCTTATATATTTTATATAATTGTGCAGTCATAACCCACATGAGATAGATTTATTTAACAACTTTCTTAATGATAAATCAGTAGTTATAATATGCGGACATGGATGTACAAAGCTACTCCTACTTCTACCCTACTTATTAATGTTTTGTTTTGAATGATGTAAGATTGGATGAATGGTCCAGCTGCCATCTCCTTGGGCAATAGAGTCAGAGTCCATTAAAATGTGAACAAATTGGAAACAAGAGGAATGATAAGCTATATATTTTGATACACCAAATATTGTGAAATTAGAGTGACTGAGCATACTTGTTTATCCAAAAGAGGATTATCTTTATTCATGTTTTTTATGAAAGAGATTATTATAATACTTGCTTTAGTTTCAAAATAGGAGGTGTTGGAATTAAGTAGCAACTGTTTATTGTTAAAAATGCCATGTGGTTCCACAAATTTATTTTCCTCCTTTTTAATATTTGCCTCCAATTTTTTTTTCAAAAATTTAAGGACACAAATAATTCTTAATACTATTAATATAAATTTAAGATAACTTCTTGTAAATATTCATGAGACCAACAACACCACATGATAACGTGCCCTCAAAACCTATTTGATTTTATCTTATTTCTACCAATCTTACCACACATCTAATCCCGCTAGAGGAATAGCGATGGACAGGTTCCTCCTACTTGGATGCCTCCACAGTCTGGAACTTTTAAAAACCCCTCAAGAATCTCCGGAGTCATGGCAGTTTCCGATTGCTTGGATGCCCCCTCAATATGGCATTGAAAATAACCCTTTGGGATGGGCTCCTCACCCTTAATTTGAAACTTTTAATAAGCCCCCATGAATGGAGTCAGCGAACTTTCCTAATACATTTTCTATAAGTTGGTTTAGCTGATACTTTTACCATATATACATATAATCAATACTGTATTTTCTGTAAGTTTTTTCAGTGGACTCCCTTACAATATCATTCGTTATTTAAATAGCATGGTACCCAAGCCAACGCAACTCTGTCGATTCTTAAGATTGTATTTAAAAACTCTGTATTGTATTTAAATTTTCTTAATAGCTATTGACTGATTTACATTTTCCAAACTCTAAATAGTTGTCCTGTCTTACACTCACTCAATATTAGTATACGTGGAGTTGTTATTGGTTAAAAAATAAAAATTAAAACAGAGCAATACAAATACGAAATCCAGGCAGAAGTCCATTCTCTAATTAGTCAAAGTACATATATATTGTGAGAATCGTCCAATCACAAGCTAAGTTCACAGAATTGCACTTCCTTCTGCGCTCCTTCCACATGCTTTCCTCTGTAAACCACATTTACTTTGGACATATGTTTGATAAAGTCTTTGAGGTATCTTCTCTAACCCCTCTTAAACTTTTATATGTCTTATAGATTAAGAAATTTGGCGTATTTATGGGGTCCTTATTAATGATCGAGGTAAACGATAATATATAATATTGTAAAATATAATACAATATAATCTTTTAAAGATTAACAAGATTTTTAAACATAGATTATTACATCATTTTGATAATAAGACTATAACATTAATATAATTATGTTCAAGGCACATGTATCAATTTCTCTTCACAAAATACATCCTAGTCATGATTGATGTGAAATGTATATATGTATACATAGTTATGATAATATATAGATATGAGTTGTTATTCTCATATCTCGATGTATATATATATATATATATATATATATATATATATATATATATATATATATATATATATATATATATATTTCACATCAATCATGACTAGACGTATTTCGTGAAGAGAAATTGATATATGTGCCTTAAACAGAATTATATCTACATTATTGTCTGGCGGTAGGACTGTTGGGCTTAAGTTTCTGCGACACATTCAGTTACAGCGTGCCTCTTGTATTGAATAGCTAAGAGCCGGTTTGTTTTGATCCCATTTGTGCTGATCTTGCCTCACGTTTAATCCCTAAGGCGGAATGGAATCTAGAGGAATGCAGTCGGGGCAGGTTCCTCCAACTCGGATGGCTCCTCAGTCTGGAACTTTTGGAAAGCCCCCAGGAATGGAGTCAGGGCAGCTTTCTACTGCTTGGATGCCCCCTCAGTATGGAAATGTCAATAATCCTCTCGGGTGGGCTCCTCCCCCTCAACCTGAAGCTTTTAATAACCCCCCGAGAATGGAGTCAGCGTAGTTTCCTAATACTTTTGAAATTGTTAATAATCCCTCAGGAATGGAGTCAGGGCAGTTTCCTGCTAATAGGATGCCATTGCCTTTTCCACTTCCACCCGCATACCCCTTTAGAGGAACAGAACCAAGGGTGCCTTTTACTCATATGATGCAAAATCAGGTTCCACCTGGGGATATTAATCCCCCAGAAGGAATGACCTCAGGGCCGTCTCTTGCTGGAAGACAACCCGCTGGTGGTACTTTTCTGACCTCTTCTATGTCTCAGCCTGTTAAACTTCCTAGAGGAATGAACCTATCTGTGTTTTACGCTCATATGAACTCATGGCACTTGCGGTCTCTTGACGCAAAACAAGCTGCGGACTCTGTTTGCCCTGTTTCTGTTCCGTCTCAAAGTGATAAGGGCCCCATAGGAATGGATCTAGAGCTTTTTCGTGCTGCGAGTAAAGGGGATGTGAAAAGACTCAAGTTGCTGGCTAGTAACCTTGACGTTTTTTCTCAGATCACGCCGGCAGAAGACACGGCTCTTCACATAGCTGCTAGTAACGGCCATAAGAGATTCGTTGAAGAGCTGCTCAAATTGCCAGGATTACAATTCCAATTCGTGAAAGCGAAAAATAGAGAAGGCAATACTGCGTTGCACGTAGCGGCCGTTTATGGATATGCTAAGATAGTACAAGCAATAGTGGATAAGTATAAAGATCCGGATCATGAGAATAATGCCGATTATAGGGATCTGGTTTATGAGACTAATGGAACAGGGGAAACGGCTCTGTTTAAAGCTGCCGAGGAAGGTCATGCCGAGATCATCGAAAAACTGCTGGAGTTCACGCCACCGGCTTACAATATGAAGAGGTCCTTGGACGACCAAACACCGCTACATCGTGCAGTCTTCAAAGCCAAAAAGGGTATGTTATTAGTACTTGCCCTTCCCTAATATTATTGCAATCAGTGATTATTATTTAGTTATTAATAAATGTGATTTACAGTAAATTAAAATAGATTTTAAAGGTCAGTTTATAATTTATTTTACATTTTTTCATATCTTAGAACACTCATCTAAATAGAATGATTTTTCTGTATAGAATTAAATTAAAAGTAAGAGTTATAATTAATTAGAATATATTTACTAGTTATAAAGAACAAATTGAAATTCAATTATGTTACTCAATAATTCTTTTATATTACTAAAAAGATAAGTACTCGTCTGTATTTGTTAGGACTTTCCTTTATATATATTCATAATTTTAATTGTAATTTGATAAGTATTAATACTCAATTTTATTAGCTAAGTAATACACATTTATATTATTAAAGAGTTGTTTCTAATGTTTGGATAATAAGACTATAAATATCTATGACTACTAATTATTTAATAATATTCTTAGATGATGTTAACTATTTAAAAAAATTATTGAGAGGATAATGTGTTTTTTTTAATGATTTAGTATAAAAGAAACAACTTCAAAGGTGTAATAGTTTTAGACTTGTAATTTTGATGAGACAAAAATATATATTTAAAGTTCATTTTTCTGTAAAATAATATTGATTGTACAAGATAGATTATTTAATGTAGAAAAAAATATCTTAGATTATTTTTCCATAAAATTAATAGGTTAACCCATACTTTAGTTAATAAATTTTGTATAATTAAATCCAATAATGAAATAAAGAATCTATTTAAAAAATTAAAATTACAGATAACATCTTCATGTTTTTATCTATTTGAATGTTATTATTAAATCAAGTAGAAGAAATTTCCAAAGTAATGCATTGGTGTCATAGCTTCCCTAGTTTGTGTAGACCATTAATAAGATCATTGTAAGTTGAAACATTAGGGTGAATACACCTTTCCACTATATCTTCCTTAAATGATTGAGGAGCATCCGCATATATCATGACTAGTTTTTGTTTCAGAGTTACATGTTATAGTGTGTTGTAAAGTTGTTTTCTATGAAATCACTTTTTACAATAATAATATAAAATGAAAGCCCATTCATCTTCAGATATTCCATTAGAAATTTGAATACCAACTTGAAGAAAAGTAAATTGTTCATTTTATCCATATGGACAGCCAGAACATTGAAGATAATTAAAAAATAATGAGTCTTCTTATTTTTCCAACATAGGGGAATGGTTAAAAAATAGTTAAAATAACATGACTTTCAAGAGGCAGTGCCATATTTTTGTATATAAGGCAGAGTATAAATAAATGAATGCAAGGACATAATAGAGGCCGCTGGATTATGAGAACAAGTTTAAAAATACATATATAATAATAAAATTTTAATATTCAACGCTGAAATGGAAGGGGAGGAATCGGCTGGAAGGAATGGAGAGGAAATTTTAAAAAATCATAGGACGAAAGAAGGGCAGCGCAAGTAAAGGAGTATTTAGAATGACATCAAAGATGCAAATAAAAAGAAGGCGGCCACGCAGGAAGGCTCCACATTCATTAAACAAATTGAAATTGAAACTGCACATCAGAATTTAATAAAAGAACAACAATTGAGGAGGTCACAATACTTAGGTAGATAAAGAAAGTTGTAGAATACAGGTGAGGAAGGGGTGCAACAATGGGAAGAAGACAGAGAAACATGTGGAAGATATGGAACAGCAGGGAGAATAAAAGAAATGGTAAAAAAAATTGATATTTGCAGACTCTGTAAATTTATTGCCCGTGGAAAGCAGATGAAATTGAATTCGATGGTGGTAATTATTTAAATATCTGGAATGTTTAGTGGATTGAAGTTAATTGAATTTTCTTCAATTAATGTTGTGAATTTTAAATTGAATTTGACTTGACAAATGCAATTGTCAATTGAAATCTGAATTGGCTGCGGAGTTGTGAGATTGAATGGAAGTTTGTAATCTGTGAATTGTGTAAGAGTTTTGTGTGTGAACAGCAAGAGGGGAATTTTTGTTTTGCGTCATTAAAGGAAAAATCTTTCAAAGGGTTCCTCACCTTGCAACCGCCATCAATAAGAGTGTTGAAAGTAACATCATGAACAACTCCAGAAAAAATCCCCTCAGCTTGCTTGCTCTTTTGGGCCTTGCAAGGACCATTGAGAAGTGTATTGAATGTGATAATGCATTTCTTCATCATCGCATCAGTAGATCAAATGTTTCATCCAAATAACCTACCTTAAATGTGAAAAGAAGCAAAGGTGCGGAACGCGCTTCCAACACTAATCTATGTGGGAGAGATTAAGCAGATTCAAACAAATCTTAAACTGTTACAATAAAAGAAACACATTCAAGAACATACATAAAAGATTAACACCAAATTTCATTGGGGAAAACCTTTCAAGGTAAAAAAACCCCACACCAAAAGCACAATACTTTGTATTATTTGTAACAATGCATTACAATACAATCACAACACTCAACTTCTCAGATGTCTTCTAACTTCAACAAGATTCTGGGATATTTTTGACAGCATAACAGTGCCTCAGAGAAACTCTCTTACTTTCTATACTCAATACACAATGACATAGTATATTATCTTTTACAACATAAACAAGATAATTATCTCTCATGCAATATTCGTAGCACATAGAAAGTGTAAACTTGAGTTACAACTTGATCTCAGCAACTGACGGAGATATTTCAATCACCACTCAAGTAGCAAGAAGATAACTACTGGCAGTAGTTTAAACCAATGCAAAAATATCTTCCATGCGTCAAATCTGATATTGTTAGTTCTCCACTGTTGTCACCTCATCCACCGCTAACTGCAAGTGATAAAATCTCCTTCATGCGTGATTGATATGAGTTCAGTCCTCCACCGCTAACAGCAAGTTAAGACAAACAGTTAACTTAGTTGTTCGATCACCGCTCATGGAGGTTGAGACACAGTTAACTCAACAATCTCCCACTTGTCGAAGACCTGCCATAGGTCATCTATCATCAATTGCTCAGGGCCCCAAGGCCCATGCAAACAACACACCATCTAAACTTATCTGTGTTCACTGGCTTCGTGAGTGCATCTACAATATTTCTCAAAGTATCAACCTTCTCCAATATTACCTTTCCATCTTCTACCATATCACGAACAAAATGAAATTAAACATCAATGTGCTTTGTTCTGGCATGGAAAGTGGGATTCTTTGCTAAGCAAATAGCACTCTGACTGTCGCAACAAATTGTAATCTGTCCTGCATCAAAACCAATATCTGAACACAACCTCTTAAGCCAAATGGCTTCCTTGCAAGCATGAGTAGCTGCCATGTACTCTGCTTCAGTCATGGACAAAGCGACTACAGCCTGCCGCTTACTCATCCAACTAATCGCACCACCATTCATCGTGAACACATATCCACTGGTGGATCTTCTACTGTCAATGTCACCTGCCCAATCTGAATCCACATATCCACAAATACTTACAGAATGCTGAGAACCTGTAGGATAACCATGATAACATAGGGAATACTCGGAAGTACCCCGCAAATATCTAAACACTATCTTTACCGCATCCCAATGTACTCGTCCAGGATTAGCCCTATACCGACTAAGGAGTCCCACTCAAACAAAGATTAGTACAAAAAACCTGCTACCAAACAACGAGACCCAAACTAGCCAGGCTCTGATACCACTTGTTAGGAACTAGATGAAGAAAAAAACAAAAACATAAATCAGACATGTAACAAGAAAACAATCACAATACAGTGATTTACCCTAGAAAACCCCAAACTGGAGAAAACCAACAATGAAGATCTTCATATTAACCCTCAGCCCCAACTGGGCTAAGCCTGGAGGCTTCAACTAGCCACACATACAATGGAGTCACCAAGCCATTATATAGACTTCCATACATGCAAAACCATGGGCTCAAAACAACTTATGGTTAATCCACTAACTCTAACCCAAGAGCTAGTTTAACCCAACAATGCCCCCTTTAAACTTGGTCTTGGGGTTAACACCAAACCCCCCTTCCACAAGCACATTTTAGACCTTTCCTTTTAGGGATCGAGCAAGCCATACAAGGTCTTACAGCCATCAACCCAAATACATGTATTAAATTTTACATACAACTCCATTACAAATTTGTTCTTGCTACAACCAGCCTTGGCTGCAGGCACCTGTATACAACGACTTTAACCAGGCAACATGCCTAGAGCAATAACCACGACCAATCGTGCACAATCGAGAGAAATCCAATTTTATCTTGAAAGACAAACAAGACCTCCATCACAACTAGAATGAGTGCATTCACCGCGTCGCTTCGTTAACATTCCAGCTGCACACATGCTCGAACTTCTCCCATTCTCCAAAGCTCAATCTTCAGTTGATTCCTTTAGACTTCTTCAAGCTTGTCAGGCTAAGAAATCTTCACAGAAGAAATACCTAGAACCTTAAACACTAGGAAATCTTACATGCATCAACATGCAAGCACATGCAAGCCACATGCGAGTCCATGCAATTACATGCAATACGCATGCAAGTACATGCAACTCACAAACCTGCACATGCAAGCAAAAAGCAAATCCCAAACTTTGCTCCGATACCAACTGAAAAGAAGCAAAGGTGCGGAATGCGCTTCCAACACTAATCTATGTGAGAGATTAAGCAGATTCAAACAAATCTTAAACTTTTACAATAAAAGAAACACATTCAAGAACATACATAAAAGATTAACACCAAATTTCCTTGTGGAAAACCTTTCGAGGTAAAAAAAACCCCACACCAAAAGCACAGTACTTTGTATTATCTGTAACAATGCATTACAATACAATCACAGCACTTAGCTTCTCAGATGTCTTCTAACTTCAACAAGATTCTGGGATATTTTTGACAGCATAACAGTGTCTCAGTGTCTCAGAGAAACTCTCTTACTCTCTATACTCAATACACAATGACATAGTATATTATCTTTTACAACATAAACAAGATAATTATCTCTCATGCAATATTCGTAGCACATAGAAAGTGTAAACTTGAGTTACACCTTGATCTCAGCAACTGACGGAGATATTTCAATCACCACTCAAGTAGCAAGAAGATAACTACTGGCGGTAGTTTAAACCAATGCAAAAGATGCGTCAAATCTGATATTGTTAGTTCTCCACTGTTGTCACCTAATCCACCGCTAACTGCAAGTGATAAAATCTCCTTCATGCGTGATTGATATGAGTTCAGTCCTTCACCGCTAACAGCAAGTTAAGACAAACAGTTAACTGAGTTGTTCGATCACCGCTCATGCAGGTTGAGACACAGTTAACTCAACAAAACGGTCCATCAATCAATCTTGTACAAGTTGAATAATTTCTCTATACAACATCTCCTTAAAAATTCCCTGCATCTGTTTATATCTTGTCCTCCTTGCAATTACCATCAAGTAAAATATTATTGGCGACTGCATTGAGCACCATCTCATTATAGTACATCTGCTCAAAGGATTTTGCCTAGTGAAGTTCTGAGGCCTTGAAAAGCCCAGTTATGAGGGTAGCGTATGTAACGACATTGCGAGTTAAACTCGCATTTTGTTACAATAATTAGAGGCCTGATCGAGGCTTCCCTTTCGAATCAAACCATCAATGAGAATATTGTTAAGTAACCACATCTGGAGTTGAACTCACATTTTCCATTTTGACAAACGTTTCTTCTTGTCAAATTTTCTTATCTTGCAGAGAACGTTTATGATTGGAGGAAAAGTCTAAACATCACGCCTTATCCCTTCCTCAAACGTTTCTTCATATGCTTTGCATGTCAAGCTTATATTTTTCACTTCAAAAGGCGAATGACAATTCTACTATAGATACGCTGACACTGCACAATACCATGATTCCTTCAACGAAAAATTTGCATCGATGCCATGTTCAAGTATCTTTCTTTTTCAAATAAATATGAATCAATAAATATGAAGGGGTTATGGAGGAGTTAATAAGGAAATTGGGATTAATTTTCAACACTCTCTCTTAATTACAATTGTTAACATCTATGATTCTCAAACAATCTCTTTGATGAATAATTTTTTCTCTCTCTAAAGGTTTGGTGAAGATATCTGCATACTCTTCCTCAAATCTACAATATTTCAAAACATTTTTTTATCATTGATTAGTTTTCCAATGAAATAATACCTTGTGTCAACGTGTTCGCTTCTTTTATGAAAAACTAAGTTTCTGGATAATGCTATTGCAAAATTATCGTCACAAAATTATCAATACTGTATTTTCTGTGAGTTTTTTCGGTGGACTCCCTTACAATATTATTTGTTAATTAAAGAGCTGGTACCCAAAGAATGCAACTCCGTCGATTCTTAAGATTGTATTTAAAAACTTTGTATTGTATTTAATTTTTTCTAAGAGCTATTTACTGATTTATATTCTCCAAACTCTAAATCGTTGTCCTCTCTTACACTCAATATTAGAATACTAAAAAAAAATTAGAGTTGTTATTGGTTAGAATATAAAAATAAAAACAGAGCAATACAAATACGAAATCCAGGCAGAAGTCCATTCTTTAATTAGTCAAAGTAATTATGCGCTCCTTGCACATGCTTTCACAAGCTAATTAGTCAAAGTAAATATATTGTGAGAATCGAGCGATCACAAGCTAATTTCACTTTCTTATGCGCTCCTTGCGCATGCTTTCCTCTGTAAACCACATTTACTTTGGACATAAGTTTGATAAAGTCTTTGAGGTATCTTTACTGACCCCTCTTAGACTTTTATTATGTCTTATAGATTAAGAAGGGGTATCTAAGGGGTGCTTATTAGTCAAGGTAAACGATAATATATAATATTTAAATACTTTATACAATATAATCATTAAAAGATTAACAAGATTTTAAATATTAGTCTTACATCATTTTCATAATAAGTCTATAATATTAATATAATTATGTTCCAAGCCACATGTATCAATTTTCGTTGACAAAATACATACAAGTGATGATTGATGTGAAATATATGTATACAAAATTGATACATGTGCCTTGAATACAATTATATTTAAATTATTTGTCTGGCGATTGGACTGTTGGGCTTCAGTTTCTGCGACGAATTCGGGTACAGCGTGCCTCTTGTATTGAATAGCTAAGAGCTGGTTTGTTGTTATCCCATTTCTGCTTATCTTCCCTCACATTTAATCCTTCGGGCGGAATGGACTCTAGAGGAATGCAGTCGGGGCAGGTTCCTCCAACTCGGATGCCTCCTCTGTCTGGAACTTTTGGAAATCCCCCAGGAATGGAGTCAGGGCAGTTTTCTACTGCTTGGATGCCCCCTCAGTATGGAAATGTCAATAATCCTCTCGGATGGGCTCCTCCTCCTCAATCTGAAGCTTTTAATAAGTCCCCAAGAATGGAGTCAGCGCAATTTCCTAATACTTTTCAAATTGTTAATAATCCCTCAGGAATGGAGTCAGGGCAGTTTCCTGCTAATAGAATGCCATTGCCTCTTCCACTTCCACTCCCATACCCCCTTACAGGAACAGAACCAAGGGTGCCTTTTACTCATATGATGTATAATCAGGTTCAATCTGGGGATATTAATCGCCCAGAAGGAATGTACTCAGGGCCATCTCTTGCCGGAAGACAACCCGCTAGTGGTACTTTTCCGACTTCTTTAGTGTCTGAACCTGTTAAACTTCCCAGAGGAATGAACCCATCTGTGTTTTACGCTCATATGAACTCATGGCATGTGCGGTCTCTTGACGCAAAACAAGCTGCGGACGCCGTTTGCCCTGTTTCTGTTCCGTCTAAAACTGATAAGGGCCCCATAGGAATGGATCTAGAACTTTTTCGCGCTGCGAGTAAAGGGGATGTGAAAAGACTTAAGTTGCTGGCTAGCAATCTTGACGTTTTTTCTCAGATCACGCCGGCAGAAGACACGGCTCTTGACATCGCTGCTAGTAACGGCCATAAGAAATTCGTTGAAGAGCTTATCAAATTGCCAGGTGAACAATTCCAATTCGTGAAAGCAAAAAATAGAGAAGGCAATACTGCGTTGCACGTAGCGGCTGTTTACGGAAATGCTAAGATTGTGCAAGCACTAGTCGATAAGTATAAAGATCTGGATCATGAGAATAATGTCGATTATAGGGATCTGGTTTATGAGACTAATGCAACAGGAGAAACGGCTCTGTTTAAAGCTGCTGAGGAAGGTCATGCCGACATCGTCGAAAAGCTGGTGGAGTTCACGCGCCCGGCTTACAATATGAAAAGGTCGTTAGACGACCAAACACCGCTACATCGTCCAGTCTTCAAAGCCAAAAAGGGTATGCTATTAGTACTTGCCCTTCCATAATATTATTGCAATCAGTGATTATTATTTAGTTATTAATAAATGTGATTTACAGTAAATTAAAATAGGTTTTAAAGATGGCTTTATAAGAATGATAAATATCTTAAGATTTTTCTTTTACATATTTTCATATCTTAGTGACCCACCTGTAAATAGAATGACTTTTCTATATAGATAAATATATTTACTAGCAATCGCACCTTTGTGTGAAAAGGGTACATCAAGGAGTTGTGGAAGGTCAATTAGGAATAAAATTGGTCTATTTTTTGCATACATTTTGGAGTACATGAGGTCAATTGGTAGGTCATCTAGAAAATGATGTTTTTTGTGCAACAAAGATCTCAATAGAGAAGTGATAGCTTCAAATAAACTATGCACCAATTTATAGGGATCAAAGCATGACTGAAACAAAACCTTTGAATGAGGAAGATAATCATGCTCCATTGCCAATAGGCCCGTGTTATGTATGCAATAGAGAGAGGGAGACATAGAGATAGAAAGGAGGAGAGATGGAAGGGGAAGAGCGAGACAAAGATAGGGTTAAGAATATAAAGAAAAAAATAGAGTGAGACATAAAGAAAAAAGGGAGAGGACCTTAGAAAGAGAGGGATATACAAAGAGGGAAGAGGGAGATAGAGACACACAGACACACATAGAGAGAGAGAGAGAGTAATTGGTAGAGGGAGAGAGAGATAAGAGAGATAAAAGGGAAATAGATATTGAGAGAAGAGAGATTAATAGTAAAAATTACATCTATAACATCTACAAAATCACCTTTTATTATGCTGTGATAGGTGCCATAACCTACTACAGAGCTCTTATTTTCTCACAACTAAGAAGAAGGTAGGCAAAGGTCTTTGAGACTTACTTTGTACATGTTGATTGCATTTTTTTGAAATTTTCCAAGGGCTTTTCAACAAATCCATTTTGTGCATATTTTACGATCATAGAAAGCCATGACAACACATTTTTAGGGAATTTTGCTAAACTTTATTTTCCCACATAATTAGATTCAAGCTGACAATGTGGACTAACTGATTTGTCTCCAAGTAGTTTAGGTTGCATGTTATAAAGCTTCATTACTTTTAACTCAAAAAATGATGGGTGAAGTTATTTATAGTTGATGCATTGATAAGAAAATTATCTTGTCCATGTGGTGGATACTAGCATGACATTATGTTGTCACACTTAAACTTCACACATGATACCAACTTTTGTTTCCTAATATTGGTACCCAAGGCCCTAAAATTGTTAATTTTTTTACTTGTATGGGATCCAAGATTCCTTGCTTGTGAAGGACTAATCCTCTACCTTAATAATTCATGCTTTGATAGATTTGATAGGCATAATAATGGTGTTTTGATAATGCAAGGTAATGGGATCATGAAAGAGATTAGCTTAGATGATTGGATATGTCTAAGAATGTTTTCAAATAAGGTCATGGCATGTTCAAATTTGTTTGGATGATATGACAGAGGAGTGACATTTTTCTTTGACAATATCACAAGCAATTAATTTTTGGATAGGCTCTTGGTGTTTAGGACATGGATGTGCAAGGGGACTTTGATGTTTATGGATTTTAAATTTCACAAACCTGTGAAAAGTTGGCACTTATTTTTCCACATAAGTAGACTTGTCAGAATAATGTAATGAGGTGGACTAGAGAATTTTTTCTTAAGATCCTTCATGAATAGCCCTTGGAGAAAATTAATGAAGGTGTGTTGTTACCATGAAAAAAATGCTTGAGATAATGTCATCTAGGGATTCATGGGTGTATTCATAATGGTCCATTAGACTCAATTCATCATTGTTATGTTCAAAGGGATTACATTTTTCTCAATCAACGACAATAACATTAAGAACTTTAAATGGTTATTCAAATTGGTTGTGATGAGAGGAATCATAAAAATAGATTGAATTAATGGTTATGAGTGGGTAGATTTTGGATGAGTATATTTTGATTTGGAAAGCTTAGACCTTAAGATTTTTTTTATAGAAACAGTCTTGAGTTGATTTGTGAAAGCTCAAATGTTGGATGAGTTTTGGATTTAAGATCAAAGTTAGTCAATTTAGTGGGCTATGGTTTTGATTTTGGGCAAGTAATCGAGGATTGGTACCTTAGGGAAGTGATTCAATTTGGTGTAAATGAAATGATTTTCTATGTTATAATTATGTATGTAATTTTTAATTTTTTTATTATTCAAAATATATTAAATGTTATATTTTTTAATAATTTTGTATTAATATATATTGTAATTTTTTTGTGATATTATATTTAAAAATAATTGCTTATTTTAAATAGGCTTTTTATTTTTTTTTATTTATGATACTTCTCTTGGAATAATATTTTGATGTATTTGGATGTTTTAATTTTTTTAGTTAGTATGAGGTATAATATTTCTAATTTACATTAAAGTAAATAAAAATAATTATAATATAATCTGAAAACAATAATAAAAAACATTAGGTTAAGCTTGTTATTATACTTATCATTATATAGATTAAGTGACACTTATAATTTTACAATTTTTTAATTAAATTAAAATTATAATTATAATTAAGTAGAATATATTTAGAAAAAATTGAAATTCAACTATGCTACTTAACAATTCTTTTATATTACTAAAAAGACAAGTACTCATCTCTCATGGTAGTTGTTAGGACTTTCCTTTATATATACTTGTACTTTTAATAGTTACTTTTAATAGTAATTTGATAAGTATTAATATTCAATTTATTAGCTAAGTAATACACATTTATATTATTTAAGAGTTTTTTTTCATGTTTGGATAATAAGACTATAAATATCTATGACTACTAATGATTTAATAATATTCCTAGGTGATGTTAATAACTTAAAAAAATTATTGAGAAGATAATGTATCTTTCAAAAATGATTTAGTATAAAAGAAACAATTTCAAAGGTGTAATAATTATAGAGATATTGTTTTCATATAAATAGAAAGCTTTAAACTTATGAATCCAAACTAAAATATCTAAAATATTCAAATTATCAATATAACTTGCAACTTTGATGAGACAAAATTATATATTTAAAATTCCTTTTTTTGTAAAAGAGTATTGATTATGCAAGATAGATTTTTTAATGTATGAAAAAATGTCTTAGATTATTTCTCCATACTTTAAGTAATAAACTTCTTATAATTAAATCTAATAATGAAATGAAAAACCTATTAAAAAAATTAAAATTACATGGTTTTAACTATTTAAAAGTTATTATTCAATAAACTAGAAGAAATTTCTAATAATAATGGATTGGTGTCGTATCTTCCCTAATTTGTATAGACCATTAATAAGACCATTGTAAGTTGAAACATGAGGGTGAATACACCTTTCCACCATATCTTCCTTGAAAGGAAAAATATTTGAAAGGGTTTCTCACCTTGCAACCGCCATCATTAAGAGTGTTGAAAGTAACATCATGAGCGGCTCCAGAAAAAAATCCCCTCACCTTGCTTGCTATTTTTGCCTTGCAAGGACCATTGAGAAGTCTATTAAATGTGATTATGCATTTCTTCAACATCGTATCAGTAGATCCAATGCTTCATCCAAATTACCTACCTTAAACGGTCCATCAATCAATCTTGTACAAGTTGAATCATGTCTCTATGCAACATCTCCTTAAGAATTTCTTGTATCTATTTCTAGCTTGCCCTCCTTGCAATTACCATCAAGTAAAATATTATTGGCGACTACATTGGGCGCCATCTCATTAAAGTACATCTCCTGCTCAAAAGATTTTTCCTAGTGAAGTTCTGAGGCCTTGAAAAGCCCAGTTATGAGGGTAGCCTATGTAATGACATTACGTGTTAAACTCCTTTACTTGCATTTTCTTACAATGATTACAGGCCTGATCGAGGCTTCCCTTTCGAATCAAACCATCAATGAGAATATTGTTAAGTAACTACATCTGGAGTTGAACTCACATTTTCCATTTTGACAAACGTTTCTCCTTGTCAAGTTTTCCTATCTTGCAAAGAGCGTTTATGATTGAACTAAAAGTCTAAACATCACGCCTTATCCCTTCCTCAAACGTTTCTTCATATACTTTACATGTCAAGCTTATATTTTTTCACTTTAAAAGGCTAATGACAAGTCTACTAGAGATACGCTGACACTGCACAATACCATGGTTCCTTAAAGGAAAAATTCGCATCGGTGCCATGTTCAAGTATCGTTCTTTTTCAAATAAATATGAATCAATAAATCAAAATCCTTATTTGAGGAATTATTACATACCCTAATACAATTGTTGAGATTTTCACATGTCTTTGAATTGGTGTGATAAGGTTAAGTAAAGACCTTGAATCAGAAGTGGATTGCGAAATGAAAGAAGAGGCAAAGGAGAAAATGAAATTAGGAGAGAGGGGCCTATAGTGGAGCACCCTAACTTCACGTTTCTCAAAATCTTATGTGGAAATTTCAAATCACTTCCAATTTTGTACAACTGTTTATTTGGCAACTCACATGCTACTATATTTCGTTTTAGCACCACACTATCAAATATGATGCCACATCAGCATGCTTTTTGTTGAGGTATGCAAAAAGGCCCCCAAAAAAAGTGAGACCAATAGTGGTGCACTAAGTCATGTTTAATTGGTGCGCTAATGTGGCATCACATGATTTATCAATTTATGTACTTTATGGATAAAAAGTGTTTTACAATTGGATATTAAGGTGCTCCACTATGGGGCCTACTAAGGACTACTTCTATCCCTACTATTGGACCCACTCCACTA
Source organism: Sequoia sempervirens (assembly GCA_007258455.2). Lineage (NCBI taxonomy): Eukaryota > Viridiplantae > Streptophyta > Pinopsida > Cupressales > Cupressaceae > Sequoia > Sequoia sempervirens. The sequence goes on along the minus strand of VDFB02252616.1, from coordinate 175,836,125 downwards.
TGGGCCCCTCTCCCCTAAAACAGAGTGCAAAAGAAAGGAAAAGATCAAATAGAGGATGAACTATTTGCATATATTTCAAAACATACAAAATTTGATGACATAAATAGAGTTGTTGTTCTTTGATGTGTTCAAAAAGCTAAAGACAAGATCCCCTATTTCATTAGCTATTCAAACTATTGCTCCTTCAACATATTTCTACAATAGAGTATATATATTTGATTTCATTAATAATGATTACATTCATAAGGTGTTGCTCAGACAACAATACTAGTTGCTCTTTGGTTTTCATCTCATACATCTTTATAACAAAAAGAGTACTACAAACCTACATATCAGGCCAACAAAAGAGGCAAGAAGAAAAAAAATTAATTACATTAAATTTATGATGTGTGTAATCTTTCTAAGAAGATTATGCATTTAAATCAATGTCATTTTAAATTGTCTTGATCCAGACAATGATAAGAAGGAAAAAATAAAACTGAGCTGCCGAAATGAAGTCTTCCACCCTTGAATGGATGTAGACAGTAGGAGAGTTGAAGTGGTTATGGAGGAGTTAATGAAGGAATTTGGAATTAATTTCCAGCACTCCTCTTTAATTACAACTCTTAACATCCATGAGTTCCAAATTACAGTCTCTTTGATGAATAAAGTTTTTTCTTTTCAAAGGTTTGGTGAAGATATCTATATGTTGTTCCTCAAACTTGAAATGTTCAAAACCATTTTCTCCATCATTGATTAGTTATCTAATGAAATGATACGTTGTGTCAATGTGCTTTCTTCTTTTATAAAAAAATGAGTTTTGGATAATGCTATTGCAAACTTGCTATCACTAAAGATTTTAGTTGCTCCTTCTTGTTCATTTCTTAGGTTTCTTAGTACTTTTCTCATCCAAATGGCCTTACATGTTGCCCCTAATATTTTTTCTACGCACTCATCTCCATATGTGGAAAAAGAAACATGTTTTCTTTTGGAAGCCAATGAAATAATTCCTAGGCCCAAATAAAATACATAGCCTGATGTACTCATTCTATCATCTACAACTCCTACCCAATCACTATATTTATATCCAACCATTTTAAACTCATTTATTACACTATACAAAGTACCATATCCATGTGTTCCATTAGCATACATTAGAATTATTTTAGCCACTAGCCAATGTGTCTTTTTTAGTCTTCATAAATCTTAAAATAAAACTATCTACATACATTATATCAGATCCTCTTGCAATCAAACAAATCTAGCTTCCAATCATGCTTTTGTAAAGGGTTGGATCTATATTTTTGTTACAATTATCTTTATTCAATTTCAAACCTATGGTTGGTGGTGTTGAAGAAGGATTGCTATTTTGCATTTTAAACTTCTTTAAGATCTTTGTTGCATACTTTGATTGAGAGTTAAAAATGTCATGTTTCTATTCTTGCACTTCTATGCTTAGAATTTAAAATCATTTTTCATTGTTTCATTGAAATTGACAATGAAGATATCATCATTCCATGTGGAAATTGGATCATCTACATAAAAAAACAACAATTAAAATCTTACCATCATTTTCTTTGATGTAGAAGGTGGGCTCACCATTGCTTTTGCTAAAACCATTGTTAAAAAAATATGAGTCTATTCTACTATACCATGCCCATAGTGCTTTCTTTAACTCAAAGAATTTTTTTCAGCCTATAAACTTTGTCTTCTTACGCTAGAACTTCATATCCAAGTGAGTACTCCAAATACACTTCGTGGGCTGATGGAAGAAGTTGGGTCCACAAAAAGCTCAAAAAGTGAAAGTGTTTTTGTTGTTTTTCAAAAAAATTCTCACTTGGATTAAAAATTTGAGGAACTTACACAATGAATCTTAAAAAAATCAGTAATATGAAATTTTGAATTTTGAATCTAGTTTCAAATATGTAATTTATTCAAATACCCAAATGATAGAAATTGCATTTTGATAGGGATGCATAAAATCACATTTTAAAAGCCTTTTTTTTTTACCATACCATGCATGTGTACGAACACTACTTTTTGACCCAAATAAAAGTATTTTCGTAATTCCTTTTGGGGAAAGATAGCTAACAACATGAAGATTGATGAGAATATTTTTTTGTAATTTTTTATGAATATATTTTTATTGAATTTTTATTGGCCTTAATTTCTATTTTTAAAAATCAACATGTACAAACAACATGATTGGACCTAAACTAAACATTTTCTGATCTTTTTTCATTGTGTAGAGAATTTTCTGAAGATTGATGCAATACAAATTTTTTTATAGGAGAATTAACCATAAAACAAAGTTATTAAAAAACTAAAAAAATATGATATCTAAAGCTTATGGATTAGTTTGCTTAGAAATTAATTAAAAAATAACAAATATAATCTTAACAATCTTTAAAAAAATAATATATTTGGAAACTAGACATTGTTTTTTGTAATGGTTTCTAATTTCATAGAGTGATTTAGAAAAAAAGTTTGTCAACCATATTGTCAAAGTTGGGCATTTCTCTTGAACCTGCTTTAGTTTTTTAGTTGGAAGTCAAAGGCTAAGGGTTGGGTTGCCAAGCCTTTCCCCAGCCTAAAACTAAGGCAGCATGTGGGTTGGAGATTCAAAATTTTAGAAACATGTACTCATTACAAAACACATATGTATTCTTCATTTGCTTGACTTAAAAAAAAAAAAACACTTTTTAAAAATGCGTACGTGTTCTATGTTACAAAACACGTATGTGTTTCTAAAAGGTATTTAATTTTTTAAATTAATGACTCGTACATTTTATAAAACATGTATGCATTATATAATGAGTGCATTTTATAACGCGTTCGTTATTTTTAGTGCATACATAGTTTTTTAGGCTTGGGTACCTAAAGCATAACACATACACATTTTTTAATAAGGCAGACACATTTTCTGCAAGGATTTTTGTTTGGTCAAAACTTCCCCTCTTCATGGACCAAACTTTTGTCTTTTACCCTCCTCTTTCAAAAATCCATTCAAGAAGGTTGATTTCATGTCCATTTGGTATACCTTTCACTTGTGTTGGGCTGCTATTGTTAAGATTTGTCTCATGGTCTCCATTCTTGCAACTAGAGCATATGTTTCATCATAATCTCTTCTAGGTTGTTGTTTGTGTCCCTTTACAACTAATATTTCTTTATGTCTATCAATCCTTCTGCATTACTGTTGGTTTCATAAACCCACTTCACACCTATGACGTATTTTCCTTGTAGAAGATTCAACAACTCTTGTGTATTGTTCCTTTCAATAGAATCTATTTCTTCATCCATTGCACTCACCCATTTTTTTATCTTTAATTGAATCTTCAAAATGAATAGGATCATCAACTTGTGAATATAGTGAAAAAAGATAATTTAACCTTCCATAATTATCACCTTCAGTTTGCTCATAAATATCTCTCAAACTTCTGATTTTCCATTTTCTCAAATTTTCTAAGGTTGGATTTGAAATTTCACTTGAAGAACTTGTAGAATGTGGACTTGATGGCCCTCTACCAAGGGTGTCTATTGTTGATGGTATGTTTTGTCCACTTGAAGGAGTGTTTTCTTGAATATGTGGGGTTGTCCTTGTGCTTATTGAAGGTATCACTTGAGGACCACTTTGTTGAGGTTGAATGTGAGTAGGAGTGAATATGAAAGAAGTACTTGCTAGTATCAATTATTCTTTATCCTCTTAAGGTAAGATTACTACTACATTCACTATTTCCCCCAAACTATCAAATGTTCCATCATTCCCTTTCTATGAATTTCACATCTTTGCTCATTATCACCTTTTTGATTATTGAATTGTATAACTTGTATGCCTTTAATTCATCACTATATCCTACAAATATGCATTTTTCTCCTTTTTTGTCTAATTTCTTTCTCAATTAATCTATGACATGTGCATATGCCCCACATCCAAACACTCATATTTAGTTACCTTCATTAGCGTAACTAAGGCCTTTAACATATTTTCAAACTGAAGCTACAAAACGTTAGTGTACTCTTCATGAAATCAGTGCTTGAGTCCTTCATATTAATTTCCATACCCATATTAAAGATTTACTTAAGCTGATTGATTGAATTTGTTAACTATTTTGATCAATGAGATAACTAATTTAATTTATCTTTTTTATTCACTATTTATTATATTTGGATAATAGATTTAGTAAACTATTTTTTATTTAGTAAATTATATTTTGATAAATAGTAAAGATTATATAATCAATTAAATATTTATAAAAAAATGATTAATTAAGTTGAGATGCATTGTTTTAATGAATGGATGTTGTTACATGTCAAGATGATGGTGATGGCGTGTAAATTATGAACATATGCAATATTTTACTGTCTACATTTAAAATAAATTTTAATCTTATTTAATAATTATTTGTCTTTACCTTTATCTCTTACCATATAAAATTAAATATCACAATATTTTAAATATATATATACATATATAAATATTGCAATAATCTTATATAAATAAATTAAGGCTCTATTAAAACCCTTATCCAAGAGAACTAAAACTACTTTATAGAGTGTAAATAGGGAAAAACATATATGCTAACAAAGGATAAAATACTATATTATAGAATCATGAAGGTAACAATAACATGCATAAAATACTACAAAAAAAGATAGACTAAGAAAAATAAATACACATAGGGAAGAATTCCACCAAAGTGATAAAATAATTTATAGTTAAATATCATTAGGGGCTTATTATCCCTTGGATTTCTCAAATAAACTACAAGTTATAACATAGCACCTCTACTTACGACCCCCATTGTGGGTATAAATGAGTCTTTAAAGCCTTGTTCTTACAACTACTTAACTTGTCTTATATAATGTATCATTATCATAATGAAATTAAAGACCGAGAACAATATGTCATCCTTATGCTATTATTTGATAGAGGAAAGGAAAAATGCTTCATTACTTCAATGATTCAATCCTTATGGTAATTTGTAGAGATAAAACTATTATAGCCAAATCCATACAAAAATAAACCATCTACTCCAACTATTTGTGTATCCTTCCTTAATGCAATAATCTCATTGTGCATATTAGAGCCTAAAAATATCTTCTTTTTTCAATCACAAAAGGAAAATAAGCCTGATGATATGAGGTAACAACATGAATTATCTCCAATCCTAGATGGATTGAACAACCACAAGGCCATCTAGGTTTGTAAAAATATGATACAATTGGAGCCCTCAAATAAATAAAGATGTCTTACAAACCATTTGGATCCAAATTAAATTTGACAACCTACATGGATTCAACATTCAGAAAGAGATTATCAGGCTGGTGGGATTTCGACTGTTGGGGTTTCTCCTTCCTCTGTTGGGGGAGCTACCATGATAAATCATATTGAGCAAACGATTAGACCGGTTTTTGTTTCTAGTGATGGTGCTTTGTTTCCCATCTCTGGTAGCTCTCCGGTCATTTCCACACCTGTTCAGGAGAACTATGATGTTACCTCTAGGGCTGCGGATTTTCATCCTTAGGAAAATGATGGGCTGGCCTAGCAGGCTAAGGCAACACAAGTTGAAGAAGGCTGGACTACTATTACTGGAAAAAAATCTAAACCCTTTCGGCCTTCTTTTGATATGACTCTTCACTCCAACAAGCGAAACTCTAATTGTAAAACCTAATGGGGTTTGTTTGGGAGCTAGTTTTTTGTTGACTGCAAGCTGTCTTTTCTACAATTTGGTCTTTTTGGCTATTTTCAATAGTTTGGCTTTTTTGGTTGTAAAGTGTTCCGGATCCCTTCAAAATCTATTTTCCCCAATATCAAAAACATTCGGAAAGAGAATTAATTCCTCCAATTTTTATTCAAATTGATTCCCTTGTAGAAAGAATCATGAACTCCATATTTAAAAATCCTTTGGGCCATCGATCCTAAAACACCAAAATAAAAATAAAAAATATAGAGGAGAGAAAAAATCATACATCATTTAGAGAAATAAATCATACACTTATTAAAAAAATAGAGAAATGTTAATGTCCAAGTGGATAAATAGATCAAATATGGCCAAAAGCTACCACAATTTCTAGATATCCTTTAGGACTTTGTTAATAATTATGAGTAGGTTTTCAAGGTGATGGAACCCCTAAATTTTTTATGTTCCATCTCAAAAATCTTGCTTAATTTTGGGTTGATTTGTGTCTAAGGACTTGGGGTTTTGTCTCCTATCAATGTATACAGGTTTTAGTTTACACAAAGTCTTATTTGAAAAACCCTTTGAGTTTGTATCCTCACCAAGGTTCTAATTCTCTATTGACCCCTTGATATCTATTCTAGGTCTTGTAAGTCATATCTTGTGCCATCAAAACCCATTAAGTAATCGACCCTCTGGTCTTGTTTTACTGGTTGCCATGTGCTAGGCCATTACTTCAATCTTTGCTAAGTCAAGCTAATTATTTCCTATTAAATTTTTCCTGGGTTTTAAAGTCATCTTTTCCATAGGTGTTATCTCGTCATCCTAGTTAGGTCCCACTTTTAAGATTAACAACTTCAGCATGTGTAGCTATGAGGACCCATAAAAGACATTTGATTGATGCAAACAAATCTCCACTGTACCCCATGTGCCTGTTCTATTTAATTTCTTTTTATTTTATTCCCACGGGCTCATGAGCAAAGGCCATGTGTCTTGTATGATTGGTGGGCCCTATGTCTTTGATAAGGCATGCATCTGGTTTTCAAAGAAAATCGATAGTGGGTGATGGATGATGTGGCTACATCTGGACCGTTCCACATGTGCCTATTTATTTTTCTTGTTTATTAAAATAATAACATGGGATGGCAGGTGGTTGCCACATATATTTTCCAATAGTGGGCCCAGTGGTTTCAAATGGTCAACATATCGTAGAGCTTTCAAATGAATTAATGATCAATAGCGGGTGACATGGATTAATCTTGACCACTCCCCACTATCTTGTGTGGGTCTCACCTTTACTGCCAGAATCCTCACAGGGAAGTAGGAAATTTCCACGTGGAGTGATCCAAAGGATGTGGAAGCATTGGTGCAAGGGAAAATATTAATTAAAAATTTCAACATGGGGCATGGAAAATAAACTATGTTACTAATGCAGATATATTGCACGTGTTTGAAGATATTTCAATTTGGTTCATGGATGTTGTAAGAAGGATAAAGTTGTGAGTAATTAAGAAGTGTGTATAAAGAAGCCAAGAGATTTAATCTTAGCCTCTCCCTATCTCCCTATTGATGAAAGTTACACATGGGTTATGACTCACGGGGGCAAGGGAAATTAGAACATGGATCTAGGCTACAACAACAAAGAGATGGTGGAGCCCACATACCACTAGCAAGTGGTTCCATGTAACTTTTTGTCATTTGGTAAGTATTGCAATTATGTAGAGTTGTATTTTCATGTTAAGATGGCCAAATCAAGATTGTCTATCAATTAGCACTCCAAAGAGATCAATGATTGGCATTCAAAACTCAGTTAAGGGCAAGTGAGCCATTCTAGTTCATGCGAGTGAGCCTTAATAGCTAAAAGGACATTGAGCTACCAAAGTAAGGAGATGCATAATTATTAATACCTATCTTAAAGGCATAATTCAACATTGTGAAGTATACTCTACACATTCAATGAGCTCATGTTGTGGTTTTTCAATATTTTCTGACATCAGAATCAGGGTTTTCAAACTATGAAGAGAAATGGTAAGTGAATTATTTCCCTCACATCTTATTATTGATAAGTTGTGGTTTCTTGAACTTTTGAGTCTACTAGGGTTTTCTTGATTTAGAATTTTTAAGGTTTGATGTTTATAAAAGATAATTTGTTAGTTCTGCATTGCATAATTCATGTCAAACCCTTATAAAAGCTATAAGCCTTGTTCAAATAAAATAGAAACCCTTTCTCGTAATACCTCTTGTGTTATGGCTCCTAAAGTAAAATCGTTTTCATCTAAATGGGAAGCTTCTACTCCCAAAATACCTTTAAATAAAGACCTCATGGACCAGATACCACCCTTGACTAGTGATAAAGCTAAGGGCCAACTGCTTCCCAAAGGTCTGCAAATAGTAGAGGGTTTGATTGACAAGAATTAAGGATGCCAAACTACCTTACATTGGATGTGAACTGTTTTATAGCTGGTTCAAGAATAGAAACATGGGTATCCTAGTAGGTAAACCTTGGAACTGTGACTTGGGAAAGTTGATTGTACCAAATGTCTATATGGATGTTCACTTTCTTAAGGCAGTAGCTACCAATTATGACCTAGTCACAGGAACTATAAGAACATATGATGGGAAGGAAATGGTCAAAATCACCAAGGAGGAATTGGGTCTTTTCTTTAGGCTCACTAGATGGAGTGATGAAATGTATAAGATAAATGAAGACACTCTTAAGTAGGAGTATGATAAAACTAATATTGCATTCAGAGTCCACATCCTATTGAGACATCTAGCAGAAATTGCAGGTCAAAAGATTGTAGTAGGGCCACATGATAAAGAGCCTTTCCTTGTTAGCTATTTTGTCCCTTACTTCCAAAGAACCTTTTATTCTATTTTCCAAATAATTGGTTATGATCCTATCACGAGAATGCCAATGGCATGGATGTATATGGCTGCCCATATTCAACACCCCCAATATTTTGCAGTATATGATTATGTGGGGTTTCTTTTAGAAAGAATGCATGAAGGAATGATAGGATTAAAGAAAGGTGAATTGGGAGTGAGATTCGGCTGGTATTCATTGTTGATGCACATGTTTTTGTTTAAAGGTGTAGTTTACTTTCGACACAATATTATTTTGGAAAGGAAAAAGGGTAACTTGGATTTTCCCATGCAATGTTGGACTATTGTCTTAGAAAAGGATGATAGGACATATGATTATGTGACATTTCATTTTTTTTTGCTTCTGAACTAAAGAGAGTCTTGATTGTGAATTTACCTAGGATTCTTATAGCCTTCCATGATTTCTTGAGACCCAAGGAGAGAAGGCATGAGCTAGAGGTTGATCATAATTAGGGAGATGTTATCCCTACCCTGATTACACTATCTTAAGAGTATATGGTTCCATGGTAGCACGTCACTTGCTGCCAAAATTTTTGCTAGAGACAATTGGTTTCCTTGAGGTGATGTGGCAATTGGGAATTATAGAAAATGAAAATCTATTGAATCAAGGAAAAGGAACATTCTTTCCTTTGTACAATTTTTTTTTCTAATTTTGTAATGACCAAGGGAGGTTGGAATAAGATCCTTAATATATTCAAAATCTACCACATGTAGAGATTAGTTGAGAGGGTTAGATATGATCCTGAAGGTTTTATGGCCTAGTTAAAAGAAAGGACAAAGAGCTACAAATTTGTGCACATTTTTAGTATCCATAGGATATAATAAGGAATATGTTGGACCTTTCAGAGTAGGAAAAGAGACTAGCAAGGTGGATTGCCTTCAATAAGATGAAAAGAAAGATAAAGCAAGAAGAACTTGACTTCAAGGTTGTTTGAGAGACTGAAAAATGTGATACAAAAGGTGGAGCATGTATTAAGGAATTTTAACTCAATAGTGGGCCACCTTGAAACTAAAGGGCTGATAAGTAAAGATAAGGGGAAAGCCCCAATAGTAGAAGAACATATTGGAGGAGAAATCCTTTCTATGGGAGAAAAATATACATCTCAAGCCCCTAATGAACCAAGAATAAAGTTCTTTGTAAGGAGAAAGTGTAAGGCAAAGAATATTGATGCAACTTTTGATCCTTCTCACCAAGAAGAATATAAGCCTCCTTCTCCTATGCCACAAGCACCACCACCATCTCCTCCAAGGCTAGTAGAGCATGAAATTGTGGACATTGATTCTCCACCACCTAGTGAATTACCACCAAGGGAGCCACCATTGAAAAGGAAAAAGGTTGAAGTGATTGGTCTGGTGGGCTATGTTGATGAAGGCTCTAATGATGATATTTGGGTGTCAGAGTAGAAAATGCAAGGAGTTCCCACTGCACTAGTAGTAAGGGTGACACATCAATTGGGTATGAGATTTAGTAAAGCTAATCTCATTGGACTCAATGGCAAAGATGATATGCAGGTTGAAGCATGTGCAAAGTTCTTAGATGATGACTCATTTGTAAAGTCCTAGGATTTTATGGAATTTGCATATAGAGCTAAAAGAGATGAATATGTGAAAGGCCTGGCTATAGAAAGAAGCCTTCATCCAAAATTGTCAGATGCCATCATCCAGTAAAAGGTTTTAAATGAAATGAGACCTAGATTCCAAAAGATGACTAGAAAAAAGGGTTGAGAATTGGTAAGGAATAGTGGTATTTTGTTGCTGCTAGAGTGGGATTTAGATTCTTCCATAGCTTTGACACAATAAAGAAGTTAGCTAAATATGCAACGAAATAAGTTTAGTTTATCAAATCCAGGTTTGTTTTGGATAATATTGTAATAATTTGGGAAGGTATGGAATAGGCTATGATGATCCATCAATATGCCATTTTAATCAAAATTGATTTTGTTGAAGCGTATGATTGCATTGAGTGGATTTTAATCATTTTAGTTCTCTACAAATTAGGATTTGGTCTTTTATTTATTATTATTTTTTTATGTTCTTTACACATACTTCAACTTGGCTCATTATTGATGGCCGTCAACCTAGTGTAATTTTTCATTTAGCCTTAGTATAATACATGTGCATGTTGTTGAAGGGTTTGGATACCTCTTAGATCATTTATTTTCTTATGGATTCATTAAAGATATTTATTTATCCAATTCCTTAGCTACACTTGTTAATGACCATTTTTTGATGATACCTTTCTCACTCTTCTAGAAGAAAGCACTATTAATAAATAAGCTCTTCATTACATGATTTTTTTTGTAAAGCTTCAAGTTTAATAATTCCAGTAGAGAGGAATCATTGTTATAGATGGTCTTCCCAATCCTTCTTGACTCAACTCTTATGGGATCAAGCATAATGAATTTTTTATATTTTTGGTCATACATTTAACTTTTTAAGCTTCTTCGAGAACTTTTTGGTAAGCTGTGTTTGCTAGAATTAAGAAGTTGGCTTATTAAGGTTACTAAACCTCTATCATTGGAAAATAAGTTTTAATTTTATCTAAGATACTTATAGGCACTCATATTTATTCATCTTTTTGGGTGCCTCCTAAAAACTCATATTTGAATCTAGAAAATATTTTGGGCCTCCATTGTAAATCATCAAATTTTTTAATTGGCTGACTTAGAGTGTGTTTTGCTCTCATGATTTTGATGGGATAGGCTTAATTTCAATTCAATATCAAGGTTTTAATCTATGTACGAAGAGGATCATCATGCATTAGAAGTTAATGAATCTTGAAATATTCCTACTGCTGACATTGGGTATGTACTGGCGGGATCATGGTGCGTAAAAAGTGGCAATATTATGGGTATTTGGCAGGGTATGTGGCTGTGACTTTTTACACAAAATTAATGAAACAAAGTTTTTTTAGAGAGATTCTCAGCTTTGAAAATATAGAATTATGATTTAATTTGAATTTAATAAATAATTATTATTCCTTTTCTATTAGAATTACGACTAAAGTCCCTAATCGATGGAGTTCAGTTAGAAAAACATCTATAACTTAGAGTGGTATTATATTTTTGAATCCAAAACATGCGTCACATTCTATTCTTCACATACTATAGGATTAAAAAGAAAAATTAAATTTCCATGAAGTTTGACCAAGTTAAGGTGGTTAGACATACAAGTTTTTATATTTTTTAAAAGTTGTAATAGAAAATTCATAATTAATTATTTACTTGGAAAAAAATTCAAAAAAATATGCATCAAATCGGGACATGAGTCCACTACTTATATATAAAATCTTACAAAAATATTATCATTTTATTATGGTTAGGGGTGAATTCGGGACAAACACCTACTTCTTATTTTTTTTTCACGAAATTTAAGGTACTCTGCAATGAAATTTCAAAATTTCACCAAATAGATTTTATTTATTTTAAATAAACCTAGTATTTTAGAGCTACATTCAATTTTCTACAGATTCTATTCTTACATTATTTTGAAATAATATAGATAACTTATTCAAAATTTTACGTGAAGTTTCCTAACTCTGATTTTTCTAATTTTTTTGCCACTTAAGGGCCTATTTTTGCCATGATGATCCTGCACATACCCATTGTTTTTATTCTAGTGTCCTACTGGGATATTAACCTAGAGGAGTTAATTCGCCCTCTCCTTATAATAAAGACTTTGATGAAGTTCATTAGAGATTTTTTCATATAATATACTTGGTGAGCTTGGGAAGCTATGAACCATTGGGTTCTCTAAAATAAAATGGGTTATCATAATATATTTTTATCAATCAAAAACTATTTTGTGGCCACAAATTATGTAGTGTCAAATTTATCCTCTTCGTAAGACCCTTTCAGTCTATGCTTTAAAATTTTACATAAAGGAGGTTAAAATCATCCTTAATCTCTCTTCTAAAGTTATGAGGTATGTGCAAGATCATGATGGGACAAAAAGTGGCAATATGTAGGTGATATGATGGCCCATGTGCCTAACGACCCTTTTTCCCAAAATTGATGAAACAAAAAGGGTTTTTAAAGGAGATTCTCAACTTTCCACCAATATAAATTATGCACTTACTTAAAATTTATTAAATAATTATTATTCATTTTTTATTTCAATTACGATTAAAGTCTTGATTGATATGTTGATTGAAAAACATCTATAGCTTTCAAAAGGTATCACATATTTTGAATCTGAAACATGCGTCAAGTTCTATGCTTCACATACTATAGGATTAAAAAAATGAATTTCATGAAGTTTTGACCAAGTTAAGGTGGTCAAACATACGAGTTTTCATTTTTTTTAAAAGTTGTAATAAAAAATTCATAATTAATTATTTACTTGGAAAATAAATAAATATATAAATATATATATATATATTATATATATATATATATATATATGCATCACATAGGGACATGAGTCCTCTACTTATTTATAAAATATTATAACAAAATATTATCATTTTATTGTGGTTAGGGTGGTCAGACAAACACCTACTTCTTATTTTTCCCTAAAATTTAGGTACTACTACATTGAACTTTCAAATTTTTACCAAATAGATTTTTTTTTTGTTTTAAATAAGCCTAGTAGTTTAAAAACTACATTCAATTTGCTACAGATTCTATTCTTACATGTTTTTGAAATAATATAGATAACTTATTCAAATTTTTACATCAAATTGCCTAACTCTAATTTTTCTAAACTTTTTGCCACTTAAGGGCCTATTTTTTCCATGATGATCCTACACATGCCCTATGAGGAATTTTTATTCTAGAGAAAAGCCTAGGCTAGACTTTATTTTTTCAATTAGGATCATGAAACCTTTGATATTGTAATTGAATTAATACCAATTGATATAGTTCACATAATTAGTATTCAATCATGCAAACTTTAGTAGAATTATTGATAGAGGTACTATAACATAGAATATTAGAATTGTTTGTAAGGAAACTAAGGTAGTGGAACAACTTCCTACACTAATATTAAGGGGAGGGTTATAAAAAAATAGATCTATACAATAGTTACAAAAATTAAATATAATTAAATATAATATTATTCATACTAGAACATCATGATTTATGTGAGGAAAATACTTTCGAGAGAAAATACCCACAACTACAAAATCACCCTACACCAATATTTTCCCAATATATTATTAAAAAATTAAGAAGATTATGATATACTTGCAAAGAAATATTTCTAAGAAGTATAGCCAATTAAACATCCAAAGACAAATCAACATATATAGGACTCTCACACTCAATACAATTAAAAAATTAAATAGTACATTAATCTCACAAATGAAGGGTTACCTTCTACGACAAGCGAAGCCAATATCATTTCTTCTTTTAGATTGGAAGGAAGCTAAAGTAGCAAAACAAATTCTTACACTAATCTTGAGAGGATTGTAATGCAAAGCTTTACAAATCTTTACAACAATTACAAAAACTTAAACATGAATAAATATAAATATCATGCATACCACAATGCAGTGATTTATGTGTAGAATACTCTTTTATGAGAGAAAACACAAATTCTAAAAGCCTCCAAATATATTATTTATAATTTATGAAGATTACAATAAACCTGCAAAGCAAGCTTCCCACAAGTGTGTCACCAACAAGAGATTCAAAGGCAACACAAAAACTATTAGAATCTCAAAATACATCACAATGTAGTCATAATAAAATTATGACATTAAATAGGGTTATTTTCTAGGGAAAGAAAAGCCACCAAAATATCAAGTATCATATATGAGACCTAATTATGAATGGTCAAAATTTACAATAACAAAATATGTATAAAATGTGTCTTTTGGGGGCACTAATCCCAAATCCTTGTTGAGACATGTGACTCCTAGATCCCATAGGGGGTACCCCTTGCGCACTCCATGTCAAATATATTAACCTATTATAACTTAAAATTTAAGACAGATTTTTTCCTAATATAAATTTGTGACCTAGTGATGACTGATCCAGATTTATAATGAAAAATTTATATATATTAAATATGACTTTCTAGGGTGTTTTCCCTAAGCTCTTGTTAGGATGTGCTCCCCCTAGACCTTCTTCTAGGTGAATGATCCCCAAGCTTCGTAGGTTGGTGGCTCTTGCCCCCACCTTGAGCTCAAATTGCAAGGCGAAGACATCATTTTCCAACACATTCTTAGCTCTACAAAGGCCATTGTTAACCTTCACCTCATTTCCCCTTGGTGTCTACTTTGAGTTAAAGATGGATTTTATTTGTCCTATTTATAATTTTTGTAGTGCAAATTTAACACCATTTGTTTAGTTGTGCTTGAACAAAAGATTTCTGACTTTTCTTGGTTTATTCCTTTCCAAGGCCTCTACATTAATTCTAGGTTAACTCACTTTGGGATTTCAAATCTTCAATTCCATCTTTGTGGTCATTAGGGGTCTCTCAAGAATCTCTTCTATTTTTATCCTAGAGTTTAGGATGCTTGGACCTAGATTCATGATTTTGCCAAGTCTTTTAGGCCTAAGCCTTTTTCTTAGCATATGGTGTTATTAGGGGATTGGTCTTGAATCCCCTTAATATACAATTATATTTGGCATGATTTTAAGGTGGATATTATTTTTAGCATCTAAAAATAAAATAAAATCTTTTTTTTTTGTTTTTATGTTTCTCATAATTTATCACTTTACAATAGATTTGTGGTATATTATGATATGTTTATTTGGTACAATTATAAACAAATAATGCTACACTTAAGGTTGTTCATTTATAAGTTATGTTGGATTATTATGGTAATACCCATTCTACTATTGCTAGTGTTCCTTTGACCCCCACCTCCTCTCAAGGCAGACCCAACCTTGTGACCATCATCGAGGATGAAATAATTCATCCTATAATAATTAGGATGCTCACTCATAGGCCTTTCCTATAAGAAGAGATCGTTGTTAGTGGGGTTAGTCATGGCTTCTTAATCATTACTTTTCTTCACCATTACCTCTTGAGGTGGGAACATAGGTTGGAATGATTCTAACAAACTTTCTCAACTAGATATTAGAATTTATCCTAATTGTATTGATATGAAGAAAATGAAGATGATAATGTTAAAAATGAAATGATTGATAATATCCTATTATGAAAACTTTGGATCCTACTAATGTGCATGGGAAACTCAATGATTATGATCCTTCTCTTGCTCCTCCTCCTCTCTCTGCTCCTACTTTCATTACTTAATAACTAGCTTTTATTTGTTTTAAGATTTTCTACTTTAAGCTTTAACCCATTTACACTCTACAAATGTGACATTTTCTATTCACTTCCTTTATTGATATATCACTGTTGTATAAATAATAATATAGAGGATATTCAATACAAAAGAAATGAAAGAATTACTCTACTATATGATTAAATTCGACAGTTTTACCACAACTATTCATTCAACCGTTTTAGTACAAAAACCCAAAAAGGATTCACATATTAGAATCATTATAAAATCGATCTATGAAACGTTGTCTTTTTGTGAAAGTAATACATTTGTTTCTTATCCCCTTCTGGTTTCAGTTTATTTGGTTTGAAATTGTCTGCTTTGCTTCTTGTCGGTAATTTAAAATCTGTAGTTGCTCCTTACGAATTTATAACCTGTCCACTGCAGATGTGGTTGCTAAGCTTATTGCGAAGAGGCCTGAACTTCTTCGAGAAACAGATAACGAAGGTCTGACACCATTGCACATAGCTGCATTTAGAGCAATACCAAAATCACCACCTCCTCTATTCCATATAAGAATGCGCAAAGCTTACGGAGAAATCCGCCAAATCTTCAAAATCCTTATAAAAGCGGACAGTTCAGTGTGTTACATGGTGGACAAAAACAAACAAAATCCACTCCATCTAGCAGTGATAAACGGAAATGCAGGCTTAATGCAAGAGATACTCCATCATCGTAAAGATTGTTCGGCAATGGTAGACAGTGTTGGTAGAAATCCTCTCCACTTGGCCGTGGAAAATGCGGCAGAAATATTTCAGAGGGTGGGACCGGGTATCCGAGATATTATTATTCCGGACTTCCTTAGAAAAGAGTTCATTAACTGTACCGACAACTTCGGGCGAACTCCATTCGATATAGTTACAGAAAATACATCCACAGATCCTCAAATTTTTCTTGCCGTGAGTGATTTATTAGCAAACAATAAATATATTAATTCATTCGTTCAAATATTTTCTTAACAATCTCATTCAAAGTCTTATCGGTCAGTTTTTTGCAAAATGAAAGATACAAGGCCTTCTTCGATCAATTGCTGAGCTATTTTCTATTTTGAAAATTTTGCAAACAAGGACGATTGTTAAGTAAAACTGAATTTAATAGTCACATATATGTTTACAGATTGGCAATCTTCTGGAGCGTTTTGGTGGCCATCCAAGCCCAAAGTGGCTCCAGCGCAAACCAAAGAATTTCTCACCGCCTGTGATAACAACATGGAATAGTCAGATCATATCAGTAAATGCAGTGTTACTGGCTACGGTTGCTTTTGCAGTTGCTTTTACCTTGCCAGGAAATCATGACTCTGCAGAGATTAATTCCTCTATCTTCCAAGTGTTGGTGATATTTGACGCTCTGGCATTTTGTTTTTCCACTGCATCTGCACTTCTCCTTGTTTATGCTCTTTTCATTAGCAAAGTAGAAGACTCGATGCTCACTCAAAAGAGCATGGACGCATTGCGGGTAGCCTTGGTATCAACGGGGATCACATTCGGTGCAGCCATACACATGGTCGTGGCCCCCAAATGTTTATGGCTGGCTGTGGTTGTGTGGGTGATGATATCCTATCTTCCTATATGGATAGTACAACTATCTACTCGAGGAAAGGTATACTTATTCCACCCACCCATTATAATTCCAATCAACCTCACATTGGAAACGTTAACAATTCTACTTTCGTTGTGCGATCCCATATTTAGTTTGCTGATGGTGTTCGTAGGCGCCATAAAATTCACATACGGCTACCTGGCTAAGAAAATGCGTGAAATGGCCCAATAATTTCCTCATAACAAGAGCTCTGAAGGAGTTAGAGTCCCTGCCGGGGGAAATAAAATTAGCAAGTATAAATCACGGTAAGAAATGTATAATCTTTAATGGAGTGCTACGAATATGCAATGGCATATGCAGGTGTATAAATTTATGTATATATATACATATATATCGACATACACATATATACATCAATACATATATTGATATATATATATAGATACATGTTTGCATATTATAAAGAAAAGATACTGGTAGATTTGAAAGAGACATGTTAAAGTAGACAAATTGCATGATAGGTAGTTGGGCATAGTAGTGGCAATACAAAATATTGTCAACATTTGAATCAAAATTTGAATGCCAAAGCAAGGAGCAAAGAAAGACACATAACGTAATGTACCATGGTGGTAGGAATAAGATGCTTATTATCACTTTGTCTATAACATAAGCCAATGGTCAGATATAAATTTTGTTGGTGTAGATCTAGGCTAACCATCTTTCGTTTTGTAGAGGTTTATTGATCATTTTCAATTTGTCTTTGCAATGTGAATGTTAAGTGGGAGAATCTTAGGATTGTGAGTATGATTTGTCTTGTAAGTTTTGTCTCTTGATTACTCATATTTAAGAATGTAGATGACAAAGAATTTTTGATCTTCAAACATTGCGACATGTGGACATTATCTATTCTTTGAAATACTTGGAGTAGTTATAGAACATTCTTCTAATTAAATACTCCCCTGGAGTGCATAGATCTATGATATGTAAAGACATGTAACATGAGTTACTTTCAAAGATAGGATGTTGATCATGAGCATTTCTATATATATACACATGTGTATGTATATATGCAATGGTGTAGACCTATATATAGATAGATATATATGCATATATATACATGTGTGTACTCATGGATACATACAAACATATACATCTATAGTGTATTTATAGAAAATAGATGTATATATCTATATGAATTATATATATATTACCCATAGTACAGATGCATATATAGGCATATATAGATAATATATAGATATATACATAATTAGAATTTTTTTCTTGCAATCTATTTTTGTTTGTTTGATTTTTTAAATTAATAATTTTAGTTGAGCATGCAAAGTTATATGCTTAAAAAAAAGTCTTCGAATACACACACACACACACATACATACACATATATATATATGTACACACATATATATACACACATACATATATTTATATAGTATGGATGTATAATGGTATACACATGTGTATAAATTTATATACATACTCATGTATGTACATAAATATACATACTTATATATACATCTAGACATAGATAGATACATACATGCATGTTTACATATTATAATAGAAGACATTGGTGGATTTGAAACAAATACGTTAGAATAGGCAAATTGTATAATAGGTAGTTGAGCATATTAGTAGCAATACAAAATATTGTCAGCATTTGAATCAGAATTCGAATGTGAAACCATTGAGAAGGAAAAGACACATAAACTAGTGTACTATCATGGTAGGAATAAGATGATCATTATAAGTTTGTCCATAACATAGGTGAATGATCAAATATTAAGTTTTGTTGATTTAGATCTAGGCTATACATGTTTCATCTTATAGAGCTTGCTTGATCATTTTCAATTTGTGTTTGCAATGTGAATGTTAAGTGGGAGAATCTTAGGATTAGGTGTATGATTCATCTTGTAAGTTTTATGTCTTGATTACTCATATTTAACCACGTAGATGAACACAATTTATGATCTTTAAACATTATGAGATGTGTACATTATCTATTCTTTGAAATACTAGTAGTTATAGAACATCTTTCCAATTAAATAATCCCATGTAGTGCATATATTTGAGAAACTACTCATTTTGATTGGTATGTCACAATCTATGATATGTAAAGATGTGTAAGAGGAATTACTTTCTAATCTAGGATGTTGATCATGGCCACTTCTATATATATATATATATATATATATATATATATATATATATATATATATATATATATATATATATATATATATATATATATATATATATATAAATTATCCATAATACACATGCATATAGATGTATATATAGATAATGTACATATATATATACATAATTACAATTTTATTTTTTGCAATTCAATTTTTCTTTTTGATTTGTTAAATTAATAGTTTGAGTCGAGCATTCAAATTTATGTGCTTGAAGAGTAGCTTTCAAATATTAATGTTTAGCCAAATTTATTGTCAAAAATCCTTGTCGAAATAGTAGTAGGAGTCAATTTAAAGCATGTCAAAATGTATTATGAAAAACATTATCCAAATATTTTCATCAATTTTAGCTTATGTTTGTTGAATCTTGACATATCAATAAGCAAAGCATGACAATGAACAAAATAGTCAAGAATGTTTCATTTTGTTGGTATTAGGTGTGAAATGGTGTTTACAAAAACTTTGGATTTGATATATATATTGTAAAGTCATGAAATATAGATTAGTTATGTTCACTTCTTCATCATGTCATTGATATTTATCGTTTAATTACATGTTTAGTTAAAGTAGTATGTTAGTGTTGGACAAAATGATAATCATATTATATTGATATTGATCATGACCATTTGTATGTATATATGTCTATGTACATATATACATTCATACACATACACATATATATAGTATGAATGTATATATATATAGCAATGTCATGCACACACACACACACACAGAGATATATATATATATATTTAATTTGATATACAAACATACATATACATGTATAGTGCATTTATAGACAATAGACCAAACTTTTATTCTTTATAAACAAGAAATGAGTGTGTTATCTCCATTCCAATCTTCCCCTTTTGGTACACCCCTCCTCCTCCTCTTCATTCTCCTCTTTGCTTTTACAATGTGTTCCTTGCAAGCCAATGCCACCGCCCAGGATGCCCCCAAAATAACTCATTATAGAGGAGTAAGAAAAAGGTCTGAGGACCGATTCACTACTGAAATTAGAGACCATTCCAAGAGGCATCACATATGGTTGGGAACTTTCAGTTCTGAAATTCAGGTAGCCCATGCATATGACCTGGCTACCAGAGCCATAAAGGCTACAACGCCAAAACCAATTTCCCACTTTCCACTTACCAACATCCTACACCTGTCACCAAGAGTTCCACGTACCAAAATCTTGAGCTCATCCCTATTCAAGAGAAGCTTAAAGAGTTGGCACAACAATGCCACATTCCATCATGGATAAATTCCAATATGTTTGCCAAGGCTGCTAGTCTGCCAAGGTTACTAGTCGGCCATGGACTCGTGCCTTTCTCAAAAAATCCTTCAATGTGGGCTCTTCTTCGTCTTCTTTCTTGGAGATCCTATTTTCACCGGAGCTTCAGAGGTAGCAACAATTGGCTACACTTAAGATGTCAAATCGACCCAGATGCAACAATAATGAACATGATGGAGGATTACGAGAAATCCATGAGGGCCATAAAGAGAGCTTCAACCCATGAAATAGTAGTGATCCACCTTCCTCGAGAGTCACGAAAAGTAGAGATTCTCCAAAAAAGGTAGTTTTAGAATTGAACTTTCCTTCGCCGGTTGAAGGGGATGAATGTGGTCATCTACATTAAAATGCGAATTCTATCAAAATTCACTATACCTCAAGTACCTCAAAAACATCAAGTTTCAAAACATCAAGTTCAACAACATCAGGTTCCATGACATCAAGTTCAACAACTTCAAGTTCTACAACATCAAAATCCCCAACATCAAAATAAAAATTCACAAATTTCCCAACATGAAAATCAAATCCCTCAACAACATAAATATCAACAATAGCAATCCCAAAATCAACATCAAGGTAAACATCAAAACATTATTCCATCATAACAACATCAACTATCCTCTCACAAAACCATCCCACAACATCAATGTCATCAACACATAACATCACAAGAAATTCCATCATCACAACACCAAGTCTCATCTCCTCAAAAAACAAAAAATTATTGCTCAACAAAAAAATATTTCCCAACAAAAACAATTGCAAGCACAACAATAATTACAATCCCAACAACATCAATATGCATAACAACAATTTTTTTCACAACAACAACATCAATAAAAATTGTAATATAATCCTTAACATCAACAATACAGAAATTCTCAATCAAATTTCACACCTAAAAATTAATATGGAGAATACAATACACCACCACCTCCATCACTCACAAACTCACAATATCAAGCTAGCCCACAATACACTCTATACAAAACATACAACTCAATCCACCTTCATATCAAAATTTAGCCTACAACTCATCTACCATCCCACAATACAACACATATGCTCCACCACTAAACAATAATCCATTATACATATGTTCCAAAATCCAAATGCTAACACAAAATATCCAAGACATACAAATGGGGAAGACCAAAAAGTCATATGCAATTCAAGATTTATGCCCATACCCATTCAATAGAAACATCACAATGATACCATTTCCTCCAAACTTCAAAATACCAATGTTTGAAAAATACGAAGGATGTGGCAGTCCTGAGGAACATCTTAGAGAGTTCTATGTCGCATGCATGGAAGTTTCATACAATGATTCATACCTAATGTATCTCTTCCAAAGAAGTTTGGGAGGGCAAGCCATAGAGTGGTTTTCACACTAACCTCTAGGAATCAAAACATTCCAAGAAATTGTAGATCTTTTTGTAGCCTATTTTTTGTACAACATTAATGCATAAATAACCTTGAAGGAACTTTACACCCCTAAAAATAACAAGGGAGAATCCTTTGCATCCTTCTTACAAAAATGGATACATAAGGAAACAAGTGTAAGTGGCACATTCCCAGGAAACAAGTGGAAATTGTTGTAGGAAAATTAAACATGAACCTAGCCTTCCAACTAATAGTGCAATATGTCATGACGTTTGAAAAAATTGTATCCAAAGGGACTAACATTAAGAGGTCCCTAATTTCGAAGGCAACACTACAAATCTACAAAGATAATCACCAACCATCTAGTTCCAATAAAAAACCCTGTATATGGGCTAAAACAAGAACATTACTAATGACAGTGTGGTCGATAAAAAAATTGTGATAAATGTTCCATGCAAAGAAAATACACAACAAAAAAATTACAAAAATATTAACAATACCAATCCCCCACATGAACCACCACCATAGAAAAACAACTATCCACCATGATGTAAATACACACACATGGGGGAACCAATTGAAATTTTCCTACACAAGTTGATTCAATCAAATGTAATCATGCTCCTGAACTTCAAACACTATGAAGAACCACAAATCAAACCTCTATGGTATCATACAAATATCATTGTGAGTATCACCAAACTAAAGGAAAAAATACATCAAACTATATGACACTCAAAAATATCTACCAAGACCTCCTAGATCAAGGTGAGGTGAATATCAATCAATTCCTTAGGAACAATGGCCTAGGTATAGATAAGACATTGATGCTTGATCACAACAAAGTTAGTGATGTTGGAAGAGGAAAGGTCTATAACCAAGTCAATCACACCTATGACTTATGATCATCAAATCTCTATAATCACGATGCAAGGAACTAACTCTAAGTGTGGAGTCACCACATGAAGAGGGAAGGTTACAATTCAAGGAGCCCCTTTGCAACCAAGAGTACCATCAAAGTCAAACCCTACAGATTGTGTTCTATTGGACCAACTTAGGAAAACACCTACCTAGATTTATCTTGGAACTTTTGAGGATTTCTCCAAGGGTGATCCCACAATACTAGCTTACAATTTTTTTCCAAACTGGACACTGGGCTGATTTTTTCTAACTAAATATTCACTTTCGGGCACCTATAGTAGCTAAACCGTGAGGAATTTGAAGATGATGAAAACTAGTGATTATATTTTGTCGGTAGATTCTAAATATATATTTTTAAATTTTTTTGGAATTAGATTGCACTTCTTTTTCCATCTCCTCTAAAAACAAGTTTTTTTTCAGTAAACACCATTTTTAAGGAGTGACACTCACCGTATAACACAACTTTTTTTCCATGAAGGATAAAATTCTAATTTTTCAAATTTAGATTTGTAACTATGATATCTAGTGCTTGCAATTGGTTTCATAGTGGTTTATTGAATATTTTTTCCTTAATCAAGTTTCAAAGTCAAACCAATTACAATTCAAAAATAGGTGGACTATATAACACAACTTTTTTTTGTATGTATCGAAATTCATTATTTTTTGTTGGATCAAGGACTTCAATATCTGGTACACTCATATTTAAAAAAAAAAAATTATAATCTTCTATTTTTCCACGTGCAGAATAGAGAGCTTTATTTTCGGTGAAAAACCTACATTCACAAGAAATAAAAAATAAATGTAATAATAAAATTAAATTTATTTAAAATTATAATTTTTGGGAAGATTATAATAACGACTACATACTTACAAAAATAAATTTTAAATGAAGTCATTTGATCCCCCAAAAGGTAAATTAAAAGTGGGTTTTTATTAGCATTTTGATAGGTATAAAGGAGACTCCGTTATGGGTATGATTCAAAACTAGCGGGGTTTTATCCAAGGAGGTTTGATCTATGGTAGTTTGATAAAATCCTCTTCAATTGGAATTCTTTAAATAGAAATTTTTAAGGCTTAAATCATTATATTTTCTAAAAATATGTTACTTCAACAAAAATTAGAATCTCCCAGAAATTGTAAACTAGCTTTCTGGGATCACCCCCAACACATAAGGAATTCTTAAGAACTCTCTTTCGTCATGATTTTTACCCACTGATATTGATATTGACAAATTCCAAGGTATGGTTAGACACATCACATCCTCCCATCAACTAATATGCACCAAAAAAGACCTCCCACCCCAATCATTCGATAATCATGCATTACATCTTGAGATCTATGTCCATAAGAACAAAGTCAAAAGAGTCTTAACAGATGATTTTTTGGGCTTAAATATTTGTACCATTCAACTAATAAAATACTTAGGCTATTCCAAATATGTGATTGAAAAAAAAAAAGGAATCACCATTCTCACCTATGATGACAATGAACATGATTAAGAGGGAACAATCAAACTACTTATACAAGTGGCACCAACCATTGTAGAGACAACTTGTTAGGTCTTGGATCTTAAATTACCCCATAACATCCTTCTTGGTCATCCATGTATCCATTCCATGTAGGTTGTATCATCCACATATCATGAATGCATCAAATTCATATATGATAAAGAGATAATAATGCACGATGGTATTGAGCCCTTATACTATTGCAGGAGTATGGAGGATCAATATTAAAAGGTCACACAAGTACCCAAGAATGATTAATTCTCTTTACCCTGATATTACATTGACCCATTAGCATTAGCATCCGCATCAACATCTACATCATCAACACAAAAAACTATCCTGGATATCAAGGTGCCAATCAAAGATAATTGTTGTAGTGATTATAGCCTAAAAGAATCTTCTATTGTGGGAGAACTTCCACTTTCTCCTAGAACTTATGGT
The DNA here is from genome assembly GCA_007258455.2 of Sequoia sempervirens. Classification (NCBI taxonomy): domain Eukaryota; kingdom Viridiplantae; phylum Streptophyta; class Pinopsida; order Cupressales; family Cupressaceae; genus Sequoia; species Sequoia sempervirens. The sequence continues at coordinate 175,811,040 of VDFB02252616.1, read as the reverse complement.
AAACCCCAAAATATTGAAAATATGACTAAGACAATCAAAATGGAACTAGCCACCTTCACAATATGGGTAGATCTAAATACCAATGTTATGGATGAAAGAAACATATTTGAATGGATATATCAAGATGAAAGAGAACCTCCACTTTCCATTGATATTAGTAGAAAAATGTTCTAACTAATGAAAAGTATGGGGTATGTATGAATAATTGGACTTGTTCTAGATCAATAAGGAATGTTTGAACTTATCATCCTTAAAAAGCATAAAGATTACTAGTCTTAGTTATACCTTGAGAAAATATGTAACCCATTTTTTTGAGGATACTTTAATTGAGGAGTTTGAAGCTTCCTATTGGTTAAACACATCTAATTATGAAGACATTGATGACTCTCTCAATTTTTGCATCATTAACCTTTTTGAACATGCCTCCATTTACATGATTACCATAACCTTCTTTACACCCCATAGCCAAGACAATGAACTACAACTTATCTAGCCTCAACTCATCAGCTGGGACAAACAAGGAGAACCAATTCTAGATTTGTTAAACAATAATGAGGTTAACTTTGATCTTATGGGACTCTGAGACTACATACCTTTTGGAGACCATAAAGCAAGTTTTTCCATTAAACTAGACACAAAAGCATACTATGGTGATACAATTGAATCCCTTAGTCGTAAAATTGAAAATTTAAAAATCAAGACAAGATATCCAAGTGAAAACTACAAGGTGAGACTTTTTTTTATCACAAAATAGTAAAAAAAAAGGATGTGTCTAAAGGTGAAAACCTCTCTAAGGAACCTAAGCATAAGGGATCCAATCTACCTAGTATTACAACAGATCAAGAAAAGTCAAAAGCACTTGTGGAAGCATCACAACCAGTCAATGTTGAAATGGATGAAGCACATCAGGTTACATTTTATGTCTCTTCATTAGACGACAAGGAAGAAAATAACTTGAAAAGATTCCTCAAAGATACATCATTGGTATCGATAATCTCAAAACGCATCCTCATGTAGAGAAATTAAAACAAAACCTACGAAAAAAACATCCACAAATGATGTTATTGGTCAAAGTGGAGATACAAAAGCTTCTTGATGTAGGTTTCCTAATGATAATCAACTATCCAAAGTGGGTTTCAAACTTGGTACTGGTCTCAAAACCCATTGGGGGTATTAGGATATGTATAAAATTTAGAGATTTGAACAAGGCATGTCCTAATGATGACTTTCCACTGCTCAACATAGATATCATCATGGATTTGATAGCTAGTCATGAAATGCTTTCTCTCATGGATGGATTCTTTGGGTATAACCAAAATAATGATATCCAAAGAAGAACAATATAAGGAAACATTCACATGTCGATGGGGACCCTACTACTAGACTGTGGTGTCATTTGGTCTCAAGAATACAAGAGTTGCCTATCAAAGAGCAATGATAGTGATATTTCATGATATATTTCATAAAATCCTAGAGGACTAATATGTGGATGACATCCTAGCCAAATCAATAACAAGGGAGGAACATCTAGAAGTCTTGTAGATTTTTTTTAAATAGGATTGAAAAGTATTATGTGAGGTTGAATCCAAAAAAGTATCTTTGGAGTCACTACTGTTAAAATTTTGGGGTACATTATATCATGAATGGGAATCAATGTGGACCCTACTAGAGTCAAAACCATCATAAAAATGTAACCACCAAAACCCCTCAAACGTCACAGCCTACAAGGGAAGCTTTAGTCCATTAAAAGATTTATTGCACAACTAGCAGACAAGTGTCACCCATTCACCAATCTTCTTCATAAGGGTGTGTCCTTGAAATGGGATCAAAATTATGAACAAACATTCCAACAACTAAAAGACTATCTAGAAACACCATCCATCTTGATTCCACCAATAGCAGAGAAGCCATTGATACTATACATTTCAACAACCTTGATAACTTTAGGGGCTCGCCTAGCACAACATGATGAAACAAGTAAAGAGAAGTCTATATATTATATTAGTAGCACCTTGGTGGGATATGAACTCAACTTCACATCCATTGAAATATTTTTCCTAGTAGTAGTGTTTTCCTCTAAAAATTTGAGACACAATATACTTTCTCATCAGATCAAACTTATCTCTAAGGGTTATCCACTCAAATATATTTTATCAAAATACACTCTTATCGAACATATGGTAAAGTGGGTGATGGTCCTTAGTGAATTTGATATAGAGTATGTTGATAAAAAGTATACCAAAGGAAAGGTCATTGCAGATTAGTTAGCAGAATCCCTAATCTACATAGAAAACCCCTTGGTCTCAAAGTTTCCTAATGAAACGGTGTTCACCCTCACCTCAACACATCAATGGAAATTGTACTTTGATGGTTCATACACTCATCATGGGTCTAGAGTAGGCATGTTATTCATCGCCCCATAAAGTGACTACATCCCAAAGTCATATAGGTTAGTGTTCCCATGAAAAAAATATATATTTGAGTCTAATTCCCTCATCACATGGTTAAGAATTACAGTCCAATGGTAGATACAATAACTCAAATTCTACAGTAATTCCCAAATAATAGTGAAGCGATTCAACAATCATTATCAAACTAGAGATGATAAACTGATGCTATACAAGAAAATGATAGATAGCTTCAAGGATTACTTCATCAATATCACATTTGAGAAAATCCCAAAGATCAATATGAGAGTAGTAGATGCAATGGCCATCATCAGATATTTACTACATATGCCACACAACAGTCTTAAATATGAATTTCTCATCAAGCAGCTTCTCATGCAAACTTTTCATATAACTAAATTAAAATTTTGTGTGAAATTACTGGTCCTAGTTCCTCGTAGTATCATAACATTTTTACCTATCTCCATAATGGCATATTCTCATTTGACCTTACCCTTAACCTACAAAAAAACATTTATCTAATGAGCATCCTAATTTGTCCTTATGGGCAACACCCTTAACTAAGAAGTCTTGAAGGAACATTATTATGATGTCTTAACCAAGAGGAAGCTTTGAATGCCTTAAAAGTGGTACATGAAGGTACTTGTGGGTTACATTCGAGTGGCATAAGAATTTTTCGAGAATGAGACTTTTGGCCAAGCATGGAGCAAGAAGCCAATTAGTTTGTGAATAAATTTTTGTAGTCAATGGCATGGGTACCTCATCCATGTATCGTCTCAGTAACTTAGACCCATCACCACACCATGGACTTTTTTTACAATGGGAGGTCGATCTCACTAGGAAAATTACACCTACTTCCTCAAATGGTCATAATTTTATAATCATAATAGTAGAGTACTTCACCAAGTGGATTGAGGCCATACCTATGACCTACATAACTAGAAAGAAATTATTAAAGTCGATCCCAAACTCTCATTTTCCACTATGGTGTTCCATAGGATATTATCATAGATAATAGAACACCTTTTAAAAACTAGGATGTTTTAGAGTTATGTCATTGATTCATTATGCAACATCAGTTTTCCACCACTATTACCCCCAAGGAAATGGCCAAGCTAAATCTTTTAATAAAACCATCATTAAAATCCTAAAAGAGATAGTTAATTGTATTGGACAATATTGACATCTACAATTAAATCCCACCCTTTGGGCTTACCAAACTAGCATCAGAACACCTATTAGTGTTACACCCTACTCCTTTATTTATAGAATCGAATCCAACCTACCTATTGAGCTTGAGCTCCCATCGTTAATGGTTTCATTGCAACATCTAATCACATATGAAGAATACAATAAATCAATATTGAATGAACTATAGCAGTTGGAGGAATTTTTCCTTGAAGCACTCAATCACCTATAGGCCTATTAGCATAGACTTAGAATTTAGAACAAAAAGATCAAATTTTGATGCTTCTAGGTTGGGGATCTTGTTCTGAAGGAGAACTAGAAGAATGTGTTAGATCAAGACAACAATGGAAAGTTTGAGCTAAACTTGTTAGGGACTTTTTCCATCACAATAATTTATGGTTCAAGAAACTATCAGTTAGCAACACCTAAAGGATAACCCTTGCTAAAATAAATCAATAGCATGCATCTCAAAAGGTTTTATGCCTATCCCATGAGGGGTGTCTTTTAATAAAACTATCATTAAAATACTAAAAAGGATAGTTAATGATGTTGGCCAAGATTGATAGCTACAATTAAATCTCACCCTTTGGGATTACCAAACTAGCATCAAAATACCTACTGGTGCTACACCCTATTACTTTGTTTAAATAATTGAATCCAACCTACCTATTGAGGTCAAGCTCCCATCGTTAATGGGTTCATTATGACATCTAATCACAAATGAAGAATACAATATTTCAATATTGAATGAACTAGAGATTTTGGATGAACATTTCCACAAAGTACTCAATCACCTACAAGACTATTAGAATAGGCTTAGAAGTTACAACAAAATAATCAATGGTCAATTCTTTCAAGTAGGGGATCTTGTTTTGAAGGAGAACCAAAGAATGTGTTAGATCAAGATAGTAAGGGAAAGTTTGAGATGGACTAATTACGGCTTTTTTTCATCACAAGAAGTTATGGCTGAAGAGCTTATAAATGAGAAACACCTAAAGGATGACCCTTGTAGGAACCCATCAATAGCTTGCATCTCAAAAGGTTTTATGCCTAGCCCATGAACGGGTTATTCTAAAATCCAAAAATCTAAAAAATTTTAAAAAATTAAAAAATCCCCTAAAAAAGGATTCAAAATAGTAAATGAAAAAATTATCCTCTAGTGAATACCACTTTCATGGCACTTTGGGCAAGTACATAGGTGAAAATTTGGTAAACAAACTCCTTGTGTAAATAAGCACCATATCCCATATATCATAGAATCTTTCACTTATCATTCACTCATAATAAAATCTTCGATTCATCCATTCCATCCATTGCATCCATCTTCCATTTATTTATTTTCATCCACCCATGTATGTATCATAGCTTGGTATTCAATAGGTATCTCCACCAATTAGTACTACTTTGCATTCTCCTAAGGTTAGTTTATCCTTCCTATATCAAGGTAGTCTATCACATCAAACTGGGGGCATATCCCTATACATATGTCATTAGATCATGTTCTTATATATTCCCTTATGTTTATTTCCAAAATTCAAAAACATGTAAAACATGTTCAAAATCCAAAACTACTCAAAACATGTGCAAAATCCAAAAATAGTTAGAATGATTCAAAATCCAAAAATATTCAAAACATCTCAAAATCTAAAAATAGTCAAAACATGTTCAAAAACCAAAAATAGTCAAAACATTTCAAAATCCAAAAACATCCAAAACATTTGCAAAATCCCAAAAACAACCAAAATATTTTCAAAATCCATTAAACATCCAAATAACTTCAAAACTCCATAAAATGGTCAAAATCATCAAAACCAGAAAAAAATCATTAGTCATCATGTGCCAATATCCCAGTCCAATAATTGAAATACGAAGCCTCTATGTAGTTACATAGGCAAGGCCATCTCTGATGAGCCCTCGAGGCATAGGTTTGTCCTTTAGGTCTTGTTCTCTTGGTCTAACCATTGGAAAAATAAAAAACATTTAGAAAATTAAAAAAAAACATTTAGAAAACATCATGCAAAACCCTAACAACCTCAAACACCATCCAAAATACCAAAAACCTCATAACATTCAAAAACTTAAAAAATTCAAATAACCTCAAAATACCAAAAATAGCCTATAAAATGTCAAAAACTTAAAAATTTGAATAATTTGAAAAAAAAAAACAAAATCACCCATCTCACATTCACTCACAATAAACTTTGAAACCTAATAAATTGATCATCACCTTCAACCTTTGGTAAGGAAAACAAAAAAAATACAACAATTCACAAAACACATACTTTAAATGTAGGATCCTAAATCTTGATCATGGTCAAACACATTGGTTAACATTTCATATTAGTTCAACCTATCAAAAATTTAAAATCAATCAATATCCAATAGCATGTCTTACTGATATTTCCCAAAAAAAATCTCTTCAACAAGAGATTAATAACATTGAAATTTTGATCATTTTGATTTGTTCTTATGATTTATCTTATTGTCATATTTTGATGATCTCTTGATGATGTCTACAAGTGATTTAGAGATAAATGAATGGGGCATTGATCATTACTTTCATTTGGTGTGCTTGTTGGATGTTCATGTAATACAACATCATCGAATACTTGCCTTGCATGTGGGGAGTAGTCTCAAGTAAAACTATGGCTAGGACATATCAAGTTCTTCATACCTTTTGTGTATTATTCTCCTTACTTCTATAGCTTCATTTCCTCACATAATCAAGCAAGGTTTTTGTATGCCAAGTATGAACAAGGATACTCCTATTTTTTTACAGAGTCAAAGTTCATGCATTAGACACAATGTCACCCTAGTTCTTCATACCTTGGTGCATCATGTCTAGTTTCTATATCAAAAATAAGGATTCCTATGATGAAATTAAGCCTAATCTAAAATAAAAAAGCAATATTATCATCTATCTCATCACCTATCCAATAAAATATTAAATAATGATATGTTTGTTGATATCTTGATTGATCTCAATCAAATGCTAATCTATTCATCTTATTCCACTCCATTCTAATCATTTTACCTCATTCTTCCACTTCTATCCATCTCATTCTTCTATTTTTATTAACATTTCTATTCAGCTATCAATCTTTGTGATATGCATCAAAATATACATCAAGGCACCCATAATTGATAAGTGTCTATACTGGTGGTCATTTTTCCCATTTTATGAGCCTCCTACTAAGTTTCAAAGGTTAAGGCATGTTAAAATTATGTCTAGGGTTCATTATACAACTTAAACGCTTCAAAAACCCTAAGTTCTAAATGCTTGTTGGTATTCTGTTCAATTTCCTCATTGACCTATTCTAGTCGGTTCTCGGTCATTTTATTTGTGACTTATGTCTTTTAAGTCATCTGTTTACCAGCCCTCTAGGCCTAGTGTTTACCGACTGATCCATCTCATTAATCTTTGGAGAGAATATTTCATGCAATGTCCCTATGCAAAATCTTAAGTATCCATTTACCTTTGCTAAAAGTCATGTCTTTCATATTACCTAAGCATGCCCCTTTTTAAAACATCTTTATATGCACATGTAAAATTCTTCACTTATGTTCTTGGCCATGCTCTACTCAAGCCATGTGGCACCTTGTCATTGCATTGCATGTAGCCTTCACATCATAGTTTTCATCCTGAGTGTGTTTTACCTATCGCGTTGTGTGATGGCTTGTAACTCTCAAGCTCCCGATGGATAGGTGTCAATTCTATATTTCATCGCATAGCCTCAACGCGTCACAATTTCTAAAATGGTCGCGAATAGTTAAATTGTTCTATGCGCTATTGAAGACAGAGACAAGTGGAAATCTTGTATTGTATCTCATTATTTCTTTAGAGTATAATTTGTATGCGCGACAACTATCAAGATCTAAACAAATGGTGTAAATCTGCTTCATTGCATATGTTTAGTGCATCATGGTTTTTACTTCCCAGTGGCTGAGGGAGATTGCGCTATACACTAAGCGGCTAAGGTTTGAACATGTGGTTGCATATCAACATAGCGCATGAGTTCTTAGCATTGTAATTTCATAACGAGGGCTTGATAAAGGAATTGTGATATGTGATGTTAAGACATATGAAAAGGTTTTCAAGTAAGAAATATTATTTACTAGGTGTCGGCTCCTTAGCTCATGGCAAGGGTTCTTTACATCACATTTTTATCTTAGTGCAATTATAAAATACGAATGGAATTTAAGATCAAAGGCAGTCGAGGATGCGCGACACTCTCATATTGCAATGCATGGTTGATTCACATCACGATTTCACAAAAGTAGGTGCAAAAGATAAATGCAATGTGAAAGGAGGCTACGATAACCGTCGATCTTATTTTAAAACAATTTGATCGATGACCCAAATTTAAATATGAACAACTAGTCGATGAATGAGCTGCTTCATACATGCAAGATATCGACATACATTAAAGGCATATCTGCTTCATCCCTAAGGCAATAAAATAGTGAATTATCTCATTTTTCCTTTATCACGACTACATTCAAGAAATTTGGTGAGAGGAGTGGGCAGCAAACAAGCTCGAGGAGAAAAAAGAGCAAGGGTTTCTAGGTAAGTTTAAAATTTCTTATCCTTCTAAGAAAAAATTGTCTAAATTGTGAAGGAAAAAAAGGTGTTAACATTTCTCTAGGGCAATTTGGGGTTTGTAGGGTTTATGTTTTGAATTTCTAGAAGGGGATTATTAAACCCTACGTTTTTCAATTTGAATTTGTTAAACTCTATAAGTATTAATTTAGAATTGTAAAGTCCTAGAAGTTTCAATTGATATTTGAGAACCTTAGTTTTCTTAAAATCTTCCAAAATGGGTGAGAAGAGTGGTACATACAAATCTAAAACTAATTCTAAGGGCAAGAGGGATTTAGCAAGATTTATGGAAGATAATCTTATGGCACAATTCCCTAGAGTGAGATAGAGGGGTAACCATTCTTCTGGTGAGGGAATTCTAAGTGACCATCTTCAAGCTGCTTCTAGGTAAATTGGAGATGTTACACTTCCTCGGTGGTTGGAGAATATTTGAATATGCATTCAAAAGGGAAACCATGCCCCAACCGGCTAACAGGTTATGGAGATCTAATTTGGGAAAATTGGTCATGCCAAATATGTTTGTGGATGTGGACCTAGTAAAAGCACTTGTAGAGTGCTATGACCCAAATGAAAGGATAATTAAGAGAAAGAAGGGAACATCCCTACTTGACATATCAAGACAATAGATTCTAAGGACTTTTGGCTTGAATCCCTTTGCTAATATAGTTTCAATCGATTTCAATTTTCTCTATCAAGAGTATGAAAAGGATAGGTATAGTTACAAAAATTACTAGTTGCCAAAACATACAATAAGAGATATTAGAATGAACAAAGTTAAATTCAGCACCCAGGAAGTTGAGCAACTCAACTCTGATGAATTTGAAGACTATTTCAAGAATACCAATTATGCATTATGTCAGGTGTTGGGGAAGGAATTTTATACAAGGATGCTTGTTCATTTGATGATTTTGGTTGTTGACATTTACTAAAGAGATGTTAACAAGGATTTTGACTATGTTGCATACCTTGCAGAAAGCATTCACAAGTAGTTGAGATATTTGAGAGAGCCCAAGGCTCCTTAACATTTCAGACACTATTTATTATTAATACACATGATCCTATGGAGTGGAGAGAAAGAATGGAATAAGTTCATGGAGTTGATAACAAAGGGAGAAAAAGGAAGGAGATTTCTTGTTCAAATGTGGACCCATATATGGGATCAAAATTGTAGTGAGGTAAACTTTGCTCTCTTTCAAAATGAGTTAGTTCAAGGAATTTTGGGGAATTTAGGTTGTAAGCCTACATAGAGGATATCAATGAAGATAAAAATTATATTAGACCCTTGCAATTTGACCCCCAATCCACCGTGAATCATAATTGGGGTGATTGGTACTTACACAACTCTACAATATTTAGGATTTATGGCAAATATGTAAAACTTTACTGTTTTCCTATTTATGTATTTGATAGCCGAGAATTTATGGAAATCATGTGGCAATTAGATAATGAAAATAAGGAAATTTTCATATTGGAAAAGAAGGGATCATTTATTCCTGTGCAATACAAATTTGTATATTTTTTGTTTCTTCAAAAGTGGAGTTAGAGAATTTCTCTACCATGCTTAAAAATCTGAACATGAGAGTTCAACCTAGTAGGAATTGTGATCCTATAGGTTTTATTGATGTTAAGAGGAAGAGCAGAGGAAGATCTAGATATGAGCAAAAACTTCGTCTCTCGGAAGATCTTATAAGAAATTTTTCCACTTATTTTGAAGTGAAGAGGAGAAATCAAGCTTGGATTCATTTCAATGAAGTGGAGGAGAAAATATTTAAGGTAAATCCAAGATATGTAAGCTCATTCTATCAATATAAAAACTCATTGGAAAAAGAAGTGAAGATGTTAGCTACATATAATGAGGGAAGTTTAATGAACATGATAGTGTTGGAAGAGGAAGATGCTAATAAGAAAAAGGAAGAAGAGATGGCAAGATTCCATAATATACTAGCAAAATCATTAGCCCTAGTTACCTCAATTCAACCTATGTAGATTGATGACCAACTAGTGGTCAACCCACTTGTTGAATATTCTGAGGAGACTAGTGATGGAAATATAATGGAGGAGCAATCTCTAAAAAACACATTCTTGGTGATGATGAAGTACACCAAAGGTTCCCTTATCCTTAGGTCATAGATGAAATGGATGACTTTATGCCTAAGGAGAGAATGATTATAGATGTGCATGATGAACAACATGCACCAGAGGATATAAGATACAAGGCTTGTAAGGAATTGATGAATGATGAATCTTTTGTTAAGAAAAAATAATACATGTAATTTGTTATTCAAGTCAGAAATGAGGATTATAAGGAGATAATTTAGAAATAAAAAGAGGGAAAACATCCTTCCCATCATGAGGAGATTGAAAAACAAGTGGCATGTGAAATAGGCAATGAAATTGCCAGCATCTCCCTTGTTGAAGGAAGAAGAATTGTAAAGCAAAGTGGAATCCTATGATTGCCTCGATGGGATTTTTCTTTAGTAATTGCTCTTGACATAATAAGAAATGACCCTAAGGCATTCACATCACAAGAGAAAGTTGAAAATATTTTATGTGGTTCTTGTTTCAACCCTAAGATGCATACATTGGTCATATGTTCAATGGCTCCCAACATAGGAAAGCCAAGAGTTATAAGATCTGTTGGAGAGCTTACTGGAGAGGTGATTGTTAAAAGAGCATCCAAAATCACCCATACACAAGCTACAAAGATCATTGTCCATGCTACTATTTGGAGTGTTGATACAACTAAAATTGCACAAGGATAGTATAATGCCTTGTTGGAAAAAATTAACAAGTTGCAAGAGGAGTACCACTTAAGCTTGTAGTGACTTAGAATAAGACACCTCCACCATCTACCTCTGAATAATTGTCAATAAAAGATAGAGAAACACTTTCTCTGAGGTTGCAAAAGCTAAACAAGGAGGTGATACAAGCTGAGGAAAGTGAGATAAAAACAAAGGAAGAGGAAAATAAGGTGGTGAAAAATTTTATTGATGACATTCTAGGTCATAGGATTGCATGTATATTACATAAGTTGGAAGGTTCTTGGAGTGCATTCAAGGGAATGCATGAAGCTTATAAGAAGCACCAAGAAATTCAAGATATTTTTCAAAAAAAATAGCAAATATAGTATGAGGGCTAGTACAATAAATAAAATGATCGATTCCATTGATGCAGATCTAGAAGCCCCAGAAAACCTACCTAAGATCCTTCAAAGGATTGAATTATTAGGGGAATTATCTACCTTCCAAACAAAATTGGACATCAAATTTAAAGGAAATTTGGAAATAATTTAGGACATGGAGAAAGGAGTGATGCCTAGAATATTGGAGGATTTAAGTGAAATTAAGACTTTGGCCAAGTGGTGTAGTCATGGATGGAGGGTTCAGAAAGAACTATCCAACTATGTAGCTTAGATCGAACATAGTAGGAATAATAGAAGAAAATATTCTAGAAACATAGATCTTTATTGAATTAGCAATCTTACATGCATCACATGCCTCATGGGCACATAATCAGGGCTCACAATCCTACCATAAGGGTGTTCAACATTTCAATTGGCCAAAACCCTTATTCAAACAACCAATCCTACTAAATTGTGAGCTACCTTTTTAGCCACTGAATACTGAATTAAAATGGGTTACAAATGATCTTAAATATGATTCTCTAGCTCCAACAAAGGTCTATGTCAGCCATAAGGGTTTACAACCCCAATGAATGATAGAGTGTGTAGGTCGACCTTAAAGCATGAAAGATAATCCTTAATGAAGTGAGATGAACTATGGATCTCCAAGATAGGTTGTATAGGGGTGTAGATTCACTAGGGAATTTATTGAGGATGGGGATGTAAATGGGATTGGTATGGGATGATCATAATCCATTCTCCCCTAATGTGTGATTCTTTGTTTACCTTCCTTCTTGGAGGCTAACCCCCTTACACAAACAAGGGGAAGGTACTAGGAAAGGCATGGAGGGGTCCTAAACAGGGCCTCGAGACCATCTTTCCTAATATTACCATGATTACTCGGCGATGGCAGTTGATCAGTGATATGGCATTTGACATTGTTCCTTCTCATAAATCACATTCCTTGAACCATGTGACATGCATATGTTGTGTTGATGGTGTGAGTGTTGAAACCTAATTTTTATGTTGCTTATGGATTAATTGTAGGAATTGTCACAATAAAAGGAAATGAATGATTTCTTAAAATGTAAATTGATTATATTGTTGTGAAATGATTGACCAATTTGTCAAAGAACTTATGATTGAAGTGAAAATATATGTTTATAATGTAGTGCTTAATAACCTTATAAGTGATAGGTGAAGTAATGTGAAATTGACATCTATAATATTGTTGTGTGACACGGATGGATAATATTTTGAGTAAATAGTTAAATTGTAAAGTTTCTTAATATTTTAGAATACTTTGGAAGATAAAAATTATTATTTTCATACTTGGATTTTTTTATAAAGATATTATTGACAAGTGATTTTGTTTACCATCAATTTTACGGACTTCAAGTAGGAAGCCCAATCCTTGGGGGGGGAGAGTGTAAGACCCCATCTCTTATGGTCTTATTGATCCTATTAGTCATTGATGGTTTATGTCATATATTTTATGTTCCTTTATGTTGAATTAGCGATGATTGTTCCTATACATCAAAGATGCTCATATTTTGATTGTTAACTAGCTAATCTTATCTAAATGGTTGTTGTAATTTCATGTGATATCTAGAGGAGTTCCATTAATTTTCTACATAGGTATGCAATGATCAAGATGTTCAATTATTGGTAATATTATTACATATATTATGTGAATTACATGATGTTAGGTGTTTATATATTATGGGTGTGAGTAGGTGTGAGTATAATGGTAATGATTTATATTCAATAATTTAAGCTGAAGGCGTATCCTATTTAAAGTTTTTTTGACTAAATTCACCATCAATGACATGCAATGGTTTAGATGGGATGCAAGACGATCAGAATGATCTGATCCATTCATCTCAAAAGTGAAAATTTAATGTTTCCTATCTATTTTAGGTCATAGCCAAGAAGACTTAGGATATATCACAGTGAAGTCATGGAGAAATTTTCCCTTTCTCAATTTTCTTGATCCAAGTGAATGCCCAAATCCACAATGAGAAATTCTCATCTTCTATCTACTAATGTTAACAACAATGGGAGTGTTGATTTGGAGGAAATGAGGGTACATAGATATTGGTTCTCTCTATCATTAATTTTGTGTTTTCAATGATTTCAATGCTTCTATCAAATTATTTGGTTTTATGTAGGGCATCTATCTGTAACTTGTCTCACTATGCCACCTAGCCATGGATCTCAAGTCCTCATGGCTTATCAAGTAAGATACTATTCACTGCTTAGTGGGTGTAAATTATCTATTTTGAATTTTATGAATTTTATTTGCATGAAATCATACACACAGAAGGATTCAATATGGGGTAATGTATACCATAGTTTAACTAATATTATGATTTGGTATAATTGTGTCATAACTAATTTGGTCATTAGTGCAGCATTCTGACTTACTCCGTAACCTTTTCTACCATTCTTCCTAGCTATGCAAAAATGGGGGCTTTGGAATAGGATATGGACATCCATCAAAGCATAAAGGATAGAGGAATTTTGTTAGATGTTGTAGTTACAACTACCCTGGTAGACATGTATGCAAACTGTGGAAGCACAAACAAGGTGTGTGAAGTGTTTGACAAGTATGATTGACCAAATAATGCTAAATGTATGAATACCAATCTTCTTGATCCTTTTCATCCAATGTGTATTATTGGCTTGATATTTGTGGATCTATTTCTGCAATAGATTTAACCAAAGATTTTCCATGGACCAACCTCATGGGTATGATGTCTAAACCATATTCTTGTAAAATGGTGACCCATTTAACTCTCTTTTCTCTGAGCTCACTTTGTGTTAGCAACATTTTGACAGCCTCATATGGGAAAATGGCTTTGACTACACTTCTGAGGATGTAATGTCTAAACTTGCATACAACTTTGACCAAAGTAAAGGCTTGTTTCTCAATATTTGTGTATCTCAACTTTTTTTCCTTGAACAAAGTTATCATAAAAGCAATTGGTTTTTCTTCTTTATTTTCACCCTTTTGTATTAATACTATTGCATAAGTGTGACCAGAAGCAAATGAGTAAATATAAAAAGGTTTAACATAGTCTAGGCTTACCAATACTGGTGCTTCTGTGATTGCAGTCTTTATAGTCTCGAAGGTGATTTTAGCTTCATTCGTCCACTCTATTTTGGCATCTTTCTTTAGCATATCATTGAGTGGCTTCACTATTTCAGTGAATCTTGTAATAATTTTTTTTAAAAAAGGGTATGTGCAGGATCATCATGGAAAAAACAAGCCTTTAAGCGACGAAAAATTTAGAAAAATCAGAGTTAGGCAGCTTGACATAAAAAATTGAATAAGTTATCTATATTATTTCAAAAATATGTAAGAATAAAATCTATAGCAAACTGAATGTAGTTACTAAACTACTAGGTTTATTTTAAAATAAAATCTATTTGGTGAAAATTTGAAATTTCAATGCAATAGCACTTAAATTTCAGGGAAAAAATATAAGTAGGTGTCTATCTAACCACCCTAACCACAATAAAATGATAATTATTTTTTATAATATTTTAGATACAAGTAGAGGACTCATGTCCCGATGTGATGCATATTTTTTTGTAATTTTTTTCCAAGTAAATAATTATGACTTTTTATTACAACTTTTAAAAAATATAAAAACTGCATGTCGACCCACCTTAACTTGGTCAAAACTTTAGGAAATTCATTTTTTAATCCTATAGTATGTGAAGCATAGAATGTGACACATGTTTTGGATTCAAAAAAAGTGATACTGTTTGAAAGCTATAAATGTTTTTCAATCAGCCTATCAATTAGGACTTTAGTCATAATTCAAATAGAAAATGAATAATAATTATTTATTAAATTCAAATTAAAGCATAATTTATATTGGTAGAAAGTTGAGAATCTCTTTTAAAAGCCCTTTTCATTTCATTAATTTTGGGTAAAAAAAATTCCTCAGCCACATACCCATCATATCGCCACTGTTTGGCCTATTATGATCGTGCACATACCCAAAATTAATCTTACCAAATATGACTTCAATTCTTTTCTACTTCTCAGGGGCTATAACTTGAGTAATGCATTCACTTTGTCTAGGTCAATTGAAATACCGTGTTCAGAAATGATATGTCCTAGTAATGTTCCTTTAGTCACCCCAAAAACACACTTTTTAGGATTTAATCAAACTCCATAAGTTTCACACTTCTGTAATATTGCTCTAAGATGTCAAACATGATCTCTTCTGTCTTTACAAAATACTGTAAGGTTGTCCATGTAAATAATGATGCATTTTCCTATCAATTCTCGAAAAGAATAGTCCATGGCTCTCTGGAATGTAGCTCCTGCATTTATCAATCCAAACAACATGTTTTTGTAAGTGAAAGTTCCCCACTTTGTGGTGAAAGTTGTTTTCATCCGATCTTCCCTCACTACCATTACTCGGTTATATCCAGAAAATCCATCCAAAAATGACATCATTTGCAAATTGTTAACTATCTGTAACACTTCATCAAGTGGGTAGTGGATAATTGTCTTTTTCAAATTCCTTGTTAAGATTTCAGAAATCTACACACAGTCGTATATCTCCATTCTTCTTCCTTAGGAGGACTAAATTTTCCACCCAAGTAGAATGTCTAATAGGAAAAATTATCTTGGATGATAACAGTTTTTAAACTTCCTTATGAATTAAAGGCTCTAAGAGTGCATTTACTAGACGTTGTTTCTGTCATAAAGGTTTTGCATCAGGCGTCAATGGTATAGTATGTGTAATGATGGAAGTTTCATAAGTCTTCAATTCTTCATATGTTCATGCTATGACTTTCCAGTAATCTTTAAGTTCCTAAGCAATATTTCTCTTTTCTTCTTCAATACAAACCTTCCCTATGCATGCATTCTTAGGATCTTCTTTAGTGTACAAATTGTATAACTCAGATAGTCCTCCATCACATTGAGGTAAATAATTTTGTTTGACTATTTGGTCAATATCAAATAATCGTTCTAACTCAATTATTCTTTTCAGAATGTTATTATCTCTGGCTTGAGTCAATTCTTCATCCTAAACTTTTCCATCAGGGAGATCTATCTCTTTGATTATTTGTGCTTTGAAAATATCAGAATTAGTAATGAATTCCAATATGTTCCAGTCATCTTCGAATACTTGCAGGTTAGTGACATTATCAGGAACTTAAGGTAATTGTACCAATTCAACTGTGAATCATTTTAGATCTGAAGTCTCTAAAGGTTCTAAAGTACTATCAATAGTAGCTAGAGCATTGACTCTCTAATTGAATCTTCTAGGGATATGAGTAATGTTGAATGTGTCAAATTCTTCAATTAAATCTCGTAATCCGTGTTGATAATTAGATAATATTTTATAGTGGCAAATATATTGCTTTCTAACTTGTTTAACTATCAATTTTGAATCACCAAACACTTTAAGGATTCTAACTTTCTTCTTGATTTCCAAGATCAAGCCATGTATAAGGGCTTCGTATTCTGCCACATTGTTAGTACATTGAAATTGCAATCAATATGTGGCAAGAAACAACTTACCTTGCGAGTTGATAAGTTTGACTCCAATTCCAATTCCTTGTTTTGATTTTGATCCATCAAATTTAAGAATCTAGGCTTGATCATATGTAGCCAATATTTTACCATTCTTCGATATCATTGTGTAAATCTTTTTTAGTCTGTATTTTGATCTTCATTTCTACACATTTCTGGTTTAGTTCTTTTGATATTATCATGTTCTAGATAGTATCAATTTTCTAGTTCTATGAATTATCTCCAGACACATCTACAATTGTTTTCTGAATGTGCAACATTATGCAACCTGCACCAATCCTACAACAACAAAGTTTTTAGTGAAATTTTATTTTTACTGCTTTCCTGAGCTTTTGCAATAATATTCTTCTAAAATTTATAATAAAGACTATTCTCTTCTTCAGAAGAATCATAATATGATTCAATTAAAACATTTGTTGTAGGAGTCAGTTCATTAGATTTCTTAGCATCACAAGTGAAAACTTCCTCAATTTTAACTCATGAGCTTTGTATTTTGTCAACTCCTGGTTCTACATCAATATATAGAACTTCATTTTTTTGATTATAATTTGTGATCATGTATTTCATGCGTGGTTCTCTTTAAATCCAAATTTTATTAGGAACTCTTTTCCATGGTAACCACGTGTGTGAGAAATTGGTAGCCATGTATCCATTCAATGTTTTAGACCAATATCTACTTACAAGCATACCATAAGTATCAGGTATCTCCATGACTTGAATGTCAATATAATATTGGATTCTAGGATCATAAGCCAATTCCATGTGAATGTTAGTCAACTCTCCTATTACATTTACTTTTGTCTTGTCAAGTTGAGTGAGTTTCTTTAAATATTTTTTAGGAGTTAACCCTAATGTTTGGCATATGGATAATGAAATCATATTAGTAGACACTCCAGAGTCTACTAAGAAGCTATGAATATTCTTACCAAATATTCTCAAAGTGAACAAAAATGGTGGGGACTCTAATTTTTCCTTTGTAAAAGGCTAATTGTGCATCTGCTATGGGAACGATGATCTTATCTTTTGCTTTAGCCTAACTATCTTTCACTTGAATTTCCTTGAATTTGCTTTCATTAGGAAAATCTTCCAAAGTGTTTAAGAAATATTTCTTGATCATAGGTGTCTTAAGCAATTCTGATAGAGAAAGGCTAATCTTTACCTTCTTAATTTTTTTTTGCTAAATAATTAGTCAAATTGTTTTGATCAACGGAGTCTATCTTTTCACCTTTTGAAACATTTGATGAATTGCAGTGAGAGGTCACCTTGGGTAACCCAGGATTATTACCCAATTTTTCATGAGGTGGAGTGTTGAAGTTATTAGGCAGGATGGATGTTGCTAAATGATTGTTGATTCTACCTCCATTGTTAACATTGTTCTGCATGTTGTAATTATGTCCCTTTTGATACTATTGGAAGGCATGTATTTCATCAATTTCTCCTTGAGGCTCATTTCATCCTGATAAGGAAAAGTATATTTTTCCAAAGTCATAGTCAAATTATCACCTTCATATTCATGAGCATGACCTGTGATAGCGGTAGGTAATTTTAAGCATTTATAACTTTCCAAGACTAGAGCAGAGTCATATCCTACCAAAAATAATTAATTTCCTTTAGGAGGATGAGAATCACAATGCTCATTGTAATAAGTAGCAGCAAGGAAAATGTCTGAAGCAATTTTAAATTGTGAAAAATCTACTTCAGCAGGAGCATTTGTATTATGAATTCTACACCATCCTTTCATCAATTGAATCAGGATTATCTAAAGGTATTGATACTCCCCCATTATTAGGGCATGTCTTCCAAGGTCTAGGTGGCCTGACAACATTATACTTTTGATTTTGTGAATTCTAATTATTATTCTGAGAATAGAAATTTTGATTCCTTAATTGTGTAACCTCAGTGGTTAATCTTTTGAGTTGAGTTATAACTTATTTCATTTCTTCCTTTTCCTCAAATTTTTTTGACATTTTTATTTTCTTGAGTTTGTGAGAAAACAGAATTTCCATTAGGACATAGCTCTGTAATAGCTAAACTAGGGCGAGGGACTAAATCTTGACTATTTCTTGGTTGAAAGAAAGTATTTTGAGGAAATTTTCCATTCTAGATTGCTATAGGATAAACATTAGGAGTCATAGGATGACCTATAGGGACTCCATTTACATTCGAGGTAGGGTAAATATTGAATCTATTTCCACCATTCGTGAAAAATCCATTTCCAAGATGTTTCATTTCTAAATTTCCGCATACGGCTTCAGCATAGGCTTTTGGTAAAGTAGTGGGATTATTTTCTCTTCACTTCACAAACATAACAGTCAAAGGATCTATTGATGTATAATAAACTGTGATAGCAAAAAAACTATCCACTACATAAGGTGCTTGTAACCTAGAATAATCCTTTTGAAATATATCATTAAAAGTGGTTATAGGTTCACCTTCAAACCTCTTGATTTGAGAAAATTGATGATATAACAAAGAAGGATCAGTAAGTGCTCTAAACCTAGCTAAAAATTGAGTTTCCATGTCTTGCCATGATCTAATAGAATTACAAGGCAGGTTGATATACCACTGGTAAACTTCATTAGTCAAAGTATATGGGAAAAACTGACACATGACATCTTCATGTTGAGTTCTTGCTCAAAAGCATGTATCCTTCAATATACTGATATGTTCTTCAACATCTTTGTGAAAATAATACTTAGGACACAACTTGTCAGGGTTTTTTGGAAAATCATTGTATACGGAAAATTGAATCAGTGACTCCACATTAAATAATGTCATCACTATAAGAGGTGATGGTGCAACAATAGTTGGAATATTTGGACTTGCACTTAAATTTATAGACTTTTGAGGTCTAGACGATGTTCAACCACTAAGCTCAACTAAGGTGACCCTAGGATCACTAGACTGAGATCTAGTGGTTCTACGGAAATATAGTTTAAACCCTAACAAAACCAAAAATAACAACAATAGTCCCTCCTTCTAGCACTAGTTCCTATTGACTAAAATTTCACTCACAGAAAAAAAAAGTTGAATAAAATCTCCACAGAAACGACCATGGAGAGCCTATCCTTCTTGAAAGATATGGAACAAAGAAAACCTAAGGGGAAATTTTGCATTCACATGACAAATATTGGCTTTAATCCCAAGTCTCTGATAACCAGGTCATGATTGCACTAGGGTCGCTCTCTGGTAATGATGTGATATTGTTGTTAATCTCAAAGGGACTACAATTATTTCTAGCTTTTCTAAGAATTATAAACATCTCAGATAAAATTCCACTTCAATCATCGAATAACATCATGAAATCAAAAGATTCAACATAATATTTCATGAACATCACAAATTCTTTTCTAGAATATCACTTAAGTAGATTTAGCATTAAGCATTCAGCAACTTCATGGAAAATAAAACATTTTCAACAAAATTCCTTCCATTCATTTAATTTTTATTTTTGAAACATTTTCTAATATTAAACATCTATTCTAAAACAAAGTATAAAAAATATTGAAAAATAAAAGTTTCTCTTGGTTATTCTCCACGAATGCCCTAAAGAATTAATTAAAATAGAGCAAGCCACTTTATATTTCACCAAATTGTTTCACATCTACGTATAAAACGGTGCAAGATTTTAAAGACAGGGTTTCGTTTATGGATATCGAGTAGGTTTTGTATGCACCCTTAAATGGCACAACATACAGTCTTGTTCGGACGAACTTACAAAACCAGCTACAAAATATACTGAGATAGGTAGCTATCCATACTGCTCTTATATAAATTAATGTCTATGTGCATACAAAGTTTTACGCTGAAATGGTTCAGTTGTTGGAGTGGCTATTTGAATAGTTTTTTTTCCATTTTCATTTCTCTGTATGACATGCTTTGTCTTTGCTCTATGCCTAGGTTTAGGAGTACCTACTTCTTGTATAAAATTATTAAGATTCAAAGGTAATACTTCCACTTCCATTGCAGAAGCTAATTCCTTGACTAACCAATTAGGTGTATCATCATCTTGTTGTACCTTTGTAACATTTCTTTGTTCCTATTTACCACTTTTTTTAGGAACTTCTTCTCTTTGACTTGCCACATTTTCTGAAATAGGGATTTTTTTAGTGATATCTAGCATAGATTCGGGATTGGTAGGGTTTGACACTGCCTCCTCTATTTGGAGACTTATATTTTTCATTTCTATCCATATTTTCTATTTCATCTAGCTCTGAACATTATCTTTTTTATTTACTGCTACACCAAGATTCTCTCTATTTTCAAATCCATCTTCTGCAAACTATGTAGCTTCTTCTTTTGGAATTTCAGTTTCAATTTTAGTTTTAGCATGCCCTTTATCTGATTCTTCAAAGACCTGTGAGTGTTCATTAACATTTGGCATATTCCCAAGTGAAGGTTGGGAATCAAGAGTATCTTCAACAACTCTTTCATCAATAGGATCTTGCTTTGTAGTCTCCCATGTTTCCATTTCAAGTACACTAGGTTTTCCTACCTTTGAGGCGAGTGTTCCTTGAGTAAACTCCCACATTTATACCATTTATGGGGTTATAGCTTGTATCCTTAATTTCTTCAATCACCAGGTGTACCATGGGTTTGTCTTTAGACTTCTTTTCTTTCACTTTCTCCCACATAGCACCCCATTTGTCAACCTATTCTTTAATTCTAGCTTCATCTTCTTCATAAATTTCCTCTAGAGCTATAGGAGTCCCTCCCAATGCTTGTTTTATACTATCCATATTAACAGAAGGGGGAGAGGTAAATAATGTTGCATCCCTTTGAGATGCAGACCTGGTTTTTGCACCAACATTCTCTATTGCTCCTATTCCTTCATCAATAATTACTCTTATTCTTGGTTTAGCTGTAGAGGAAGATGCACCTTCAGGTCTCACTTTTCATTTATCTTTACCTATCTCTACATCTTTATGTTTATCAAATGGTTTTATGGGAACTTCTTGTCTTGTAGTTTCAGGGGTTCTTTCTTTAGTTCTAATACTTGGAGTCGCCTTACTAGTCCTTCTTTTCTTCTTGGTAGGCTCTCCACTTTCAAAAGTAGTTTCATATCTTTGTTTCATTCTTTTATCTCCTGAGAAGATAGGGTGAATTCCTATTTCTCTCAAATCTTTGCAAAAATCATCAATCCAGCGTTGAGTACACCTTAAGACTAGTCTAGTGAACTCATCAATTGATGTCATATCTTCATCATCAACACCTGGTTCTGGAATGGGTTCATCATATACCCTGTCATCATTGTAAAATTGATTCAATGCCTGAACGTCATCTTCTTCCAATTGGTTTAGGATTTCATAAAGCTTGAGCATCTGAGAAAATCTCAAAGTCATTCTTTCATTTTTTCTTCTTCTTATTGTGTGCTCATCTTCATAGTTTAGCCAATAATCTCTAAATGAGGCACATGAGCATGAAAACCAACTATATTTTTAGCAATATTTCCTTCAATATCATAATATACTCTCTGGAGTTGGAATTCTTTAAAATTGTAGGTCCTCAGTTCTTCTTCACACAAATTAGTTACTCTAATTGCACTACACTTATAATTTCCTATTGTAATGGGAAATTTAAAAGAGGCCTTTTTGTGAGCATGGCTATAAAGAGCCTAAGATGGTTTTAATTGTCTCACTAATTCCAATAAAATAGTTTTATCTGTAGGATACCTAGGTAGCATGAATGGGTGTCCATCAAATCCCTCCACTCTAATGTATGAGTAAGTTGGGAACTATATGTACCAGCCTCCCATAGGCCGAATGGCAGTTTGTGCTGCCAGGGATAATCTTTTAGCTTTATCACCTTCTATTGTTCTCACCAATTTCATGGAGAACAAATCATTAACTTTCCTACAATCATCTTTATACCCATGGATGGTGATCTGGGGTAGATGTCCATATATCAAATTGTTGCCAACCTTTGTGCCCAAAGTACCAATCTATTTCAACCCTTGTTTACTAGCTCTCATAGCATAGGAGTAAATAACATATGATGACATGTAGAAGCATCTAGTTTTGGAGAATGTAGTAATTTGTTCATGTATTCTGTCACTTATCAATTTTCCCCAATGCAACTCCATAGGACCCTCTATCATGTGAGATATTATCATGAACATCCAAGGTTCAAACTTGCTTGCATCTCTTAAACTAGAAACTCTGCTCAACAAAGTTATAATGTCTTGCATTTCTTGTTTAAACATAGACCTCTGAATTACCTTGGTCTTTTGTGTAATTGGTTGTTGGCACCATTGGGTGCTCATAATTTTTCTATTACACTCTTCAGCATTTTGATATGTCCTGGTCTTGGCCTTTAGGTTGACATTGAACATTTGTGTGTAAATGGAGAGACCAAATGTGTATATGATTCCTTTCTATGACAAGTTTGCATAAATTCCCCCTTCTTTCTCAAAAATCCTCTTGGTTGGGTTGTAATGATTTATACATTGAATAGCTAATTTAGGAGCTTCCATTGTTGGTGGAAACCCTCTTGCAAGAAGTAACCCATTTTCCAAAACATTCTTGGTACATTGAGAAGTATTCTCTTTTAATAGTCATGAATGGATTTCAATGTCAAAAGACCATCCCATATGAGTGTCTGTAACCACTACGTTGATGAGTACAACTTGTGAATTGCAATACTTGAATTCATCTTCTACCCTTGCCTCAGAAGTACTCATTTTCTATATAATGTGCTTTGTAATTTTTAGAATATGTGTCTTGTGTTTGAGTTAGGGTTAGATTTAATGAAAACTTACGTTTCATAAAATTTTCAATTCATATTCGATTAAATTTAGCAACTCAGAGAATAATTAACATTGCAATTTCAAAATGGGAAATACCATTATCAATATTTTTTAGCTTGATAAACTCTTAACGAAGTATCGGTTATTTGGAACATACCGAGTTCTAGTTAATAATTGTGATTCTTCATAATTTAACTTCAAAACCCTTGGTAGTTGTGTCTTAGTTTCTCAAAATTTACCTCTCTTTGCATGCCAATGTCATTTCGTTAATTCAATGTCCTTAGCAAATTTGCAATATGATGCGAAGTGGAGTGTTTTAAAAGTAATTGCATGCTTAAGGTGGTGCCAAGTACATAGGTATTTTTCCACCATCATTAGTTACCTCTTATTTCGCATTAATTTCTAGAATAAGCATGCAATCATTATGAATTATGGTCCAAATCACAAACACCTATTTTTTTGTGCTGGCTCGCTATTTGAGAAGAAAGATGGAGTGATGATTATACGTGGAAATCAGATGTCATGCTGATTCTTGGCAAGGTATATGTCATTAAATATATGTGATCAATTGGTGATCACCGGGATTAAAGATTTCTGATATTGCTTTTGAAAAGAGAAAACAACACCAAGATCTGGGAAATGCCTTCTAAAGAAAGAGAAAATCAGAACGAAAGGAAAGACTGAAAACTGAGTCTAAAAGATAAATTTGAAAAAATTTCAAAATAGGCTCCCTAGTCCCTGACTTTTAGAAAAAATAAAATAAAATACCAGACTAAGCCGGTAAAAAAATGGAAATTACCATGATTAAAATTTTGATCAATGAAATACCAGGTGAAGCCAGAATCTTATGAAGATACAAATTCTTTTAGCTCAAACGCAAGACTCTAGGATTCCAATTTTAAACATTAAGAGTATACCAAAACACCAAAAATAGGAAACAAAAGATTATGACAAAAAAGAGGCCAAGTGAAAACAAGAGAGGAAATCAACAACCAACCAAGCATCAAAACAACGCCGAAGCAAGTGAAAACAAAAAGAGCAAGAAAAAGAAAAGAAAGGGGGGGTCCACATTTTTCCAAGGGGGGAAATGGGGTGTGTTGTGAGACAACACAACACTACCTAGATAAATTTATCTCACTCCAACCCCCTTTCTCACACTCCCTCTCTCTCTCACACCCTCTGGTCTTTTTGTCTCTCTCACTCCATTTCCCTCTCTTAGGTTGTTATCTTTCTCTCTCTGTCAAGTCTCTCCCTCCTTACCCCCCTCTCTCTCTCTCACACACACACACACACTCCATCTCTCTCTATCCCACTCCCTCTCTCTCTCACTCCCTCTATCTCTCTCCCACTTTCTCTCTCCTTCTCTCTCAGGTCTCTCCCTCCCACCCCCTCTCCTCTCTCTCTCAAGTCTCTCCCTCCTACCCCCTGTCTCTCTCTCAAGTCTCTTCATCCCAACACCTCTCCCTCTCCCTCTCTTTCTCCCACTCCCTCTCTCTCTCACTTCCTCTATCTCTTTCCCACTCTATCTCTCTCCCTCTCTTAGGTCTCTCTCTCCCACCTGCTCTCTCTCTCAAGTATCTCCCTCCTACCTCCTCTCCCTCTCTCTCTTTGTCAAGTCTCCCCATCCTACCCCATCTCCTTCTCATAGTCACTCCATCTATCTCTCTGCCACTCCCTCCCTCTCTTACACCCTCTATCTCTCTCCCTCTCTCTCTCCCTCTCTCTCACACCTTTTATCTCTCCTACTCTATCTCCCTCTCCCTCTTTCTTAGGTCTCTCCCTCCCATACCCTCTCCCTCCCTCTCTCTCTCTTAGGTATCTCCCTCCTACCCACTCTCCCTCTCAGAGGTCTCTCTTTGTCTCTCTCACTCACTCCCTCTATCTATCCCCCATGCCCTCTCTCTGTCTCACTCTCTCTATCTCTCTTCCTCTCTCTTAGGTATCTCCCTCCTACCCCCCCTCTATCTCTTTCATGTATCTCCCCCACCCCCCTCTCTCTCTATCTCTCTCTATCTCTCTCACTCCCTCTATCTCTCTCCCATCCCTCTATCTCTCTCCCTCTCTCTCACACCCTTTATCTCTCTCCCAATCTCTCTCCTCTCCTCCTCTCGGTTATATCCCTCCACCCCCTCTCCCTCCCTCTCTCTCTCAAGCTTCTCCCTCCTATCCCCTTTTCCCTCTTGCAGTTCTCTCTCTGTCTCACTCACTCATTCCCTCTATCTCTCTCCCATTCCCTCTCTCAAGTATCTCCCTCCCACCCCCTCCCTCTCTCTCTCTCAACTATCTCTCCCCACCCCCTCTCTCTTTATCTCTCTCTATCTCTCTCTCACTCCATACATCTCTCTCCCATCCATCTATCTTAGACAATCCCTCTCCCTCCCACCCCCTCTCCCTTTCTCAAGTCTCTCTCTCTCTCACTCCCTATATCTCTATCCCATCCCTATATCTCCCACTCCCTCTCTCTCCTACTGTCTCAGGTCTCTCCCTCCTACCCCCTCTCTCCCTCTCTCTCAAGTCTCTCCCTTCCACCCTCTCTCCCTGATCCATATAGCAGAAGGGATCTATGACAAACGTTGTGAGTGATTATGAACAAAGGCGTAAAGACATCAACAATGAAGTAACAGGAACATTAAGCAGAGAGAATTCAAAACATAGCACCAAGAGAGAGATAAGAATACACCAATTTGATTACGGAGTTCGTCCAAGTGGACTACGTCTCCGGGTCGAGCTCAATCGAGTGACCAATCTATTGAAATGTTCTAAAACGCAGTACAATCTCCACGAGCCTCTTGTAACACTGCTTTACAATATCTTGTAGCCTTTCCACAAAGTCATACAAAAGTTTCTCACTCACACCCCTCTCAAAAGCTCTCAAGGCTAGGGATGACTAACAAAGAGGAAGAAAACTAACTTTGCCTAATAGGATCTACTACAAGACTCAGATCATCAATACATCACAACTCAAATATTCTCCTAATTCCCTCTAAGAAATTCTCTCACAAAAAAAGCCTCTCAAAGACCAAGAGAAATGGATACAATGGAGAATGATCAACTGATGGATCAACTTAGGAAGTGATGATCAACTAATGGATGATTGATTGATGAAAAACACTCCAAGACTCCTCCCTTTTATACTTGAATTTGGGCCTATGTGGTTAAAACCACCAAAACCACCTGACTTGGCATTTTTCCCCTTAATGAAAAATTAAAAACCAATTCCCTTATTTTTACAAAATTGATTAACAAATCCCCCCTTAATAAAATATTTGTTTTAACAAGCCCTTGTTTATAGCATTTCGGGCTTGAGTTGTTTAGGGTGGTTTTCGTTTATACCCAAGTTTAGCACAAAACTAATAACCACATTGGCTATTTAGTTTATGTTTCAGGTCTTATTAAGGGTAATTAAACACCCAGCTCACATATATATGCTAAGACACATTGTGTGGCGTGCTGGCAGATATTTGTTTTGGTCGGTGGGTGGTTGGGAGTTCCAACCCCGCCGACGCTATTTTTAAAACCCGTTGAAAACTCAATACAAATCAAAACAACAACCGGTTGCCATTAAATTCAGACTGCGGATTGCTTGCCCCAACGGCCGGGACGTTTGCTCTCTACCGGCGAGGTCAGGGTTCAAATCCCTTGACCGTTATTTTTTTTAAACAAACGAACAACTTGCGCCAAAGGAGGAGACAAGGGGCCACGTGGCAGGATTTGATTCGATACCACCATCCACGCAGTTTCCCAGTCACCATGCCAGCCATGCCACGTGTCAGAAAGCCATTCCCTGAACCGTCCACGTCACCCGCTGACTACATCTGCCACATCATCAGGACACGTGTCATCTCCCAATTCACCGAATATGTCAAATGTACGGACTATACATAATTCCACGTGTCAAGACCCCATTGGTCCACGTCATCATCTGTATGATGACCTATCCACCAAGTCAGCAGGATGACGTCATGCTAACGTTAGCAACTATACCACTTGTACCTCGTTTAACCGAAAACTTTGACTGGCTCTAACTCGCGCACCCGACATCCGATTTGCACGAAACGAACACCGTTGGAATCATGAAGACGAGCTCTTTGTGATGACACCAACTTCGACCAATTTGGTGATGATGAATTTTCCACCTTTTTTTCTCGTCCTTGTAAGCTGAGTTGACCAGCCTTTGACCAAACTTTGACCGGCAATATCTCGGACATATGGACTCAAGATTTTATGAAATGAACTTCGTTGTGATCGTGTCGACGAGCCCTCCGAACTGACACCGCTTTCAGCCGATTCTGAGTCCATCAACTTTTTGCCTCCCAACAGCCTCCTGGTCCAAGGGTTGACCCAACTTTGACTGCGCGTAACTTGAGCAAATGGACTCCTTTTTTGCCCGTTCAAGTTGCGCCAGATTCAAAATTTTGTGCTCTACACGATGGTGCTACTTCTGAGAGAAACTAGAACACTTCAATTTCAGGTCCTGAAGATCCACCTGGATCACTCCCTCTCCCACTCTCGCAGCTCTCTCTCTCTCTCTCTCTCCCCACTCCCTCTATCTCTTTGGCCATCTCCCTCTCTCTTCCTCCCTCCCACCCCTCTCTTTCTCTCTCTCTCCCCCCCACTCCCTCAATCTCTTTGGACATCTCCCTCTCTCTCCCTCCCTCTTAGGTATCTCCCTCCCACCCCTCTATCTCCCACGCCCTCTCTCTCCTACTCTCTTAGGTCTCTCCCACTTTTTCTTCCTCTCCATCTCTCTCAACTCTCTCCCTCCCACCCCCCTCTCTCTCTCTAGTATCTCCCTCCCACCCCTCTCTCCCTCTCCCTCAGGTATCTCCATCCACCCCCCTCTCTCTCTCACTCTCTCCATATTTATATTGATCACTCTCCCTCCCTCCCACCCCCTCCCTCTCTCTCACACTCTCTCCCTCCCACCCAATTCCTCTCTCTCACTCTCTCTTAGGTATCTCCATCCCATGCCTCCCTCTCTCTCTCTTAGGTATCTTCCTCTCTCTCTCTCAAGTATCTCCCTCTTTATCTCTTTATGTCACTCTCTCCATCTCTCTCGAGCACTCCCTCTCTCTCCCTCTCTCTCTCACTCATGTATCTCCCCCCAAACCCCCCCTCTCTCTCAGGGTTTTGGGTTGAGGGTAGAGGATAGAGGGTAGAGGGTTAAGGGTATAGGGTAAAGGGTAAAGGCTATATAGTTTAAGGGTTTAGGGTTTAATGGGTAAGGGTAGAGGGTTTAGGTTTTACCGTTTAAGGGTAGAGGGTTTAATTGTTTAGGTTTTAAGGGTTAATGGTAGATGGTAGAGGGTAGAGGGTTGAGGGTAGATGGTATAGGGTTAATGGTAGAGAGAGAGAGGGGGGATTGAGGGTTTATGGTTTACTGTTTATGCTTTAAGGGTAGAGGTTTTAAGGTTTTAGGGGTTAAGGGTACAGAATAGAGGGTAGAGGGTTGATGGTTTTAGGGGTTGACAGTTGAGGGTAGAGTGTTGAGGGTAGAGGGTAGAGGGTAGAGAGAGAGAGAGAGGGTCGAGGGTTTAGGGTTGAGGGTAGAGTGTAGAGGGTTAAGGCTAGATAGTAGACAATTTAAGGGTTTAGGTTTTAAGGGTTAAGGGTAGAGGGTTTAAGGGTTCAGGGTTTAAGGGTTAAGGGTAGAGGGTTTTAGGGTTGAGGGTTGAGGGTTGAGGTTAGATGGTTAAGGATAGAGGGTAGAGGGTTGAGGATAGAGGGTTGAGGGTTGAGGGTAGAGAGAGAGGGTTGACGCTTTAGGGTTGAGGGTAGAGTATAGAGGGTTAAGGGTAGAGGGTAGACAATTTAATGGTTTAGGGTTTAAAGGTTAGGGATAGAGGGTTTAGGGTTTAGGGTTTACGTTTCCAGGGTAGAGGGTTAAAGGGTTTAGGGTTTAAGGGTAAAGGGTAGAGGTTGGAGGGTTGAGGGTTGACATTTTTAGGGTTTAAGGGTTGAGGGTTGAGAGTAGAGGGTAGAGGGTAGAGGGTTGAGCTTAGAGAGACAAAGAGAGGGTTGAGTTTAGGATTGAGGGGTAGAGAGTGTAGAGGGTTAAGGGTAGAGGGTGGATGGTTTAAGGATTTAGGGTTTAGGGTTAAGGGTAGATGGTTTAGGGTTGATTGTTTAGGGTTTATAGTTTAAGGGGTAGAGTTTTTAAGGGTTTAGGGTTTAAGGTTTAAGGGTAGAGGGTAGAGGGTTGATGGTTTTATGGTTTAAGGATTGAGGGGTTGAGGGTTAAGGGTTGAGGGTTTTAGGGTTTAAGTGTTGAGGGTAGAGGGTAGAGGGTTGAGGGTTGAGGGTAGAGAGGGTTAAGGGTTTATGGTTGAGGTTATAGTGTAGAGTGTTAAGGGTAGATGGTATGGTTTAAGGGTCTAGGGTTTTAAGGGTTAAGGGTATAGAGGTTTAGGTTTTAGGGTTTATGGTTTAGGGTTAAGGGTAGAGGGTTTAGGGTTTATAGTTTAAGGGTAGAGGTTTCAAGGGTTTAGGGTTTAAGGGTTAAGGGTAGAGGGTATAGGGTAGAGGGTTGAGGGTTTTAGGGTTTAAGGGTTGAGGTTAGAGGGTAGAGGGTAGAGGTTAGAGGGTTGAGGGTAGAGGGTAGAGGGTAGAGGGTTGAGGGTTGATGGATTATGTTAGAGAGTTTAGTTTGGTTCAAGGGTTTATGGTTTTAGGGTATAGGGTTGAGGGATTGGGGTTGAGCGTAGAGGGTATTGGGTTGAGGGTAGAGGTTAGAGGGTATTAGGTAGAGGGTTTAAGGGTTTGGTTTTAAGGGTTTATGGTTGAGGGTTTAGGTCTCCCATCCCTCTATCTCCCACTCCCTCTCTTAGGTATTCACCCCCCACTCTAACTAAATAACTCTCTCTCCCTCTCAAGTCTCTCTCTCTCTCTTAGGTCCCACTCCCTCCCACGCTACCTAGACTAATTTGTCTCATTCTGATCCCCTTTGTCACACTCCCTCTCTGTCAAGTCTCATGTACCTCCCACCCTACCTAGAAAAATCTATTTCACTCGAACCCCCTCTCTCTCTCCCCCTTTGGTCTTTTTGTATCTCTCAAGTCTTATCCTTTCCAACCCCTCTCCCATTGTCAGGTCTTTCTCCCCAGCCTAACTGGATATCTCTCTATCCCTCTCAACTCTCTCTCTCTCTCAGGTCTCACTCCCTACCACACTACCTAGAATAATCTCATCTCACTCCTATCCCATCTCTCTCTCTATCTCAAGTCTCACTCCCTTCATCTTTGAATTTGGAAAATATTTCAAAGCAACACATTTGGTGCTCGCTACATTTTGCGAGTGCAATTTTTTTTTTTTACCTTGAAATGGTAAAATAGGGGTTGACCCCATGATTTAGGCCCACATGCTTTTTCATTTGTCTAGTTTAGTGCTTTATCTAACTTAGAAATACCTTTTTTATGCATTTGACTCCCTGCTGTACCAATCTATGTGTGATCCATCACCATTTTTCCACCAATTTGCATGCTAGACAATGTAGAAGATGTTTTGAACTTTCTACATCATTTTACATTATCTCGGGTATTATATTCATTTTGGTAATATTGAAATTTTTTTATTTAGTATATTATTTTATTTTTTGAATATAAACTAAATTCCTTTCATGATTTTATTAATCATAACAAATGGACATAAAATTCAACATTTAATTAGATGGGAGTTGCATAAAAAAAATTAATTTTTATGAGTTTGAAGAAAAAAATGAAAAACATGACATAATTTAGATGAATTCATGTTTAAACTTATATAAACTACATCAACTTAACACAAATTTTCTTATGAATTCTATTTCCATTGCTTATAGTAGTCTATTTCTAGCATAGCTAGTGGAATTCACTCTTTCATTTTAGGTAGATGTTTATATTGAGCCTTTTTGTTTTGTTTTGATAATTTATATACCATTCATTTGATGATTTTATTAGTCTTCATTGTTACACATACAATTCAACATTAAATTAGATGGATCATGTATATGTAAAATTTTAATTTTTAGGAGGATAAAATATGGAAAACATGACATAATAGATTCAAATTCATTATTAGTGATGGCAGTGGGAAAAAATTTATTTTCAACTAATTTGGAAAACCTAAGAGCTTTCATCAATGTTAATGCAAGTTTCCATTAATTTTTTTGTGCCATAAAAATTTCAACTTCATCATGTGCTTAGATAAATTCAAGTGGTATGACATAGTTGTTAATGCAAGTTTCCATTCATTCATACCATTTACCTTTCTAAGAAATAAAAAAAGGGAAAATTTTGTGCAATTAAAAATTCTTTTTGTCTTTCTAAGTTACCGCATTGCCAAAGAAATAGTGAATAATTCCAAGATATATCATCACAAACCCTTATTTGAATTCATGTTCTTCATGGCTTGGTTGACAATCACAATGTGGTTTTGAAAATAATAAGCACAAGATTCTCGTTTCCAAAAGTGGCAGCAACTTATACCCTAGGTTTGACACTTCTTTCATCCTAAAGACTTCTCCACACTACAAATACTCCCCTCAAATCCAAGTCTTAACATTGATCAATGCTTACATGAAGCAAATTTGTAAAAATACCTCAAGGTACTAGGTTTTACATAGTATAGTTACAAAAACAAAAAAAATCTCCTCAATAACTCACATAAAATGATGATTTAGCAACACTCCTTTTGTCAACACATGCATATAGGCCTACAGAAAATTAGTACCAAGTTTCATATATTTTCACCAGACGCATCAAAAGTTATGGGTTTTTTGAAGTTCGCTATAAACCCTAGGTTGGAGACAGTTGATGAGCCTAGTTTATGGTCTAATTTTTGGGTAGAATTTTTGATTCATTTGTTGAAGTTATGATGGACCTTGAAGTTAAGTCTTAATATTTTTATGATATTTCCTCTGAACTATAGACATTGGGCCTAATCTTATTTCTACAAATCTTTAATGACACTGGCATGTTATTAATGAATGTTCTTTAAGGTAGTTATAGATATGCAATTATTGTGTGTGCTAACATTGCCATGCAGATATAATTTGATGATACTAAAAATTGAGAAACACACTGCCAGCTGGGTATGCACCATAACATATAGCAAGGGAATCGTTCAAAGGTCAAAGGAGGATGGCGATAGGATATTCCCCATGCAAATCGAATGTAACCGCCTTGTAGTGGAATTTAATGCTATTGAGCAGGTATTGGCGTTACTATTGTGCTAAATCTGCAAACGCGTCTAAACAAATTCCATGCATGTGTAACTGCCTCTATTTTCTCTGCTTTTCCTAAATTGGCATCCTCCCAGTTCATGGAGTTGACCACCTTGCTTAGTTGGTAGTATAAATAAGGATCAAATTCTCCTTTCTAGGAGGTTGCACGATCTAATATCGTACTTGCATTCTTAGTTTTTAGTGATACAGTTATGCTACTCTTTTGTACTCATGTTTTGTGATGAATAAAATAAAGTTCTGAGTTTGAGCATCTGAATTTTCATTAGTAGTAGAGGATAATCATCCAAGTGGTCCCACCTAGTGAGCAATCCATCCTTATCTTAGTTTAGCCTAGTTATTACTTTATTTTAAGTAATTAGTTAAGAATCTGGTGTTGACTATTCTTTTAGCCACTAGAATTCCATTATGTGACTTTTCCTGTAGCCAAAGTGGACAGAGTAGTTTCCTATTTGTTGTTTAGATTTTCATTTTTCTCATGCATTTTAAGCTTAGTATGGTTTTTGGTTAATGTTCAACATTTATGTTATTCCTTTCCAAGCAATTTACTTTCAGCATTGCATCTTTCTTAGTTGTAGAATGAAAATGGCTACTTTGAGTTCCTAGTGCACATATTGTGCTGACCCTTTCAAGTTCACGTCCCTGGGTTGAAAAGTTAACTGCACCTTCATAATGATTGAATATCTATTCAGTTTAGATGTCTAATCTTTGAATCACAGCTATAAGAGCTTAGTTGTTAAATGATTGTAGGAGGCCAACATTTTTGGTGCCATTGTTGGGGATGGTGTCGAACTAGGGAGTTCTTTGGAGTCATTGGTAGTTTTTCTTGTTGTAGTATTTCTAAAAAAATTTCTTAGTATACCCTCATTTAGGAAGTAATGACTCCCCTTATTCTTTACCAATTTTTGTGTGAGCTAGTGGATAGTGAGTTGATACCGCATGCATAGAGGAAGGAGAAGGGATGCTTATGGGAGATTCCTTCCAAACAATCCTAATATATTCCATTTAGTTGAATATCAGAACCTGCCAAGAAAAGAAGAAGAAGATCTACACCCCTTTGTTGATGCATTTCCGGATCTGACTAGCTCTGAAGTTTCCTCTGAAGACCAAAATCAGTTTGAGAACCCCTTTTCTTTGGAACTACATCAAGAAAGCATGGGTGATGCCAATAGGAATAGACCTAACCAACTAGATTTTCATTTCCCCATTGCCCATCAGAATGAAGTTGAGAACATATAAAATATCCATGCTTTAGCACTCCCCAATTTTTATGGACTTGTCATAGAAGATCCTGATACCTTCTTGTTTGAATTTGACATACTCTGCAGGAGTTATGACTATATCACCGATGCTCATAGGCTTAAGCTATTTCCTACCACTCTAAAATAAGTTGCATTAAGATGGTTCATGAGCCTAGGCAAAGATACTACGGAAACTTGGGAGGACATGAAGATCAAATTTATTGAGAAATACAAGGAGTATTGTAGGGGCAGTGACATAATAGGAGGTGCCATTTTTAGGATGTAGCAAAAGGAAGATGAGAGCCTGGAGGATTATATTACAATTTTTTTTGTTCCTACAAAAATATCACACCATACACTTAATGAAGACTCACAAAAGTTTATTTTCCTAAGAGGAATGAATGAAAGTTGTGTTGTGCCCTTAGCACACACACCCTGTTCAAAAAGGAGACCCTCTTTTCTTACACCTTGTCAGGTCATTTTTTCGTCGCCTCATTTTGCATGCCCCATTTTGGTCTCCTAGATGGTTAGCATACCTCTGAACTCTCATCTTAAACTAACCATGCTTCATCCTCTGCATCTTGGTTAAGTCTTGGAGCCTTCTGGATCTTTCCTGGTAGTTTGCTTCTGTCAGTGGCCCTGGGGCTTGGTAGGCTTTCCTTGCTGAGTTTCCTCTGGTCATTTTCCATTCTAAATGGCGGAAGGCTTTTGCCTTCAAGAACCCAAGGCCCTGGTTACTTGTTTTCTACTGGTTTAAATTTGTAAGTATTTCGGACTGCTTTCGCCCGTGCCAAGTCCGTTCCACCAAAATTCTGTGTTTGGAACTCCGTGCTGACTTTGTTATTCTCGATGACCAAATTACGGTGGCACTCCACCCTTTGGGCCCGAAGCTCCCCTTCACCGAAAGCTTCTGAAATGAACTTAGAAGTGGCCAAAAGGCCACAACTTTTAAGACCCTAGAACCCAGACCTCCCACCACCGTCTATGAATTGGAACTCCACAAACCCACTGGCTAGCCGTACGGGAATTCAATGAGGCCATTAAATGCATTTCTAGTTATAAATATAGGGGCCGACCAGTCATTTTCATTTTTTAGATTTTCCAAAACAGATCAGAGTGCTTGCTAAAAAAGATCAGTTCATCTGTCGCCCGTCGCCCTCGCGTCCGTGATCATCATTCGGCCATCCTTAATGGATTTCACATCTTCCCCCATCAAAATTTTGAGGTAGGTTCACTTTCCATTCCATCGAGAGGTTTTTTATGATTTTGCGCTTAAAATAATGAATAAACATGGGCTAAAAATGCATTTAATTGATAAAACATGACCAAACCCACAAAACCCATGTTCTCAAACTTTGGAAAACCTCCAAAATCACCTCCTAAGATCAAACTAGAACTAAACCTTGCCATCATCATTCTTCCCATAGGGCATTCATGCCCTCCAGGCCCATGTCCTCTTGCCGCCATTTAGAACTTAGAAAATGAAGAAACTTTTCAAATGGCGGGATACATTGTTGGGCCCGCCTCACCGGCTCTCCCTTGCCGGGTTTTCCTAGGGTGTTCGTTGTTCCAAACGGCGGGAGGCTCCCGCCTTCTTGAACCACGGGACCCAGTTCCTAAATTTTTGTCCATTCAAAATTACAACATTTTTAGAGTGCTTTTATCTGCTCCTGGTCTGGTCTAGCAGACTTCTGTCCCTGAGACTCTGCATCGCCCCCACCATTCCCAAACGGTGAGGAGAATATGCCTTTCCACCCTCTGAGGTTTGTATTTCCTTTCACCATCTGAAGATTCAAAATTAAGTGAGCTCTACCGTCATGTCGTTGGGTCCCGGTCTACAGGGCTCTATTTGCGGGCCGCCATGGAGTCTTCGTCATTTGAAGTGGCCATGTGGTGACATCTCCCCACCTCTCGGGTTCTTACCCCTCGTTTGCCGAGAAACTTCACAAGGAAACCCAACAGCTAAGGTTGACGCTAGGTCTGGTCTACCAGGATGCTCCAACTGGGTTTCCGCGCCATGATTGTTGTTCCAAACAGTGAAACCCTGACGGCCTTCTACCCTTTCGGGCCGGAGCACCTTGAATTCAAAAGTAAACCATCAGTCATCTTTTGATCTCACGGGTCCCGAACCCCAGAGTTCCAATCCTAGAACTCTGTTTCCCCCTGGCTCTTTCAAATAGCAAAGTCTTGACGCCTTTCTGGCCATAAACCTCCAAGAGCTCCAAAATTGATCAAGATGACCTCAAATTTGAAAACCAATCTCGACCCACATGCTCAAATTTGACCCCGTTCGACACAAGCCTTTCAAACCATCAAAATGTGAACATGGGAGAAATCACCCAAATTTCCCTACCCTATTCACCCTTGCAAAATAGCATTCTTGCTAGGGAAATCCGGCCCCCTGGGCCCCGTTTTCCCAAAATCCTTCCAAAAAGTGACTAACAACATCTTGAAGTAAAAGTTTGATTTCATGAATGATGAATTATCTAATTGGATTCCATCGATGGGATTTTAACTAATGATTGATGCTTTCATAATTGGTTATACTCATTACATCTATGTTTGCAAAATATATGGAATTGGGTGTAGGACCCTTGGGGGTAGCTAAAGAAAAGGAAAAAGGAAAGAAAGTAGGCAAGACTCCTTGTGGGAAAGAGGATAAAGACCAGATTAAGTACAAGTTTCAAGGTGAGCCTCTACATTCAAAAATCATCACTTACTGGAAGGAAATCACATACACCAATATCAGCCATGTCGATATTGATGAGTTCAAACAAAGGGTCAGGATCCACCCAAAGACTGATAATGCAAGGTCAATCAGACAAAGTGGGATTGCAAAAGCTGCAAGCTTCCCTTCGTCCCTCATAGCCCCTAAATTGGTCATGCCTTATCGGTAGGCCTACCAACCATAGACATGAACCATTGTTGATAGGTACGGGAACATCCTTGTTGATATGTCAACTGAGGCCATTACTAGAACTTTCCACATTCCCACCTTTGAGGAGATGGAGATTCCAACCATGGAGGAAGGTAAAGCAACTTGGGATGAAGACCCTATGTGCTGCAAAAGATTAATAAACCAGTGTTGGCTCAAGGAGAAAAGGGGAAGCACTACAAAGGTGCCTCAAGACCTCTTTCGCAATGACTTCTATGAGGATTACCATGACCTAGTAACCATGTTGAGTAGGGTCATGGACCTCCCTACAACTGTGTTTTACCAAGATTGGATGGTGTATTTTGTTGAGAAATCCTCTGTGGGGATGAAGATGTCACCACAAAAGCCTCATTCTATTGGGGAGGCTTCATAAGGGACTGCTTCCACAAGTAGTTTATGAATGTGAAGAAGAGATCTAAGTTCTACCTGACCTCCTACCTGATGTACTCACTGGATGAGAAAAGGGAATACAGTGGACTATTTGTGGCACCCGATGAGGATTTGGGACAAAGATTGAAGGTCTATGACCGATATCCCCAGCCACAATTCAGAAAATTCAAAAAGGAGTATTGTAGGGTGAATGATGCCTTCATTGGCCACATCATCAGGCTGCTAGGAGGAGACTTTGAGACAAGGGTCTCTCACAGTGCACGGGCATTCTTGAATCACTACACCTTATTTTTATAGCACCCAAAATTCACATATATTTGTGCCTAAGGCTTTACAGAAAGGCCAAATAGGTTGCCTCGGTACCCCAATGACCGGATCATATTATTAGAACTATCCTGGTAGCTACAACATGTGCATTTAGTCCTCGGTAGCATGCATTTGGTAGGGATCCCTTATCCTTTAGCTTTCAATCAAGGAATGCACAAATTACAAACTTCCTAGTGCATTGGGAATTCTGAGAAGGAATTTACGGAGTACCATTTCTATGTACATACTACTCGTCCACAGGTGGACCCATATGGGCATGTAAAAAAGGCACTGGTACCAGGGTATGCCCACCTACATCACGTTGAATATTTTTGGGCAGATTTTCAAGATGACAAGGAGGTGTGTGCAAGACATTACATGCAGATGACCGCATACTTCATGAGACTACTGTAATTGTTTCCCATACCAGATCAGCTCAAGGAGGATGAGAGCACAATCATGGATCCCAAATATAATGTAGTCGCTAACTTTTCGCTACCTACAATTGATTGGGATGAGCAGGAGGTCGATGACATTGATATTGTAACCAAACCAATTGTGGTTCATATCGAAGAATGGGTTAAGGGACAAGTAGCATGATTAAAGAAACAAGGGGTTGTCTTGACGTATGAAGGGCTCAAGAGTGAGCCTAGTGCCATAGAAGATGTTGTCGCTACAAATTCAACAGGAGGGACATCCAAGTCTCCTCCACTCACAAGATCAAAAAAGAGGAAAGGGATTAAAGCAGAATAGTCTTTGGATCCCAAGGTGTATTCAAGAAAAGACTTAGGAAGTGCACCATCTAAGAGGCCCAAATGAATGGGAAGTGTCGCAGAGCAGCCAACAATTCAAGAGGGTGAGGAAGAGAAAGTGGATCAGCCAGAACTTCCTCCATCTCTCCCTGTCTCTGCCACCCTTCTGCCTATTTCTCAGGCTATGGTCCCCACATCTCCACCTGTGATGGACATCTTAGTCCATCGCACCTCCTCTCCCCCATATGATCCCACAATAATGGTCGACTCTTCCTCCACTGCAACTACTCTTCTTTCCTCCACTGCAATGCCACCTACTACATCACTCCCATTGGTAGCAGTAACAACACCAATGCCCTCACTTGCATTATCGGAGGCTTTCTCGTGGCACATGCAGAATTCCCCCTCTGAGGTTTCTCAGATCTTTCTACTTCCCACCATCCAAGTTGCCTTAGCACAAGTCCTCTCCAATGCTACACCTTCACAACCTCCAACAGAACCACCAACAATGGAGGCCACAATGTTAATTTTTTAAGAATGGGAGAGGTGGGAGACAAAAGCCTCGAAGGCGCTGGAGGAGGAAGCCGATGAATACCATGAACACCCAAAGTATGAACACCAACAGATTGAGAGGGTGGTTCTTGAAAAAGAAGAAACGGGGTCTTCCAAGAGTGGAGATGAAGAGGAGGGTACAAGTGGTAGAACCATCATACAAACCTTTGATGATGATCTCGAAGAGGAAATGGCCAAACAATTGAAGCATGACGAAGAAGACGTAGAAAGGCCACCTCCTAGAGGAGAAGAGAAAGAAGGTGGTAGGACAATGGAAATGGTAGGACTCCCTACAAGGGAACAACAAGAGCGATTTCCTACTAAACCTCGAAATTGGATGGCCCAAGAAGTATATGCACAAGGATGAACAAACCAAAGAAAGAAAGGGGAAAGAAATTGAGAAAGAAGAAAGTCCCTGAGAGTGATTGCTTACTAAACCTCCCATCAAGCACCTTGTGTTCATCTAGGACTCAGATGAAGAAGAAGGAGACAACACTAAAATGGAAGGGAGGGCTCCCACACGTGAACAGATGAAGATCCAAACAAAGGAGGGTGAGGCTGATCGATAATCGTCCAAGAGAAAATATAATATGCCCGAGTGGCTGGAGAGGTAGCTTGAAAAGAAGACTCATACCCTAAAGGATCCTAGAGTAAGACTAGATGCCATTCTAGCCTGAGCACGAATCTCAACAAGGAGGGAGAAGAATCCAAAAGTTAGATCTAAGGTAACGATGGATGCTTCTAGGTCCCGAACTATGCAAATAGCAACGCCGGTGGTAGGCCAAGAGGGAATAAGCTATAATGTCTCCACCATTATCTTAGGAACTTCTACTAGAGATCAAAAGGTGGAGCACCTAAAGGAGTTAGTGGCTATGGTGGTGCACATAATACAACATGATAAAGTCTCAAAGGACAATCTTAAAGCATAGGTAGCTACGTTGACAAATTACATCCAACAATGGTCTTCAGTTGAAGACATGCCTACCACATCCATGACTCCACCCATACTGTTGTCCAAGGAACAAATTGACAAACTAGAAAAGAGAAATAACTTGGACAAAACTATAGAGAGTTGGTTCCAACAGGTTCTATACATCGGGAACATGGGTATCAGTCAGCTTGTTTGAATAGCCAACAAGTTCTTGGATTTATAGTAGTCTCTAGAAGGCACAAAGAAGCTCTGCACTGAATTCCCTACAACATTTAATTCCACCTATCCAAAGATTGAGGCTATCCTCTGGCTACCAAAGCCCACATGGGAAAACGATCTCATAGTCAAAAGGGACGATCATTGGCTAGTGGATGTTTGGAAATGATACTTTGATAATAGAAAAGAAAGGCTAGAGCAGGTAATTGGCAAAGCAGATCCATATATTGAATGGTTCAAAGAAATTAGGGTGGATTTCACCTGATATTTGAGGCTGATGATGGGATATGACATGCTCATGGTGCAAATTGATCCAAAAAAGATAAAGCCCCATTCCAAAAAAAGATGGAGGACGGGATGTCAAAGGAGATAACAACGGATTTCATGAGTTTTGTTGCCCACGCCTTCACCCAGTCAGAGTTGTTTAGAGACCACACCACAAAATATGATGAAGATTGGAAAAGGCTTGAAGACAACTCCAAGGAATGGAGTTATCAAGTGTTGCAGTCCGAGATCATGGATATTGACAAACTCCAGCCAATAATCTTGAAATTCATGGAGTATGCAGCTTTGAAGAAGCAGGAAGGCAACCCTATTGTCAGTGAAGAACTTCTAAAGGAATATTTACAGCAAAAAGAGCAATTAGCAAAAGAAAAAATGCTACAGTGTTGTCACTAGAGGATGAAATAAGGATGAAGACAAAACTGTATTTTAAATTGTAATATATTAGGGGGGTAGGTAGAACCTTATTTTTTAGTGAATCTTGGCCACACAATGAGATTAAATCTTGGCCATTCATTCTACTTTTTGGGAACTATAAATAGGGGGGTCTCCTCTCATTCTAAAGAGAGTCGATGCCAAACAAGGGATAATTTTGAGAGTTGCACCCTCCCACAAGGGAAAAGTGAACTAAGGAAGGAAATGCTGCCTCTTCCTCTTCCTCTTCCTCCACCCTACCCACTTCCCTTTCACCTTCATCTCCATTTATCTCTTGTCTATCCTCCACCCAGCCGTACCAAACTGCCTTTTCACCCCTCATCGATGGCATCCAAGAAGTTTCTTCTCTTTCAGACATTCAAGCTCAAGGTACAGTCCAAATAGCTACAGTCTAGGTGTAGTCCTAGGCTACTATTTTACAATCGGTACAGCTCCAAATTGCTATCCCATAGTAGCAGTTACCACATCTTCCTCCCACCATGGCTTGGTTGGGGAAAAATCCTTCACCATTGCACTTCAGTGCTTACCATGACATGCCAAAGAATCTAGAGGGCTTCTGCTCAAAGTTCAATCCTTATGACCTACAAAGAATGGCAAAAGAACACATCAAGATATTTGAAACAATAATTACAGATATGCAAAGTGGTCATGAAGATGTTGCATGCTACCTTTTTCCATACTTGTTGGGCGAGGATGCTTTTTATTGGTACATCAATTTGTCAAGAGGGTCAGTTACCTCATGGGACCTCTTGAAGAATACCTTCCTGCAGAAGTATAAGATTCCAATTAGCCCTTTAGAGCTATACCGACAATTTATGTCAATCAGAAGGGAAGTTAATGAACCCATTGGGTCCTTTAATGATCTTTTCCATCGCGCCTTCATGATACTTCAAGATCCATACATACATAATTATGTTGTAGCCCTCCCTATCTACTATGCAACATTAGATAGTCTCACGTCAGCTTTGGTAAAAATGATGTGTCCATCACTAACCACTCTAGTAACTGCTTATGCGAAGGCGATTGTCACCAGTGTGGATTTGGGACAAAACATCTCCTATTCACTTCCTTCATTAGGACCGGTAGCCCACCTGATTCAAGTTCAAGGGATTAATCATGCATTTTCTCACCAGACCCATCTTATGAACTAGGTGCCTCAACTGCCCATTGTTCCACACCCTGGATATCCAATGAATTACGCACCTCTCATGCCTTCTTATTTATAGCCTCAACAACAACAAAGTTATCCTCATGCTCCCCAATAACAAGCGTATTCTCAACAGCCACAAGCACCATTGTACTTGTTGGGACTAGAATTCCCCCCTACACATCAAAATCAATTGGAGGCCCCGCCTGTCTTTCTCCAAAACCCAGTGACGCCGTCGAGCAATGTTGAGAAGGAAAAATTGGAAGAATTGACTGAAATGAGAAGGAAAATGTCTACAGAAATGACACACTTAAAGAATCAAAATAATTAGTTGCAGGAATCCCAGCGTAGCATCCAAGCTAATTTTAATCGGGAAAGTTGAGACAACAAGGATGGTAGGGAAAACCAGGAAGCAAGCACCTCTTCTAGGCTGAATTAGGATAGAGGACATAATTCAGTTCAAAACTTTAAGAGGAGACCTTCTCAGAGGTAGAATCATATGTGGAATACAAGGCCCAATAACGAAGGTGTCCCTACTCCTCTTGATGATCCTACCAACAATGAAAAGTTGACCAGTGGGGTGTACCTCACTGAGGCAGCATTGTCTGGGTGGTGCTAGATTCACAAAACTAGCACACACTCCGAGTTGGATTGCCCTAAATTCTAGACAGTCATTGAAATCTTCCAAGTGGAGGTCCAAAATGTTGTTGATAGTTCCAGTTGTAGAGACATCATTGCATCTGAGCCATATGACTCTTCCTATCTCATGGTAAACCAAGCACCATTTCCGTGAAGTGACCACAATCATCTTGAGGTCGAGCCCACCACCGTTGAGAGTGAGGAAGTGCAAGAGGTAAGTAATGAACAAACCTTGGCTCAGCTTTTCGATTCTATAGATAATGGTTCAGTAGATGAGGAAGAAATGCATATAAATGAATATCACGTGTTCCACCAAAGAACAACTCCCTGCTTCCTCAAAATAGGCAGGAGGGTGGACCCTTTACAACTTC
Source organism: Sequoia sempervirens (assembly GCA_007258455.2). Taxonomy (NCBI): domain Eukaryota; kingdom Viridiplantae; phylum Streptophyta; class Pinopsida; order Cupressales; family Cupressaceae; genus Sequoia; species Sequoia sempervirens. Next base: position 175,768,001 of record VDFB02252616.1, on the reverse strand, counting down.
TACTCTGCCAAATAATTTTACTACCCCGCCAAACCCTAATGCTAGCAACAATCTTGGGATTCCCCATGTACCCACTCAGTATCTCAACAAGGATAAGCCTCAAAATCAGCCACAGAACCAGCCTCAAGACTAACCCAAAAACCAGTCAAATCAAGTGAAGTCCCAACCTTCTAGCTCCATCATAGGTCGTGCCTTTGATTCTGAGATTGAACAAATGGGTGAATATGTGGCAGAAGAGTTCAAGAAAGTAAAAATTATTTTATCTTCCTTTGAATTACTCAAAGTCCCTATTTTAAGGCATGCCTTCTTCAGGGTACTCAATACAACCTCATCCTCTAACACAACAAAAGAGACATCAGCCAAAAGAGTCACCTTTGAAGAGCCTATGCAGGGACCCATGGTTCAGGAAAGCACAGGGAAAAGGAAGGATGTTCCCTCAAATCAGTCTATAGGTAAATGGTAAAAAAAGGAACCAGATCAGAACAATAGGCATATTTACAAAGATCAACCATCTGGGTAGACCAAGGATAGAACTGGCAATAAGAACAAGGTGCAAGTAGCTCAGATAAATAGGTTCCCAGGCCTCTTCAAAGGAAATTTTGAAACCCCACCTTTCCTTACCGCCATTTGGATATTCGGGAAGAACTTGCACAACTGTCTACTTGATTCGGGAGCGTCTTCCAATGTTATGCATCTAGCAGTATGCAAGGCTCTTGGGATGATTCCAACACCCTCAAAAAGGAAGGTGACCCAGTTGGACAAAATAGAGATCAACATTTTGGGAGAGATGAATCGAATCCTGATGCAAATTGTTGTAGATCCAAGGATACAACAAGTCATTGATATTCAAGTGGCAGACATACCCGATGCATATAGGGTTATTTTGGGAAGAGACTTCATTAGAATGTTGAACGAGTATGTTGCCATGGACCATTCTCATATGTGGCTACCATGGAAAGGGCTTCCAAATCAAATCCGTATAGACCATGAGCCTCATATGAAATACATGATCATGAAATACAACATAAATGAGGTGTTGTTTGTTGAGACAAAATTGGGAAATTACTGTCCCTTTGCCTGCCAAGATGAAGTTGGAACCCAAGAAGAGTTTTCTGCCGAAGTACTCTTGGTGCAATGCATCCCTCCAACCAACTTCACTCAAATTCCTCAGAATACAAAGATGTTGGTAGAATCAAATGATAAACCTGATGAAGATGATAACTTGGGACTACTCAATGGTTTCAAGGAATTGATGGAAAAGTGCGCAAAGGACCAACTCAGTTTGGGTGCCCAAATGGATTTCAAGGATCTCTTGCTACCAAATTGGTGCAGAATTCACAATACTTCCCACTCCTAGTTTGATTGTTGATTATGCCAAACAGTGGTAGAGCATGTTAAAAAATTAGTTGTCCCCTAGAAGGAAATACCAAGGGGAGTGCTAGCAAAACCACCTACTATTAAGCACAATGAGTTGGAAGTTTCCTTGAAGGTCATGTTGGAAACCACCCCACCAAAAAGAAATGAAAGCCTAGTTGAGCCTGAAGTCAAAGAGCTATCCAAATTTTGGACGCTTCGATTTGATGGGTCCAAGTCAAAACAAGGAGCTAGTGTCGGGTTCGAACTCATCAGCCCAATGGGTAAGACCTTTCTTGTTTCCCATAGGTTGCATTTTTATTGCACCAATAATGTAGTAGAACACGAGGCGTTAGTCCTTGATCTTCTTATGGCCTTAAAGAAAAATTTCAAAATGCTACAAGTGTTTGGTGATTCTGAAATCATAGTCAAATAGGTTAGAAAATTGTATTCCTTCCATGATAGAAGACTTGCAAATCATAGGCATAGGGTTTGGGACCATTTAGAAGGTTTATATGCATTTAATATACAATTGATCCATCATGCTCAGAATCATACAGTCAATTCCTTGGCTCAGGCAGCCAGTACTTTGCAGCCCCTCTCCTTATCTAGGCTCAAGCAATTTATAGTTGAGTTGACATCCACACCATTTTCCCCAAATAATGTCACTCATTTTTAGGTATTCAATGATGATAAGCATATCCTTAAATTCATCACATGTTCTGACGTCTTCGCCAAACAAATAATTGATGAAACTAATCTAGAGGAGGTCGAATTGGATATAGGAGTTATCAACCTCAAAACCAACACTATTCCTAGAGGTATGGTTTAACTTGAACACATATTTGATTTGGATCAGATTAGAGACCAGAATTAGCAAATAAAGAAGGAATCCATAAGCAACTAGTGTGATGCTCACAACCTTGGGACCCTCGAGGAGACCAAAAATGTCTTCATTGGAAAAGCATGCATGCCCAAGGAAAAGAAGGGAATCATCGATGCTTTGCATAAGTATCATGACGTAGTGGCATGGAGTTTTGAGGATCTAAAGACTTATGATGCCTCTATCATCATGGAAACCATCCCTCTTAAGACAGAAGCTAGGCCATTCCACCAATTACAATGTCCCATTAATGCCTTGCTAGAGCCCATCATCTACAAAGAGGTGCAGAAGTTACTTTCAGCAAGAATTATCTTCCTAGTCAGGCATTCCACATGGGTGGCCAACTTGGTCCCGGTCAAAAAAAAGAATGTAGAAATTAGATTGTGTGTAGACTTCTGCAACCTGAATAGAGCTTTGGAGAAGGATAACTATCTGGTGCCTTCATTGGATGAGGTGTTGCAAATTTTCAATGGCTCCCAAATGATGTCCTTCTTTGACAGGTACTATGGACATAACCAAGTTATAGTGCAATACGAAAACCACCATAAGACAGCGTTCAATACCAAGTGGGGAACCTTCGCTTATAGGAGAATGCCTTTTCGGCTCATAAACATTGGCATCACTTTCCAGCGTGCCATGGATATTGCCTTCAAGGATCTGATTGGTAAGTGCATAATCATATACATGGATGATTTAACTGTGTTGTCTAAAAGGCAGAGTGATCATGTCTCTGATCTATGCAAGGTATTTCAAAGGTATAGAGAGTTTCAAGTTTCCCTTAACCCAAAGAAGTGCATTTTCGGCGTGACTAAGGGTAGGTTGCTTGGACATTTTATTTCAGAGTAGGGAATCTCCATAGATCCTAAAAGAACTCAATCTTTGCTAAATATCTCACCACCAGGCAGCAAGAAAGAATTGAAATCCTTCTTCGGAAAGATCAACTTTGTTAGGAAATTTATCACGGGTTTTGCTAAGATTGTTAAACCACTCAATGCCATGTTAAAATAGGATGCCAAAATTGAGTGGACTCTTTAAGCCAAATAGGATTTTGAATAAATCAAATGGGCCATTTCTGAGGTGCCTATGCTAGTTATCCCAAACTATCTGAAGTCGTTCTACATCTATTCATTCTCTTCAGAGCATTCTTGTGCTAGCATTCTGACTCAAAAATATGATGAAGGAAACAAGCACCTGATCGCCTTCATGAGTGATCTACTAAAAGATGTTGAATTATTCTATCACAACATAGAAAAGAAATCATATGCCCTTATTAGGGGGTTAATAAATTCAGGCATTATATCCTTCGTAATAAAGTGTTCGCCATTGTCCTTGACCCAGCAGTAAAAATGTTGCTCATACAAAATGAATTAGGCTAACGAAGAGCTAAATGGGTCCAATTACTCTAGGAGTATGACATGGAAATACATCCAATGAAGTTGGTGAGAGGAAATGCACTTACCCACACAATTGCTGAAGCAGCAGCAAAAGTAGGACCCGAACTCACTGTGCAGCAATACCAACTCAAAGATGTTTCCCTGGGAGAGTGGTACAAGGACGTTGTTTACTATTTGTTGAATCATAAGTGTCCACCTCACTTACAAGGCATCCAAAAATGTTCTCTTAGACTGAAAAGTAGCAGTTACATGTTGCAAGTGTTCATTTTATACAAGAAAAATCATGAAGGAATTTACTTGAGATTCCTTGGCAAGGAAGAAGCAAATCGAGTCTTGAAAGAGTTTCATGACAAGTTTGGCACTGATCATAGATCTAGGCCCCCCACTGCACATCAGATACTAAGAGCAGGATATTATTGGCCAATGGTTTTCAAGGATGCTTATTGTCATGTTCACTCATGTCACACGTGTCAGATAGCCGCCACCAAGGAGAAGAATGTTGTTGTCCCACTGTAGCCCGTGTTGGAGGTGAGGTCATTTGTATAGTGGGGTCTCAATTTTATTGGTCTGGTAAGCCCTCCATCATCTACAGAACATAGGTACATTCTTACCGCTATTGATTATTGTACTAGATGGATAGAAGCAATTGTATGTAAGTATTGTACAACTGAGGTAGTTACAAATTTTCTAGAATGTTTTATTTTAAATTGCTTCGGTTGTCCTTATGCATTGGTGTGTGATAATGGACCTTCATTTGCTTTGTTTAAATTTTTTGGTTGGGCCTTCAAATACGGGATTGCCCTTAAATTTTCATCCAATTACTAACCTTAAGGAAATGGCCTTGCTGAGTCCACAAACAAGAATCTTATCACCGTGATTAATAAATTGTTTGATAGGAATCCCAAGGACTAGCATACCCAGCTTCGATTCACCCTTTGGGTAAACTGCACTTGCCACAAGGCTGCCCTTGGTGATTCCCCATTCCATCTTGTTAAAGGCCTAGAGCCCATATTTCCTATCCACCTAAATATTCCCACCCTCCAATTTATCAACGAATTTTACAAAGGGGGGGACCGTAGAGAAGCTCGGTTAGTTGAGCTCTTGCATTTAGAAGAACTCTGAGACCATGCAATAGAATTTTTTTCCAAACATCAGGGCATAATTAAGAGATGGCTCGACTGTCGAGCCAAGATCAAGGCCTTTAGAATTGTAGATTTAGTCCTGTATTGGGACAAGGCCCATGAAAAGAAAGGGGAACACAACAAATTCAACAAGCTTTGGCTTGGCCCCTTTCAAATAGCTAAAATTTTGGGAGACAATGCTTTCCGTCTAAAGACCTTAACTGGTGAAGATTTCCGGTTGCCAGTCAATGGGTAGCACCTCAAGCATTACTTCCAAACCTGAGCTTTGTCGAGCTCTTTATTATAAATATTTGTACATAGGTTGGAGTAGATTTCCTTTTGGCTTTCTTTTTTTTTTTTCTTTTTCGCGTCGCTTTGTTTGCTTGTTCCCCAGCTATTTTGTTTCAGAGACGGTGTCCTCTATTTTGTTGTGGTGGTCATGCTTGTTCAATGAACGATTTTCTTTGCTGTCCTTCATTGGTGTTCTTTGGCTAAACATTCATTCCTGACTATTGGTCCCTAAAGGCTGCATAGGAGTGGTTCCCTCATTTGAACTCTATCTTAGAACTTGACCCTTGGTTGGATCCTTCTGCGCACATCTCAGATCTCGCATAGAATGCATATTAATTATTTCTGAAGGATTGTACAGTGGCTGCTATGATACTCTAGTAAGTGAAAAATCCTAAAGTCTACTCTAGTGACCACTGTGGTTCCCAAACCCATCATAGGCTTTGTTGCTGACACGGTCATGCAAAAGATAAGTGAGAAAAAGAACGTTGAAAGAAACATCAAAACACATAAAATAAAATTTTGAAAGAAAGCGACCGTATGGGTGTGTAGATAACTCTACCAGAGCTATGGACACCTAGCTAGAAGTAGAGCAATATATGTGGGATTGTAGTAACAACTCCATCGAGACTATGGACACCTGACTGGTAGTGGGGCAATGTCTAGGTTACTTTTGGTGTTGGACTGTTTATGTAGCTTGCTTGGTTGGATTAGCAACCACTTGTCACAATTCCGTATAAGGGAATGAATTCACCACACACACTTCTGAGATGTCCTATAGACTGACCCAACTAGGGATCTTATTCTTCCAGTTCACCCAATGGAAGTTTTCTCTTGGTCTACAAAAACCAGAGATTCTAGGTCTAGAATGAACGCTTATCCCTAGAACACTCGGGAGCATTTTCCAGTAGAGTCGCCATTTGTTGTGCCCTCAACACACACCCCATTTGAAATAGGGACCCTCTCTTCTTTAGTCTTTCTGGGTCATTTTTTGCTGCCTCATCTTGCGTGCCCCATTTTTGTGTCCTAGATGGTCAGCGTACCTCCAGACTCTTATCTTAAACTTACCATGTTTCGTCACCTCCATTGTGCTTAAGTCCTAGAGCCTTCTAGATCTTGCCTGGCAGTTTGCTTCTACTAGTAGCCCTAGGGCCTAGCAAGCCCGCCTCGTCGGGTTTCCTTAGTCAAGTTTCCTCTGGGCATTTGTTGTTCTGAATGGAAAAAGGCTCTCACCTTCCCAAACCCCAAGCCCCAGTTACTTGTTTTCCACTAGTTTAAATTTGCAAGTATTTCGGACTACTTTCCCCTATGCCGGGTACGTTCCACCAAACTTTTGTGTCTGGAATTCTATGCTAACTTTGCCATTCTCGATGGAAAAATTGCGGCAGCACTCCACCCTCTAGGCCCCGAGCTCCCCTTTGCTGACGACTTCCAAAATGAACTTAGAAGTGGCCGCAAGGCCACGTCTTTCTGGACCCCGGACCCCAGACCTCCCACCACCGTCTATGAATTTCAATTCCACCAACCCACCAATTGGTTGTACGAGCATTAAATGAGGCCATTAAATGCATGTCTGGGTATAAATATAGGGGCCAACTTTTCATTTTCATTTGTCAAGTTTTCTAGAAATGATCAGAGTGCTTGCTAGAAGAGATCAATGCATCTGTCACCTGTCGCCCTAGCATCTGTGATCATCATTCGGCCATCCTTAGTGGATTTCACATCCTCCCCCATCGTACTTTTGAGGTAGGTTCTCCGTCCATTCCACCAAGAGGTTTATTATGATTTTGCGCTTAAAATAATGAACAAACATAGGCTAAAAATGCATTTAATTGATAAAACATGACAAAAACCACAGAAACCATGTTTTCAAACTTTAAAAAGCCTCTAAAATCACCTCCTAAGATCAAACCAGAACAAAACCTCATTGTCATTGTTCTTCATGTAGGGCTTTCATTCCCTCTAGGCACGTGTCCTCATGTTGTTGTTTAGAACTCAAAAAATGAAAAAAAATTCAAACGACAGGATACCCTATCGGGCCCACCTCACTGACTCTCCCTTGTTGGGTTTCCTCAGGGTGTTCGCCATTCCGAATAGCGGGAGGCTCCCACCTTCGTCAACCATAGGCCCCGACTCCTTAATTACCACCCGTTCAAAATTACAACATTTTTAGACTGCTTTTATCCACTCCTGGTCTGGTCCAATAGACTTCTGTCCCTGAGACTCTACATTGCCCCCATCATTCCCAAATGACAAGGAGAATGTGCCTTTCCTCCCTCCGGGGTTCATATTTCCTTTCATTGTCTAAAGATTCAAACTTAAGTGAGCTCTACCATCATGTCCTCGGGTTCAGTCTACAGGGCTCTGTCTTCGGGCCGTCGTGGAGTCTTCGTTGTTTGAAGTGGTCATGTGGTGACATATCCCCTCCTCTCGAGGTCTAACCCTCGTTTTCCAAGAAACTTCACAAGGAAAGCCAGCAGCCAAGGTTGACCCCGGGTCCGGTCTGCCAATATGCTCCAACTAGATTTTTGTGCCATGATTGTTGTTCCAAACAGCTAAACCCTAATGGCCTTCCACCCATTCAGGCCTGAGCACCTTGAATTCAAAATTAAACCATCAGCCATCTTTTGAGCTCACAGGACCCAAACCCTGGAACTTCGTTTCCTCTTGTCCATTTCAAACAACAAGGTCTTGACACTTTTCTAGACTTGAACCTCCGAGAGCTCCAAAATTGATCAAGATGACCTCAAATTTGAAAACCAATCTCGACCCACATGCTCAAATTTGACCCACTTTGACACAAATCTTTCAAACCATCAAAATGTGAAGACTGGAGAAATCACCTAGATTTCCCTAACCTATTCACCCTTGCAAAACAACATTCCTACTAGGGCAGTTTGGCCATGTGGGCTCAGTTTTCCCAAAATCCCTCCACAAAGTGACTAGCGGCATGTTGAAGTAAAAGTTTGATTTCATGAATGATGAATTATCTTATTAGATTCCATCGATGGGATTTTAACTACTAATTGATGTTTTTGTAATTGGTTGTACTCATTACCTCTATGCTTGCAGGATATATGGAACCAAGTGTAGGAACGTTGGGGCCAGCTAGATAGAAGTATAAAGGAAAGAAAGTAGGCAAGATTCCTCATGGGAAAGAGGATAAAGACTAGATTAAGTACCAGTTTCAAAGTGATCCTCTACATTCAAAAATTGTCACTGACTGGAAGGAAATCACAGACACCAATATCAGCCACATCGATATTGATGAGTTCAAACAAAGGGTCAGGATCCACCCAAAGATTGATAATGCAAGGTCAATCAGACAAAGTGGGATTGAAAAAGTTGCAGGCTTCCCTCTGTCCCTCATAGCCCCTGAATTGGTCATGGCTTGCTGGAAAGCCTACTAGCCACAGACATGAACCATTGCTAATAGGGACAGGAACATCCTTGCTGATATGTCAACTAAGGCCATTACTAGAACTTTCCACATTCCAACCTTTGAAGATATGGAGATTCCCACCATGAACACATACTTCGTGAGAAGGTTGCAATTGTTTCCCATACCAGATTAGGTCGAGGAGGATAAGAGCACCATCATGGATCCCAGATATAACACTGTCACTAACTTGTCACTGCCTACAATTGATTGGGATGAGCAGGAGTTGGATGACCTTGATATTGTAACTAAACCAATCATGGCTCATACTGAAGAATGGGTTAAGGGAAAAGTAGCCTGATTAAAGAAACAAGGGGTTGTCCTGACATATGAAGGGCTCAAGAGTGAGCCTAGTGCCATAGAAGATGTCACTGCTACAACTTCAACAGTTGGGACATCCAAGTCTCCTCCGTTCACAAGATCAAAAAGAGGAAAGGGATTGAAGTAGAATACTCTCTGAATCCCAAGGTGTATTCAAGAAAAGACTTAGGAAGCTCACCCTCTAAGAGGCATAAATGAATGGGAAGTGTCACAGAGCAGTCAACAATTCAAGAGGGTGAGGAAGAGAAAGCGGATCAGCCAGAACTTCCTCCAGCTCTCCCTATCTCTGCTACCCTTTCGCCTATTTCCCAAGCCATGGTCACCACATCCCCACCTACGGTGGACATCTCAGTCCATCTCACCTCCTCTCCCCCGACCGGGCCCATAATAATTTGGTTGACTCTTCCTTCGCTACAACTACTCTGCTTTCCTCCGCTGACATGTCACCTACTAGATCACTCCCATTGGCAGTAGTAAAAACACCAATGCCCGCACTCACATTACCTGAGGATTTCTCACGAAACATGAATAATTCCCCCTCTGAGGTTTCTCAGATCTTTCTAGATCCCACCATCCAATTTCCCTTAGCATACATCCTCGCCAGCGCTACACCTTCGCAACCTCTAACGGGACCACTGGCAATGGAGGCCACAATGTTAAAATCTAAAGAATGGGAGAGGCAGGAGAAAGAAGCCTCAAAGGAGATGGAGGAGGAAGCCAATGAATACCACGAACACCCAAAGTATGAACACTGGCAGATTCACAGGGTCATTCACGAAGAAGAAGAAATGGGGTCTTCCGAGAGTGGAGATGAAGAGGAGGGTATAGTTGGTAAAACCATCATACAAACCTTCGATGATGATCTTGCAGAGGAAATGGCCAGAAAATTTAAGCATGATGAAGAAGAGGTAGAAAGGTCACCTCCTAGAGGAAATGGGCAAGAAGGTGGCAGGACATCGAAAATGGTAGGACTCCCTATAGGGGAACAATGGGAGGATGTGTCATCTCCTCATAGAGAAGAAGGAAATGCAGAAGAAGACAAGCATAAGGGTGAGGCTTGAGTTAACAAAGGCCTCAAAATTGGATGACTCAAGGAGTATATGCACAAGGATGAACAAACCGAAGAAAGAAAGGGGAAAGAAATTGAGAAAGAAGAAAGTCCCCGGGAGCAATTTCCTACTAAACCTCCCATTAAGCGCCTTGTGTTTGTCCAAGACTCTGATGAAGAAGAAGGAGACAACACTAAAATGGAAGAGAGGGCTCCCATAGGTGAACAAATGAAGATCCAAACAAAGGAGGATGAGGGTGATCGAGAATCATCCAAGGGAAAATCTACTATGCCCAAGTGGCTGGAGAGGCAGCTTGAAAAGAAGACTCCTGCCCCAAAGGATTCTAGAGAAAGACTAGAGGCCATTCTAGTCCAAGCAGAGATCTCAACTAGAAAGGAGAAGATTCTCAAAGTTAGATCTAAGGTAACGATGGATGCTTTTGGGTCTTGAACTGTGCAAATAGCAATGTCGGTGGTAGACCAAGAGGGAATAAGCTATAATGTCTCCACCATTAACTTGGGAGATGCTACTCGAGAGCAGAAGGTGGAGCATCTTGAGGATTCAGTGGCTACAGTGGTGCACCTAATACAATAGGATAAATTCTCAAAGGATGAGCTTAAAGCACAGGTAGCCTCCTTGACAGATTACATCCAAAAATGGTCTTCAGTTGAACACATTCCTACCACGTCCGTGGCTCCACCCAACTGTTGTCCAAGGAAAAAATTAAAAAATTAGAAAAGAGAAAGAACTTAGAAAAAACTATAGAGAGCTAGTTCTGATAGGTTCTATATGTCGGGAACATGGGTATCAGTCGGGTTGTTCGAACAACCAACAAGTTCTTGTATTTACAGTAGTCTTTGGAAGACACAAAGAAGCTCTGCACCGACTTCCCTGCAACGTATAATTCCACCTATCCAAATATCGAGTCTATCCTCCAGCTACCAAAAGCCACATGGGAAAACGAGCTCACACTCAAAAGGGATGATCATTGGCTAGTGGATGTGTGGAAATGGGACTTTGATAATAGAAAAGAAAGGCTGGAGCAAATAATTGGCAAAGTGGATCCAAATATTGAATGGGTCAAAGAAATTAGGGAAGATTGAGCTTGATATTTGAGGTTGATGATGGGATATGACCTGCATGCAGTGCAAATTAATCCAAAAAAGATAAAGGATCATTTCCAGAAAAAGATGGAGGATGGGATGTCAGACAATATAACAACAAATTTCATGAGTTTTTTCACTCGCGCCTTCACCTAGTTAGACCTATTTAGAGACCACACCACCAAATATGATGAAGATTGGAAAAGGATTGAAGAAAACTCCAAGGAATGGAGTTATCAAGTGCTACAGTCAGAGATCGTGGAGATTGAAAAACTCCAGCTGGTAATCTTGAAATTCATGGAGTATGTAGCTTTGAAGAAGCAAGAAGGCAGCCCAATTTCCAGTGAAGAACTTCTAAAGGAATAGTTACAACAAAAAGAGCAATCATCAAAAGACAAAATGCTATAGTGTTGTCACTAGAGGATGAAATAGGGATGAAGACAAAACTGTATTTTAAATTGTAATATATTGGGGGGTAGGTAGAACCTTAGTTTTCAGTGAATCGTGGCCACACAATGAGATTAAATTTTGGCCATTCGTTCTACTTTTTGGGCACTATAAATAGGGGGATCTCCTCTCATTCTAAAGAGAGTTGAGTTGTTGTAAAGACACGCTGCAGAAATTTATAATGAAAATACATTGACTTGGTGCATTTTCTGAGTTCTTCACATGTTGCATGATTCAATCTCCCTTGTTAGATGCTTATTTATATTTACACTGTTGTTTTATTTAGCTTTGAATTACTTAGATAGACTTTGTTAGATGTTGTTATGTGATTACAAAATTTTTTGTTGTGTTGATGCCTTCCAGTCCATACTTTTTGTTGTTTGTTGCTGGTAAATAGTCTTGTAAATTTAGTCTGGGCTGAAATTTGAAGCTTCTTTTAAACTTTTATCTTTATTCATGAATGAAAAATGGTGGATGAATGGTAAAATATCTATAGACCTTTGAAGATAGCATAGATTTCATGACACTGTAGTTTTCTTGGTTAAGTGGAATCATATTTCAAGGAAGTCATCCATAGAAGAACCTCCATGATCACTGTTCACAATTAGTTGTAGATCCAGGAACCTTCCCTCTTCCCTGCTCTTTTTCCTTTTTTTTAGAAAAAACCTGTGCTAAGGTTTATTGCACATTGTAAATTCAAAACTTGAAGAAAACATCAAAGTTTTAGATCGCTATCCGAACCTACAGCAAAGTGCACCTTAACTCCCATCTCAGAAAATTTAGATTTTAAGATCCACTCTGCATCCAGCTATGTAAGTCTTCCCTATGATTACCAACAAAACCACATCAAACATCAACTTAGGAGTTCCATGCAAGTCATGACCTGATACCCGAGAGACCTTGGGGAGATTTTCAGCAACTTGTTATTGGAGATTTCCTTTTAAGAGAGGTAGTGCATATACGCACTATATGTGTTGAGAAAGTTTACAAAACACCCATCAACAAGTTGTACTGATGCCTTGGACCTGATGGGAGGAGGAGATATCTCCCAAGTTCCTTGGGAGGATATCAAGAAAATATGCCAGAACTACTCTAGGGAAGCCTCAAAGAAAGGGAGAGCTTACCAATCTTTCATGGGTAAGTCATCTATCGGTGGAGTTTCAAGAATGGAAATTACTCATTTGATTGTAGACTTCAAGCAAGACATTTTAAACAATCTAGTTACTCAGCTAGATAAAGTTCAGGCCAAGAAGAAGCAAGAGGAGGCAAAGGCAATGTTGGTAGAGTATTTTCCCCATTGCAAACAAAATAAAGACTGCAGATGCAAGATGGTAGTTAATATTGAAGGAAAGTAGATTGCACCCAAGTTCAAGCCAATTCAGATTGAAGAATACCAATTATACTATGTTGCACAGAGGCCTTGGGCTCCAATACAAGGTATGCCACTAGATCCACTCTCTTACTTGGGCCATATTTTAATTCGTATTCATCTAGTAACCAATGGAAGCCCCCATATCCATCCATATATGGAGGATATCCACCACAGCCTTAGGTTAACCCTCCAAATGCTTGGCCCAATCCTCAAAAATCTCCACCCCAATGGCAGCAATTTCAAGGGCATTGGCAACCACCTCTAGGAAATTGGCAAAAAACAAATTAATGGAGGGGAGGACAGCAATGACCTACCCAAACAACTAGCAGCCTACTATAATGCCTCCACCTACTAATTCACACTCAAATTCACCTAAACCTACTCAGCTACCAACTCAGCCCACACCCAATCCAAATAACAAACCACATCAGTAGCCTTTATACTCTGTTGATTCAAATCAATTCCTCGCATATGTTGTGAGTGTAAGAGTCATCCACTTGCATTCAAGAACTACTTTACCAGTCCCTTCCAATCCCATTATCACTGAGCTTCCTTTGGAAGATGAAGAGGAACCTCTAAATGATCCCATTCAGCCAAGTGCACCTAAAAATCATAACCAGCCCAACTCAAGAAAACTAAACAAGAACCACCATTTCCTCAAAGATTTGAAGTTTCCAACAAGAAGGAAGAAAATTAGGACACAACCTTTGACATCTCAAATCAACTAAAGCATATATGTTTCCACATACCCCTATTTCAGGCCATAAATGATGTCCCAATCTATGGCAAGGCAATCAAAAAAGCATGCCTCAAGAAGCCAGGCAGGAAGAAGAAAGACCCCACTATGGTTCATGTGGTGGGACAACTAGCTGACATCATGCTTGGTAAAGTGACTATCCCTAAGTACAATTACCCAGGTAGTCCTATGGTAGCAATTGTTATAAATGGGATTCAAATAAAGAATGCTCTAATTGATTTAGGGGCAACAATAAATGTAATGACCAAGGACATCCTACAACAACTAAACGTTGCAAACATGAGATCTACTCCTATTGTCCTGTAGCTTGCTGATAGTTCTACTATTAAGCTTCATGGTATAGTGGAGGACCTTGTGGTAATTCTAAACTCCTTGGAATACCCAATAGAATTCATGATTATTTCTCCTAAAGCTACACTAGGCGAGTATCCCATTATTCTTGGAAGGCCACAGGTAGCAACTGCAGATGCATATATTGGATGTCGGTTAGATGACATGACCATTTCTGATGGGAAGAGTACCAAAAAATTTATTCTTTATCCTCCTACTCAACCATCCCATGATGAGGATAATCCTATGTGGCCACTTGTTGGTGAAGAGGCCGAGGGAGTTAATTTTGTGGCACAACTTATGATGTTAGGTAGAAGCTCCTTCATGCAACTTCAAGACGAAGATGAAGTATTGGTTAACATTATTTAGAACCATTGTGAAGTGTAGGAAGCATCATCTTCTCATTCTGCTACTCTAGTCAAGACACTTTTTCCTGCTCTTCCTGCAACCACTGTTCCTACAAACGTTCTTCCTGTAGACACTCTTCCTGCATCCACTATTCTTGTAGATGGACTTCCTACAGCAATATGTATGTCCCATGCATTGCTTCCATATGAACTCAAGGTACCATGTTTCAATGAAGAAGCTATGACAGAGTCAAACACACAAGTACAGGTGTCAGAAGGAAAGTATATGAATGTTAACAGCAAACTGAGTGAATAACAACAATTGTTATTGGCAAACTTATTGAGGACCCATCAACATGCATTTGCGTGGGACTATCATGAGATGAAGGTATTGGATCATAAGCTTTGCACTAATAGAATTTACATTTGATATGATTGCACCCCAGCAAGGTAGCCACAAAAAAGAATTAACCCTGCACTGAGAGAAATTGTCAAAGGAGAATTGCAGAAATTGCTAGATGTGTGATTTATCTACCCAATTTTAGATAGCCATTAGGTGTCTCCATTAGTAATTGTGCCTTAAAAAGGAGGGAAATGGAAAGTTTTTGTTTATTACAGGGAACTTAATGCTACTACCAAAAAGGACCATTTTCCCTTACATTTCATAGATCAAGTTTTGGACTCACTTGCAGGAAAACAATAATTTTCTTTTCTAGATAGATTTAGCGGCTACAACCAGATCCAAATTGCACCAGAGGACCAGGAAAAGAACACCTTTACCTTTCCATGGGGGACCTATGCTTACTCGTTACTCCCATTCAGCTTATGCAATGCACCTACAACTTTTCAGAGGGAAGTCATTAGCATACTTTCAAACATTTCTCATGATTGCATAGAAATTTATATGGATGATTTCACCACCTATGGTGTTGATTTCAATTAAGCATTGGAAAATCTCAGGAAAGTCCTACGTAGATGTGAATATCACAATCTCTCTTTAAATAGTGAAAAGTGCTTCATGATGATGCAGGAAGGTGTAGTTCTTGGACACTACATCTCTCACAAAGGAATTCAAGTAGATCCTACGAAGATTGAGGTAATCACAAATCTACCCACACCTACAAAATAGAAGGATGTTAGGAGTTTCTTGGGCCATGTAGGCTATTATAGGTGTTTCACCAAGGATTTTAGCAAAATAGTAGCACCATTGTATACCCTCCTCACTAAAAAAGTTGAATTCCAGTGGACTGAAGATTGTGACAAGGCATTTTCTGATATGAAGGTAGCCTTGACTCATGCTCCTATACTCAAAGGACCTAATTGGGAGCTTCCTTTCCATGTTTATACAGATGCATCAGATTATTCCATAGGAGAAGTCTTCGGATAGAAAGAAGGAGCTATTGAAAATTTCATTTATTTTTTTATCAAAAATTTGCAAGGAGATGAATTCAACTATACAGTGATAGAGAAAGAAATGTTGGCAGTGATCCATGCCCTGAAAAAAATTCAAGCATTACATAACAAGCTACAAAATATTTTTGCACACTAATCATGTAGCTGTTAGATATCTCATGAATAAACCTTTGATCATAGGTAGGCTAGCAAGATGTTTATTGTTGATGCAGGAGTTTGATATAACCATTGTGGATAAACCAAGGAAGGCCAATGTTGCAAATTTTCTCTCAAGGCTAACTACATTAGAAGATAATAAAGCCATAGATGACTCTTTTCCTGATGAGCATCTATTCTTCATTAGTGTACAAACACCATGGTATGTTGACATAGCTAACTATCTTGGCACAAGTAGAGTTCCTCCTCACTTCTCTCCAAAAGAGAGAAAGGAACTCATTGAAAAATATTTTCCTTTCTCATGGATTATTGGATGTTTGTTTTATATTGGACCAAACCATGTCATGAGGAGATGTGTGAGAGAAGATGAGAGATATGACATTTTACATGCATTTCACAATGAACCATGTGGAGGAAATTTTTTAGTCAAGAGGACAACAATGAAGATTTTGAACACGGGATATTACTAGCCAACACTCCACAAGGATGCAAGAAGGTATACCATAAAATGTGATAGATGTCAAAGAATGGGTATAACAACTAGATCTGATGAGATGCCACTTTTCCCTCAGGTAGTAATCACTCCCTTTGACAAGTGAGGATTGGATTTTTTAGGACCCATTGACCCTCCATCAAATGGTAAGTCTTATATCCTGGTATGCACTGATTATGTAACTAAATGGGTAGAAGTTAAGGATATGAAGCATGCAAGAGATAACAAGGTTGCAAAATTTCTTTATGAGGAGATTTTCACAAGGTATAGAGTTCAAAGAGAGATAGTGACTAATCAAGGGACTTAGTTCACATCAACCCTTGTTGCAGCACTAGTTAATGAGTACAACATAAGACATATTAAGTCTACTCCTTATCAAGCCCAGGCCAATGGTCAAATTAAGGTGACCAACAGAGAAACTAAAGCTATTCTGAGCAAAATTGTAGCTATCCATAGAAAGGACTGGGCAAATAGAATACCAGAAGCTATTTAGGCCTATAAAACTACTTGGAAAACAACTACAGGCTTCACTCCATTTCAATTGTTGTATGGAAAAATAGCCATGATTCCCATTGAATTTGAACATAAGACTCTTAGGACTGTAGTAGATTTGGGGATGGATATCTCTGAGGCACAAAGAGAAAGAATTTTGTAGTTGAATACTTTGGATGAGATGAGGGGAGAAGTCTTGCATCACATGGAGGTAGTGAAAAATTATAGAATCAGGTGGCATGATAAATTTATCAAGGACAAGAAATTACAACCAAGAGACTGGGCATTGCTTTATTATTCTAGATATCAGGACAATGCTGAAAAATTATAGAGAAGGTGGCTAGGACCATATGAGGTTGCTAAAGTATTCCCTGATGGTGTTGTTCAACTCACTACTATTGACCCAGTCAGATTCTTGAGTTGCTTGTCAATGGTCATCACCTCAGATTATATAACAAGCCAACTTCCAAGGAGGAGTTCCTGTAGCAATTCACTCAACATGTTGCACCTGAGCTTCCTGCAACTAAAGGAAGTGGACCTATTGTCCCTCCTTCTAGCTAATTAAGGTATGTACATGTCATAATAAAGAATTCCACTTATGTGGGAGTCCATTCTTCACCAATCTGCGCATCCATTTCCACCTTTCTCTCTCTTCCATCACATCACTTCATTCCACTCCACCTCATTCCACCTCATTTTCATTAATTGCTCAACTTATTTCCTAAAGAGGAAAATGATACTTTCTCAACAATATTTGCAACAAATCCTCCACACATTCAAGTATGTGCACACTAATTACTATATCTTAATTGTCTTTTAGTGCATTCATTTAATTGATGTATGTTAATATGGACATTCACCATAGCATGCCATTATTCCCTACCCTTGTCAAATCATCATTTTGCATGTGAGGACACATGCCCAAATTTAGGTTGGGGGGAGGAAATGATGTGAATACTTTTCCCACATGTCAGTCCATGCTGGTCTATTTCAACAAAATTTAAATTGAGCTGCTTTGAAATTTTAGTGAGAGGATGGCTCGCATGTGTGAAGTGACACCAACTACCACTGCCATTTCTCTCCATCATATATTTCCTTTATTAATTCTTCCTTGCCATTATTAACCCTATCACAATATCAAGTTGTAAACAAAAGGTAAAAAGGGAAAATTCAGTCGACATTGGCATTGGAAATTTAGTAAGTGTTGTAGGAAGGAAACCATAGAGTGATTGTTTGCTTGCATACAATGGGAGGTGGGTTAATTTGAAATGAACCCACAGTGCACAATGTATTACTAGAGGATGCACCCTACCTAGCCAAATTTAGGAACTGTGGCTGGTTAGATTATTTCATGAAGTTGGATGGTTTTGATGAAAGAATTGCACTAGAATTCACCCAGACATTGTTTGAAGGAAAATCCACGGTAAAAGGGTTGGAAGTATTGGCTACCGAATAAAGAATTGCAGAGGTTATAGGGTTACATGTTGATGGTAAAGATTACCATATTTCCAGAGACACCAAGTTAGTCAGGGCCAAATTTATAGAACCAAGCGACCCTCCATTGAGCATAGATAAACAAGGGGTGAAGAGAATGTCTCTACTCAAGCCATGGAAGTAGATAGTTGTTTATGTCATAAAATATATCACCTTTTAAGGATGCCAGTCAAATCTACATTCCATGAATTTTAAACTCTTGAATCACATGAGGCACGGGAGGAGGATGAATGTGTTGAACATGCTATGCAACCTTCTTTCAATCATGGTGGTCGAGACTCAAAAAGGTAGGGACAATTATGTTTCCCACCATTGTTTGATTAAATTTCTAGCTGAGAAGTTTCTACATGATGTATCTGGAATGACCTAGGAAGAATTCATAAAAATTGATCAAATTAAGCCTGAGCACTTGCAACCTAGGGTTTTACATCAACCCCGTAGGTCTAGTAGGAGATTGAGCACTGCTGAAGCCACTCTTAGTGCTTCAACCTCTGGTGCAGGCCCTAGTGCAAACCCTCCTATAGTAGAAGAAACCATAGAAATTGGCTCTTCTGGGATAGAGCACTTAGACAAAGAAATTTCTCCTCCAGATTCTGATGATGATGTTCCACTTGGCCTCCTAATGAAAACTAGGGCACATAAAAGAGAGGCAGAAGTGAGAAAAGGAAAAGAAAAAAAGAAGCTAGTAGAAAAAGAAGTACCAAGCTCTAGGAAGTGGAAGGCTAACACTGTTCATCCTGCAGCCAAAGAAAAACATGAGAGCACTCCCAAAAAATCAAGACCAGCTAGGCCAACCTTTGGTACACCTCCACAAGAAATCCAAAGTCTAGAGAAATATCACAGGGGGACACAAAAACTCCAATGGGGTAGGTGAATATCAAGGAAGAGGATGTATTTAAGATGGCAACAAACATAACATTGGTAGATCTTACTAAAACTTTAGCACAAGTGGAGAATCAAGGGTATGAGGAAAATAAGGATTTCCTACACAAGAGATCCTACAGCAAGAGTTCTTGCAACAAGATTTCCTGCAACAATAGCAAAAAGAAGAACAATCAGTACCCCTGCATCCAGAATTGATGGGACAACCTGAATCCTTGCAGTTAATACTATATGGAGAGCAAGCATTAGTGTCAGAGAAAATGTTGGTGGGAATGCATAAACCCCCTGATTTCTCAATCCACATGGTAGCTATGCATTTATGGAAAGAGATGCAAAGAAGAGAAGAAGAATGGAAGGAGGATAAGTGAATATTGAAGAAGGAAATTCAAAAGAAAGATGAGGAGATTGAAGACAGGGATGTAGAGATTTCCACCTTGAAGAAGAATGTGGATGATATTGCAGCCTTAGTACCACAGATTTTAGAGTGTAGGGCCCCTCCAAGGGTCTATGCACTACATTTGAAGGAGAAATATATTTCTTTTAAGCTAGAAAGAATTGTCTCAGGTTTGAACCCTTCTATTGAGACTCCTGTTGAATTTTTCAATGCTTATCGAATTGCTTCCCCTAAAATGAAGAATTTGTTGTGTGAGTTTTATTTGCATAATTATGCTGTGACTCAAGACCATGATTGGAATCCACTGTTGTATGTTGGTGATGTCTAATTAAGGGAATTTATGTCTTGGGTACAAAATGAGATTAGTTGGGGACAACAATATGGGGCTTATAAGCAATTGGAGTCCAACATCCCTCTGCCCATCAGGGCTGAATCAAGGAATCCAAGGGACATTTACAAGGAATGGCACATAATGCTTTTCAGACCTAGCTATGGTAATAGGATTATGCCTTGGATAGAAGCAGTCTACAGTGAGTATGAGGTAAAGGCAAAAGTAAAAGAGGAAACCATGAAGAGATACCTCTCACAAAGATGGAACAACCTAACTGATGAGCTAAAATAGGATGAGCCTCATTCCATCCAGAACTATGTTGGAACACTTAAGAGAATTGATAGATATATATAGGTTGGAAGAACATAGGGACGATTTTGGCTTCCCCTAACTTTTCAGCCACCCTCTTGATGTGGTCCTTACCAAAATTTAGGTTTTACAACTATGATATTGTTGTAGAGAGACAGAGATGGAGCAGATTGGACAAATTGGGAGGATTCTATTGGGACCCTGATTCATGAACAACAAACACTGATGTAGGGTAGTTGTCAATTCCAAATTTCAGAGCATTGGCCAAGTAGAAGAACAACCCTTCCCCTGCCAGAGGACCAGCAAGACCTTGGGTTGGGGGGAGTGATGAGCCTATTTTATGGTTTAATTTTTGGGTAGAATTTATGATTCATTTATTGAAGTTATCATGGACCTTGACGTTAAGTGTTGATATTTTTATGATATTTAGTCAAAACTATAGACATTGGGCCTAATCTTATTTATGAAAATATTTAATGACATTGGCATGTTATATGGACTATCTATATTAATTATGCATGTGATTAATGAATTTTCTTTAAGGTAGTTATAGATATGCAATTATTGTGTGTGCTAACATTGCCATGCAGATATAATTTAAAGATACTAAATTGAGAAAGACACTACTAGCTGGGCATGCACCATAATGTCCAACAAGGGAATTGTTCAAAGGTCAAAGGAGGACGACGTCAAGATATTCCCCATGCAAATCAAATGTAACTTCCTTGTAGTGGACTTTAATTCTATTGAGCAAGTTTTCGTGTTATTGCTACGATAAATCTGCGAACACGTCTGACTAGATTCCATGTGCATGTAACTGCCTCTCCATTTTCTTTGTTTTTCCTAAATAGGAGTCCTCCCAGTTCGTGGATTTGACCACCTTTCTTAGTTGGTAGTATAAATAAGGATCAAATTATCCTTTTCAGGAGGTTGTGTGATCTAATATCATAATTTCATTCTTAATTTTTAGTGATATAGTTATGCTACTCTTTTGTACTCATGTTTCCTGATGAATAAAATAAAGTTATGAGTTTGAGCATTTGAGTTTTCATTAGTAGTAGAGGATACTCATCCAAGGGGGGCAACTTGGTGAGAAATCTATCCTTAGCTTAGTTTATCCTAGTTGTTACTTTCTATTAAATAATTAGTTAAGAATCTAGTGCTGACTATTCCTACAGCCACTAGAATTCCATTATGTGACTATTCCTCTAGCTAAAGTAGGCAGAGTAGTTTTCTATTTTTTGTTCATATTTTCATTTATTTCATGCATTTCAAGCTTATTATGGTTGTTGGTTGATTTTTACCATTTATGTTATTCCTTTCCAAGCAATTTACTTTCAGCATTGCATCTTTTGCAACTATAGAATGAAATTGGCTACTTTGAGTTCCTAGTGCACATATTGTGCTAACCCATTTCAAGTCCACGTCCCTGGGTTGACAAGTTAAATGCACCTTCATGATGATTGAATGGATATTCAGTTTAGATGTCCAATCTTTGAATCACAACTGTAAGAGATTAGTTGTTAAATCATTGTAGGAGGCCAACAACAACAATGTTTGATAAGTTGCATTAATTATGCAATGTAAAGTAATGCTTTTAGTTTTAAATATATGCAATGCAATGTAATCAATGATATCAATATGTTTCTTAAAATGCAATGTAATTAGCAATATGGATATGTTTGAAAAATGCATTACTTTTCTTGTAGTATGGAGGTAGACATGTATGAAAAATGTTGTAGCACAAACATGTTTGATAAGATGCATTTGTAGACATGTTCAAAAAATTTAGTAGCATAGAATAAGGTAATGATTTTATTTGAAAGAATGCCTCAAATAAATGTGGTGTCATGTTGATGTCCATCACCATGAGACCACATTTCTTGAAGGAATTTTTCCAAATATCTCACCGCCTTCTTTCATAAAATGCTCCGGTAGACATGTATGAAAAATGCTAAGGTATACATGTATGAAAAATGTTATAGCATAGACATGTTTGATAAGATGCTTTGGTAGACATGTACGAAAAATGTGGTTGTATGGAAAAAGGCATTGAGTTTTTTGAAAGAATTCCTCAAAAAAATGTGGTCTCTCATGGTGATTTCCATCACCATGAGACCACATTTCTTGGAGGCATATTTCCAAACAACTCGTTGCCTTCTTTCATAAAATGCTTTGGTTTGTTCTATAAAATGCAATGTAATCAGTGATATCAATATGTTTCATAAAATGCATTAATTACTTTTGTTCTATGTGTGTTTGTGAACATGTAGCATTCAACGTCATTCCAAGAAAATGAACAAATGATCTAACACTAGAAGAATGTGTAGGAAAAAATGAGAGACGAAAATAAAAAATACAAGCTTGTGAAGCAAAGGAATTGTAGCCCATACAACAAGAAATTCCTGTGCAATCTAAGAGAGATGTCCAATTGGTAGCACAAAGGGAAAGAATGAACAAATTTAGTGTAAGGACACAAATGGATCTCAAATTTGGGGGCATGTCATCAACCATAGGTGAAGTTCAATGCACATCTCCAATTGAAGACACACCAGCAACATCATGTGGTTTCCAAGTACATAGAAAATCAAATCTACAGTTGAAGACACACCATCAAGAAAATTGGGTTTGAAAGTACATCAGCAAAAACATCTCTATTTGAAGGCACTCCACAAATGACTCAAGTTGGAGGTACAACATTTTTTACATGTCAATCTCAAGGTATGTCATCAATTGCACCTCTGATTGAAGGTGTGTGATTTATCCCCGATGTTTTTGACATTCCTAATGTTGACACAAATTTACATTTGAGAACTCCTCCTAGAGTTTTGCATAGAAAACCTAAATTTTTTATTGATATTGATTCCAATGTTTTGAAATGGATGCCTAATAAGATTCCAAAATGTTCATGTCAAAGATATGCAAAGAGGATATGGAGTTTATTTTTTGAGAAGCTAAGTGAGGGTGGAAGATGCCAAATATTTGTTGAAATGGTGAGGCAACTCAAATGTAGGCCCACCTTGAAGGCTCTTGGGCTAAGAGTTTCGAATGACTCAAGTGAAAATTCCACTGTAAAGAACCTGATGATTGCATACGAGAGTGTGGGTTCTACCTCATGCATGAAGGATAGTTGTGCCACACGACATGTGATGACAAACAACACTATTAAGCAATCAAACAAGGAACAAGGTGAACCTTACAAAGACAAGTAAGTCTTTCAAAATAAGTAGATCTCTAATGAGATCCAAAGGAAGGCATGAAAGAGTGGAGGATCCAAATAGTAATGAGTTATGGGAATTCTCGGGTAGAGTGCCACAGAAAGATGAAAGAATTTCTCAAGCCTTAAGATCTATAATAGTATATTATTGGAAGGATAACACATGGACCTCTCCCAATCAAAGAGATGTTGTAAGAAGGAGAATTGGTAGTAAAATCTGTGAGCCACATCCAAAGCATTATTTGGATACCACTCAAACCCAATTTTTTGCTTATTTTGTATGAAAGTTTCCTGAAATTAAAATATGTCAAAGGTCTTTTGAAATACTAAAGAATTTTTTATGTCAAAATAAATCACACATGCACTACTTGTTGTTGCAGAGTACATATTGAGTTTTCTAACCATTATGATGTGTATCAATGTATATGTGTAGATATGCATACTAACAATGTTTTGGAGGAATGTAACATAAGGCTTCCACCTAGATATTCAAGGGAATTCTTATCTTCCATTTTATGTGAAAAAGTGGATGGTAAAATTTTTTACAAGTCATGTTTGGATGGCACATGTGATCATTGTGGTGGCATGCAACATTTTCCAATTTTCTAACACATGGCTCGTACACACACAATTGGAAACGAAATTGTGGAATTTGGAAAATACAAGATAGTGTCCTACAGTCTAAAAGATGGGAAAGAAGCAAAGAAGTGTGAATTGGTCAGTGATAAGATTCTAGTGTATTAGTTTATGGGCATTTTCCTTGATCAATTGGTCTATGAGTATGCAAGGCATACCCATAGAGCTCGATGGTTGGACTCATAGTTCAAGTTATGCAAGGACACATTTCCACTTCATAGCATTATTTCAGTTGTCAACTTCACAGAGAACTACACACTACAGCCACAGAACAAGGTGTAATCACAGTAAAACTCCACATAGGTTGTTATATTTGTGCATATAGCATTCATTCATGCAACTAATAGCATAGAGGATAACAAGAAATTTTTGAGGGAGTATCAATTTTACATCAATGATGATCACAAACTCTACAGATTTTGTGCAAGGTTGCTTTTAGATGTTTTATGTTGATCTAGCTAGTAGGGACATATCATATGGTAAGATAGTTGTACATTTTAATTCAAGAACTCTAGAATGTTTTACTGGTTGAGCAGGATGCATATGATCAATGGTGTTTCCAATATGTGGAACTTCTCAGAGTTCAGGAATTGAAAGGGAGAGCATGATGGAGCAGGTGCATGTATCAAAAGAGCCTTATTATGAGAAGAGTTAAAGTACAAAGATAGTGTAAAGTTGACATGTGCAAGATCAGTTATCGAGTGGTGCAATCATGCAATGGGTTCAAGTAGTGAAGGTAATTCTTTAGTTCGTAGATTTTTTCATTTAGTAGATAATACTAACATTGCAAAATATGAGGATTGTTGTACACTAATAGGATCAAGTGAGCTACACTCTTTTAGAAGCTCCAATGCAGGTACATGGACTATCCATATGTGGAAGATTGCATGCTTTTGTTCTACATGTACACTTCACCCATGGAATGATTGTGAGTCAACTGAGTGGGTTGACGAATGGTCTATAAGAAGTCTAACCCCACTTGACACTTATCAGCTCATGATGGCTCTACAAATCACAGAAATGCAATCATTCGTTGGACTTAATCATGTATCAGACCTACTAGAACTAGGTAATATATGTTACTTTAGGTTTTATTTTGATGTTGATTAAATACATCTAACAAGATGAATATATCAATGCAAGGCATGTTTATGCAGTGATTGAAGATATAGAAAATGAAGAGGGTACAGATTATTACCTATGTCATTGTATCAAGGCCAAAAATAAATTAGAGGCCCCAGTTATAGATGGAGAAAACATAGAATATCCTACAGGATCAATGGTTGTTACTGGAACATGGCTTAGAAGGTACCCAGTTAAGAATGTTGCAGTTTGGTTGTTTGAGGAATTCGACAAGCATTGCACCTTGTCATTGTAGCCAACATTCTTTTGATCAAATATAAGGGTAGACCTGTGAACAAGAACTTGTGGAAAGTGCATGAGTCTGACCACAAGGAAATACTTGACACAATAAAGAGTAGAGCAGACCCGGATGGTTCCCTAGATTGATTTGTAAGTATGCAAATTGAATTTGTAAAGTCATGTTATTGATCACTTTCTTTCAAGTGTTTAACTTTGATTGTAGAAGGGTTTACAAAATTGCATTATTGTTAATTTGCAAAATGATAATTATATGTTTCTCTCTATTGACTACCTTTAAGTTGGTATTCTCTATTGGTGTTCAATGTCATATTCATTTAGGACTATCATTGATGCATTTGTGACTGTAGGTTATACTTAATATTATCAACTTAAGAAAATAAAAACACCGGTTGTTGGTGCAAGTATTCAATGGTATGAGAAACATTAGTTGTTGGCGCATTTCCTAGTTTTCAATCTTCTCTTTCTTTTCTATTTCATAGATTTCTCATAATCTTATATGCTACATGTTTTATGTTAATTATGTCAGCGATATATTTGAAATTTATACGTAGGATCATTGAGAGATGAGAAAGTAGTGAAAGATGGGCCGCATCACCATTGTAGGACCTTTAATCAATCTACTTATAGCATGCATGAAGGTGATAATATATTTGGTCAGAAGGTGTATGTCTGACATTATTCAGTTATTGGTATTTTAAAAAATTTTATGTGAGTCCATGTCTAAAATTCTTACATGCAAATGTGTATATTCCTTAATATATGCCTCAATTATGTGTATATTACATTTAAAGTTAGTTGTAATGGTTTATGGTTTACATTTAAAGTTGTCTTGAAGGAAAGGTATGTGGATTTACGAAAAAATATGAAACAATGTCTTCTATCATACAAAGGCATATTTTCTTGATCATCTATAAACCCTACAACTGCTTCCATCATCATTATTTGACATTAAAACTTGATCAACCCTTCCTCATTTAGTATGCTTCAACTCAAGGCTAAAGTTTGCATCAGAAGGTTGTGAACTCACCTTTCCAAATAATATGTCTCCACTATATATATAAGTCTAAACCAATAAAATGGGATCCATCATTGTCAAGCTTATCTACTCTTAGGTTTTCTGTGTTTGGCTTTCCAAAATCTACTCTAATATTCGATGATTTTTAAAGTCACTGTCATCATGATCTATCTATTTACATAATCTCAATCACCCTTCAAGGGCTTCATTGAAAATCAATGCACAAGACATCTTAGTACACCTTGCCAGCATTGACAACGTAGCCTAGTGGGCATTAAAGGAAGGAAAAACACACCAACAAGGGTAGAACAACATGAACAGTGGGGACAACAATGTTTCAATACCCTCCAATGCCTTTGAAAACTCCCAAACATTCTTCAACAAACCGATCTCTCCAAAGATATAGTCACTTGGAATTTGGTGCTTGCGTAATATATGGTGGTTGTCTATTTATTGTCATTAAAAGTGAAGTTGAAACAACAAAATTCAAACAACAAGCTTAAGTGATGGAAAAGTGAACTTATGGTGGTTGTCTATTTATTTCCTTTTATTTCTCTCCATGAAAATGTGTTTGTTAAAGTGAAGTTGAAACAATAAACTTAAGTGATGGAAAAGTGGTAGAGTCATTAAAAGTGTGTGTTTTTGCAATTAGAGTCAAAAGGTCAATGGAAAGGACTTTGAAGTGAATGTTTCCAAGAAACTTCATTCAAAGTAAGGAGATTTCCAAATTTTCCAAGGATTTACACATGTGGTAATAAATAGTTTTTAGTAACTTTTAGCTTATTTAGGTGAGGCACTTATTTTTGCTCTAAGCTACGAAAAACCAACGAAATCCCTTAAGAGTCCAAAGTGCAAAATGGTTGCAATCTTCGATGGGTTGTTACTCGAACATCGTGAAGCTAAGAAAATTCTCATCTGAGCTTATGGGATCACTGTGGGCCCCTCTAAAATAACCTCTCTCCGTTTCGCTAACTCGAAGGTTTTTTTCCATGGTGGCAACTTTTCACTTGGGGAAAAAGTTATCAAATGCAAGTAGTGTAAAGTTACAAAGTGGTCCAACTTTTTTTTTGCAACTCATGTGACCAAACGAACTATTCCAACTCATATGGATGAGTACGTTTACATTAGGTATGGTCCTCTTTTGCACCAAAACACACTGAATTGCTCTGAGCTATGTTCAACGGACAAAATCCCTTAAGAGTCCAAAGAGCAAAATGGATGCAATCTTCGACGTGGTGTTACTTGAACACTATGACACTTAGTAACTTCCCATCTAAGCCTATGGGATCATGTTGGGCACCTTTATAATAACCTCTCTCAGTTCTTTCTAACTCAGAGGTGTTTTCCCGTCGTGGCAACTTTTCACTTCGGAAAAAAGTTGTCAAATGCAAGTAGTGTAAGTTGCAAAGTGGTGCAACTTTTGTTCTGCAACTCGTGTGACCAAATGAATTGTTCCAATGCAGCCAAGTGGGTACTTTTACACTAGGAATGGTCCTCTTCGTACCAAAACACGCCAAATTCTCTGAGCTACATTTAACTAGCAGAATCCCTTATGAGTCCAAAGTGCAAAATGACTGCAATGTTCGATGGGGTGTAACTTGGATACCATAATGCTTAGAAACTTATTGTCTAGGCCTATGGGATCATGTTGGGACCCTCTATAATAACCTCTCTCTATTTTTCCTATCTCTAAGGCATTTTCTTGTGGTGGAAACTTTTCACTTGGGGAAAAAGTTGTCAAATGCAAGTAGTGTAAAGTTGTAATGTGGTGCAACTTTCATTCTACAACTCATGTGACCAAAAAAATAATCCAATGCATCTAAATGGGTATGTTTATGCTAGGAGTGGTCCTGTTTCACACCAAAACATGTTGAATCACTCTGAGCTACATTCAACCGGCATAATCCCTTATGAGTCCAAAGTGAAAAATGGTTGTAATCTTCGACGGGGTGTTACTCAAACACTATGATGCTTAGAAACTTCTCATCTAAGCATATGGAATCGTGTTGGGCCCCTCTACATAATATTTCTCATTTTTTGCTAACTTAGAGGCGTTTTCCCATGGTGGCAACTTTTCACTTGGGGAAAAAGTTGTCAAATGCAAGTAGTGTAAAGTTGCAAAGTGGTGCAACCTTCATTCTACAACTCATGTGACAAAATGAACTATTTTAATGCATCTGGGTGGATACGTTTATGCTTGGCATGGTCCTTTTTTGTACCCAAACATGTCGAATCGCTCTGAACTACGTTCAACTGGAAAAATACCTTAAGAGTCAAAAGTGAAAAATGGTT
Source organism: Sequoia sempervirens (assembly GCA_007258455.2). Classification (NCBI taxonomy): domain Eukaryota; kingdom Viridiplantae; phylum Streptophyta; class Pinopsida; order Cupressales; family Cupressaceae; genus Sequoia; species Sequoia sempervirens. Next base: position 175,739,290 of record VDFB02252616.1, on the reverse strand, counting down.
GCAATCTTCAACGAGCTTTACTCAGACACCATGATGCTTAGAAACTTCTCATCTGAGCCTATGGGATTGTGTTGGGCCCCTCTACAATAACCTCTCTTGGTTTTCGCTATTTCAGAGGAATTTTCCCATGGTGGTGACTTTTCACCTAGGGAAAAAGATGTCAAATGCAAGTAGTGTAAAGTTGCAAAATGGTGCAACTTTCATTCTGCAACTCGTGTGACCAAACAAAATTTTCAAACACATCTATATGAGTAATTTTATGCTAAGAATGATCCTCTTTCACACCCAAACACACTGAATCGCTTTGAGCTACTTTCAACAAGTTGATTCCTTTAAGATTTTGAATTGCAGTTGTTGTCACTAAATAGTGCACCCTTACTGAGATGCAAAACTCAACCTACTAGTGAAACATTGCATCTGGATATTCAATATCCATGATGTATGATTTTTCATGCTCTAGAGTTATAAAACATGATGTAGTGGCAATTATAGGACCATGTTTCCCAATTATTTGTCATGTTATTTCATGCATAGAAAATGGAAGGAGGTTTTTTAACTCATTTAAATGACGAATATGGGAGAAATGTGATAACTGCAAATGGGTGATGCATCTAGAAATCAAGCTTATATTGTTGTTCATACACATCTAATATTCTTCAAAATATCATTAAAACTAACATGTGCATTGATTTGATTTAATGAGACATCAAGTGTTGTGATATTAGTATATACTTGAATACATTTTGTTGGTTGGATCAACAACTATCATGTGTTTTGATGCATGTTCATACAAGTTCATAGAGGTATATATATATGCTCGTGAGGTTTGAAACATCCATTTGTTCTATAGATGCAAATACAATGATTGCTAAACTTTAGAATCAGAACCATTAGTTGTTGGGTGCCAACGTCAACCATGAATTAAAATCAATACATTTTTCTATGATATTTTTTTATGGAAAGGATCTCTTACAGTTCATTTGAAACCTTTTGGTGTTAAAACCCTTGCCACTAGATAACAATAGAGCTCAAGAATCATGAAGCATACACACAAATATATGAAGTATACAGATGAATCATGAAGAATACACCCTTGCTGAGCTTAAGATTTTGAACTGCAGTTGTTGTCACTAAATAGTGCACCCTTGCTGAGATGCAAAACTCAACCTACTAGTGAAACATTGGATCTGGATATTCAATATCCATGATGTATGATTTTTCATGCTCTAGAGTTATAAAACATGATGTAGTGGCAATTATAGGACCATGTTTCCCAATTATTTGTCATGTTATTTCATGCATAGAAAATGGAAGGAGGTTTTTTAACTCATTTAAATGACGAATATGGGAGAAATGTGATAACTTCAAATGGGTGATGCATCTAGAAATCAAGCTTATATTTTTGTTCATACACATCTAATATTTTTCAAAATATCATTAAAACTGACATGTGCATTGATTTGATTTAATGAGACATCAAGTGTTGTGATATTAGTATATACTTGAATACATTTTGTTGGTTGGATCAACAACTATCATGTGTTTTGATGCATGTTCATACAAGTTCATAGAGGTATATATATATGCTCGTGAGGTTTGAAACATCCATTTGTTCTATAGATGCAAATACAATGATTGCTAAGCTTTAGAATCAGAACCATTAGTTGTTGGGTGCCAACGTCAACCATGAATTAAAATCAATACATTTTTCTATGATATTTTTTTATGGAAAGGATCTCTTACAGTTCATTTGAAACCTTTTGGTGTTAAAATCCTTGCCACTAGTTAACAATAGAGCTCAAGAATCATGAAGCATACACACAAATATATGAAGTATACAGATGAATCATGAAGAATACACCCTTGCTAAGCTTAAGTTTTGAACTGCAGTTGTTGTCACTAAATAGTGCACCCTTGCTGAGATGCAAAACTCAACCTACTAGTGAAACATTGGATCTGGATATTCAATATCCATGATGTATGATTTTTCATGCTCTAGAGTTATAAAACATGATGTAGTGGCAATTATAGGACCATGTTTCCCAATTATTTGTCATGTTATTTCATGCATAGAAAATGGAAGGAGGTTTTTTAACTCATTTAAATGACGAATATGGGAGAAATGTGATAATTGCAAATGGGTGATGCATCTAGAAATCAAGCTTATATTGTTGTTCATACACATCTAATATTCTTCAAAATATCATTAAAACTGGCATGTGCATTGATTTGATTTAATGAGACATCAAGTGTTGTGATATTAGTATATACTTGAATACATTTTGTTGGTTGGATCAACAACTATCATGTGTTTTGATGCATGTTCATACAAGTTCATAGAGGTATATATATATGCTCGTGAGGTTTGAAACATCCATTTGTTCTATAGATGCAAATACAATGATTGCTAAGCTTTAGAATCAGAACCATTAGTTGTTGGGTGCCAATGTCAACCATGAATTAAAATAAATACATTTTTCTATGATATTTTTTTATGGAAAGGATCTCTTACAGTTCATTTGAAACCTTTTGGTGTTAAAATCCTTGCCACTAGATAACAATAGAGCTCAAGAATCATGAAGCATACACACAAATATATGAAGTATATAGATGAATCATGAAGAACACACGTGAACACATGAATTATACATTGGAAGAATGAAGAATGCACATGAATACACACAATATACATGAAGTATACATGTGAATAAGTGAAGCATACATGTGAATAAGTGAAGCACAAGTAATTGAAGAATTGCAAAGGATACAAAGCACTAGGAATGAAGTGTATTTACACAATATGCATTAGATGGAGCTTAATGAGCAATCGATAGTAATTATTTAAGTATTATATGTAAACAAAACCCATGCATACAACATTCAAGAATACAATTTACACAATATGCATGATAACATCATTCAAGAATGGTAGTGGCAAAATAATATGTTCTTTCATAAAAAATTCGTAAGGCTATACAACGATATATATTGATAAAATTATATACAATATATCCAAAAAATCCATGCATGCTTACTACAAAAGATCCATATGGACATAAAATGTCACATATATATTGATAGTACAAAACACATGTTCCAAAATGCCACATAGGCATACAAAAAAAGACCCAAATACATAGTCTTTTCCCTCTAGGGGAAGGAAAAATATCTTGTACTACCTTAGAAATTCGGCTAGATGGAGTGCATGTTGGTCCTCTTGTCTTTCAAACACACTCACTAGACCTCCTCTCTAGACTCCTTTGGAGCTGCACCTAATACAATAAAAAGTATAGATGTTAATACATAGAAATTAAATTATGGAATGACATAATAAAATAGTCACTTACCACATACAAATAGTCATCATGCACATTTACAACATTACCATACCCATGATCTAGAGTGACACCCACCTGTAGTAACCATCAACATAGAAATTAAACTACATGTACAGGTATCATGAAAATTTTCAATAATAGACCATAAAAGAGAAAATACAATGTCAAATTGACTAATCTATTGCATACCTCTCTCAAAGGATCAAAACTGGCTATTGTTGCAGCAACTCATGGTCCATCATGCCACCAACATTGCTAGGATTGTCTGATGTCAACAACTGAAAATGAAACAACATATATAATAGTCATATAAAGAAGTTCTTGTATTCCCTTTATAACTATCATAATGAGCAACAAATGAAAATGAAAAGAGCAACAATATGACTTTCATAAATGAACAGGAATTAAAAATGTAAAAGTGCAACAACTTTGTAGATAAAAATGCAGAAAATTCATGCATCATGAGTGAAGAAAATTTTGAAGGAATCTAGTCAAGAGGCTTGTTTTTATGTGTTTTATCTTATTCCTAAGTTGTAGGGGTTGGAGATAAATTTTTCACGTGCAATAGTTCACTAGAAGTCTGATATTGTGGATGTATCAAACATAAAAGTTGACAAAAGGCAGAGAAAGAGTCATGAATGATGTAAAATTATGATTGAACTTGTCCAAAAAATGATGTACAATTGTCAAGAAAGGTCCCTTAGACCTATGGTTCAAAGGTCTTGCTCATATTTGTTAGTTTGATGCAAATTTTTGTGACTATCCCAAGAGGGCAGATTATGCAGTTTAATGTTAAATGTTGCAAGCCATGAATGGTCATGTTGTTGGACATTACTTACGAGTGTTCCATGATCATTTGTATCTCAATTCAAGATTGCCTCGATGTTTCCATTATTTATTTCTTGTCAAAGTGTTGGTCATTACTTTTGGTAAAGTATAAGTCATTGTTAGGGAATTTTCAGTGTGACAAACTGCATGAAGTCAATTAGTGTGTCAAAAGTGATTCAAATATTGTTGTCCCACCATTTTATGTTGTTCCACCCTTTCAAAATGTGCTTTCCATCACTAGTGATCCAATAACTCAAATGGTCAATAGGGATAAAGGATGTGAAGAGGGCTTAAGCCTTGGTTTCAATGAAAACCTTAAAGGGAGTGAATTAAGATAGTCAAGTTTTGTTGAGTCTTGTTCTTCCTCTACATAAATTAATAGGGAATAAAGGGACATACAGTGAAATAAGAGAGGGTAATAGGATGGGAATAGAAGGGTTTAATGGAACATAGGATGGACTGGTATAGATTGATGGGATGAGCTAGGATGGAATAACAAAATATAGGGTGAAAAATTAAAGGTTAATGGGATGGGATTAGTAGGGAATAATGGAACATAGGGTGAATTAGGAGGTGTCTAGGGTTTGAGTATAGTACATGAAGTGGGAATTTGACCTATGTGTAGTAATAATACAGAAGAGTTATAGGACGAAACATGGATAAATATGGTATAACATAGAATGGGTAAAGGAACATAGGGTGGAATATAGGGGATGATGGAATATAGGGTGAAATAATAAAGGGTACAATAAGATGGGAGTAGAAGGGCATAATGAAACATATGATGGACTAGTAGATATTGGTGGGATTGGCTAGGAGGGGATCATGGAAAATAGGGTGAACTATTAAATGTTAATGGGATGGGATTAGGAAGGAATAAAGGGAAAAAAGGTGAATTAGGAGAAGATAATGTGACACAATCAAGAGGGGATGGTGAAACATAGAATGGAATAGTAGAGATTAATTGAATGATCTAGGATGGGATAATAAAACATTTTAATGGTGAACTAGATACTAGAGGTTAATGGGAAGTAATTAGGAGGGAATATTAGACCATAAAGTGAATTATATGATGTCTAAGGTTTAAATATAGGACATGAAGTGGGAACTTGAGGTGTGTAGTAATATTGTATAAGAGATATGGTCAATAATGAGTAGAAGGAAAGGTTTCTTGTAACGATATGTGTATAAGATGAAATATGGAGGAAGGTGGTATAATGTATTATAAGGTGTTAAAGATTGGGATATGTGATATAAAATGGTTAAAATATGTGTGATAAAAGGAATGGAAGAATGAGATGGACATTGAATGGTAAATATAATTAGGATCTCACAAGAGCAACCATTGTTTGTGTTTCTCATCAATTTTTTAGATTCATATACACAAAATTATGAAAAATATCTAACATTATTTTACAACACCTTTAATGAATAAAGGTTACTTGAGTGAAAGTTGTTTGAGGGCATGAATTGCGAGGTGTGGAATTTGAAGGTCCACCAAGAAATTGTTTGACATCCAAAGCATGTTATGAGACAAGCATTCAAATATAACATTCAATTGCTCAAATACAATAATAATATCTTTAATACTAGTTGCATACATGTGGGCTCAACATTGAGAATGAATAAGGGTCTACAGGAATGGAGAACATCTCATGAGCACTCCGACCATAAAATTTCATCATATTGATTCTACTAATTTAGTTATCCTTAAAACTCAAAATATAATTTAATAAACAAAATTAAATTAACTTGTTTAATTTTACCTAAGTATCAATGTCGTATGTATTATTCAGCAATTTTTTTGTCATAGCCATCACCTCTGCAACTTATGTAGATTGTGTAGCTTCATCCTGAACACTCTGATAATCATACATGAAAACAACACTGCAAGCACCACAATGGTGGGGTGGAGCTCAGGGCCTACACGTCTCCTCCACATCAGGCTCTACTAGAGGCCTCACACACAGTATAATGGTCCACCTCTACACTGTCCTTAACAATGGGAGGAACAACAACATGCTCCACCATGGGTTTGGCCAAGGGTCTCGGTGCCAACTATGGATTACGTTGTGCAATAAGTCTATCATGTGTGGAGCCCCCACCTCTACACTAAAAGTCTAAGATGTCAAAATAATTTGGCATCTTATTGAGGAAAAACTCACAATAGAGTTTCCTCAAAATGTATTGTGGTACCTCATGGTTATTGCATGGAGGTTTGTCAAATACCATCCACCACCACTCCAAAAAATTATTTTTAATTAACTCATGGTGGCACCAATAGATGGGGAACCTCTTGCACGCATGAGACAAAGGTGTGTTGGTTCTCGAGTCTGTAAATAGGGCACACAAGTCGGCTTTGCTAGTTTTTTGTTTTTTCACATCTTCATATGAAAAACCACTAGCATAAAATTATCTCATCCCATGCCTCTTATTTGACCAAAAAATTATTTTCTCACTCATTTCTCCTACATGAGATACAATTGACTTCAATGATTTAGAAATCCCTCTCCTATAAGGGTGGGTTTCAGCATGCTCAAATAATCTTCCAATTCATTGTTCAATGTCCCATTTATTGTTTTCAATTTGATTTAGGATATTTTATTGTGCTCCTTGAGGATGCCTATGAATTGATGGAGGGGTTTCAGGTTGTTCTTGTATAGGAGGCTCTTCGTGAGGGGGTGATTGTGAATTCTCAATGTTTGGAAATGGAGATTCATTCCTTGAGAATTAGAACAAAGTATTATTAAAAATACCTATTTCAATCTATATTCTAAATCAAATTTGAAATAGAAACAATAAAAATACATACCTCTTCACAATATTCAACCTCTTTGATGCATTGGTGGCATCCTCGTGAAGAATTGCAAGCTAAGAGTGCAAAAAATGGAAGAGATTTGGCAAGCATGAGTTGCGGAGCTGAAAAACTCCAAGTGAAGCCATGGGTGAATAGAAAATTTACAGTTACAAATTTATTTTTTTGGTTTTAATACAACTTTTCTATTTGGCGTACGCCAAATGAAGTCATTTGGTGCATGCAAAATTTTGACTTGCTCATTTGGGGTGCGTGAAATGCTCTTTTTGGAATTTTTTTTTTTTTTTCAGTTTGGCATCAAAATTATGCGACAGATCCATGCACTTACCCATATTTGATCTACAAATTTAAGGGGGCTAATTAATGTCAGGGTAAAGGTAGACTTTATAGGTGTAACTATAAAGCCTCTTGTGTAAATCTTTAAGGAAATAAAATATTGTTCCTTGGGCATCAAAACTCCAATATTGTTTGAAAAAAATTTAAAGAAAGAATTAAATTCTTATTGGTTCTAAATTAAATATTCTCTTATAGTAAGGTAAAATAAAGCATGTATTGAAGGCCTTCACAAATCTTAATTCTAAGGAAAATTAAAAGTATGATCTTTTTCTCTTTATATTAAATTTCCTTTCATAATGTAACTAGTTAGATGTAATATTTATTCTTCAAAAAAATTATTTATGTATACATAATGTACCAATATATCAATTATAAGTATGCAAATTATATATACAAAAGAATTAATATAAATATTGATATAAATATACCAAATAATGTAAAACACATAATAATAATAATAATAATAATAATAATAATAATAATAATAATAATAATAATAATAATAATAATAATAATAATAATAATAATAATAATAATAATAATAATAATTGTGTACCTTAGAATTTTAACCTACTCTAATGTGCAAAATAACTTAAAAATGCAAGTGATAAAAGACTAAGGACACTTCAAGATTAGCCTAAAGAGTGATAAAACAAGAAGGAAAGTAGATAAAACAAGATGCAAATGATTTCACCTTCCTTGATGTTGATGACTCCTTGGTTGGCCCTTGCTTGGGATGATTTTGTGTGCTCCTTAGATGGCTTCTTGAGTGGCTAAATGCAAGATTGAATATGCAAAATGATCAAAAGGATGGCTAGATGATAGTGAGTGAGTGAGAATGCAAATTGGCAGCATGTAGTTATCAAATGGCTAAGTGTTCCAAAATGCCCTTGAGGAGGGGGTATTTATAGAAGAATTTAAATTCTCTAGAGAATTCAATGGTCAAGATTCATCCAACAAGGTCAAGATGAAGGGCTATGGTGAGTTGAGAACCCACAAGCCCTCACATCTTGACATGTGGATGGTGAAGTGGCTAAGGGGAGATGAGGTGTAAGTGAGGTGTCAAGAAGGTACATGAGGTGGAGGAAGGACAAGCACCTTGGGGAGTGAGAAGATTTCCACAAAAAGGGATTTCTTGTCCCCAAGTGGGAGTGAAAGGGACATTTGAGGAATTTTGGAATTCCTAAAAATCTACATGGGAAAAGGAAAGGTGGTTGAAAACATAAATGTGAATTAAAAATTCACATTCTTAGGAGAATCTAAAGGATAAAAGGTGGGCTCCAAAAAGGTGGGACTTGGTCACATCTGGAGATTGTGACAAGTCCAAGGTTCTAGAAGCCTTGGAAGGATAGAATGTGAATTAAAAATTCACATATAAAAGAGGGGAATCTAGGATAAATAAATGTGAATTAAAAATTCATATGGGAAAGGGTGGCAATGCCAAAAGAAGGTAAATGCAAAGGTTGGCTAAAAAGTGGTGCTAAATCTGGCTAATGACCTTGGTTAAGGTTGTGCAAATGTTGGATTAGACTAATTAATGGAAGATTAGAGGCAAGTGGCAAATGTAGGAGGATGTGACATTAATATTTGATTATCATAATCATGAATTAATTAAATTAATTCAAATTAGGGCAAGATTATGGAGGATGTGACAAGGAGAGAGAAAATAAAGAATTTTAAATTGATTTAAAATCAAAAGGGTAAAAATGACTAGATTAAATAAATTAGTGTATTTATTTAATTTAGAGAGGAAGAAGGTGAAATATAAAGCATTTAATTATTAAATCAAATACTTCACAGATATGAGAAAATGTGTAATATTAATTTAATAAATTAATATTTTAATATGGTAGACGAAAAGGGAGTAAATTTAATCATATGGAAGTGATTAAATTTAGATGTCTACAATAATAATAAAAAATAATAAAATTAGTATGAAATTTTGATGTTTTCTTTTATATCAAAGTTATCACTTTTATTATAATTAAAAATATATAATATGACAATCTAAAAATTAAGAATTCATATTAAAATAAACATTATGAAACATAGAAAAAAAGGATGGTGGGGTTTCCAAAAATGGAAAGGTGGATCCAAAGAGGGAAAAGGTCTCCTAATTCTCTAATTTTATTAGGAAATGAGATCCTCACAATGAATTGACTAACTACCCTCAGGAGAATCAATTCTATGGAGGAATCTTCATATTTCCTTTTTTTGTTAGGACGAGGGTCTAGGCCAAATAACACTTTGGGGGGAAAGACTAAAAATAGAAAATCAACTGCAAAATGCAATCTATCACTTGGATTTAGTAGATTAAGCATAAAATTGAAGGAATCAAAAAAATTTCTAGCAAATCTGGAAGGGATAAGTTTTGTGTACCTATTAGAAAATGATTTTTCTAGAAGATATCTAAGGACTCATTTTCCCATTGGTGAATTATGCTTGTAGGGATTTTTCAAAATTAATTTATGGGTCCTCTACTCCTATGTCTAAGTTCTAGATTCTTTGAGTTTCATAGTCAGATTGTCGAAAATAAATTCAAGATCCGAGTTTTCGTGAGATGGCAATAAAGGTGACAGCAAATGCAACATTGCAATTTTGCACTTTTTATATCTTCAACTTTTCTTCAACATGAAAATTTGCAAACACAAATCAAGAGGGGAAAATGTTTTGTTTTGCGTGAATGGGGGTTTCACTTGGTCAAACCCTGTTTTGGTAATCAAACCTTGAAATGAAATGAAACATGAAAGAGGGAATGAAGAATGAACAAATACAATATTGCAAATCACCAAACCCATGAATAAACCTTTAAAGGACTGAAATATCGATGTTGATCTTGCATGAAATATATTCAATGGATGTAGATCTTAATGCTTGAATCTTTCTTGAAATAATGACTTTGGATTCTTCATAGGATCATGAAACCTACATCACCATATTAGCTCCAATAACATGCATGATGCAAGAATACTTTACCATGACAGTTGGATTTTCATTGTTGCAATACTTGTTCAATAAATATTCCTTTGAATTCCTTGAATTTTTCTTTAAATGCTCTTGATCATAAAGTTTTCTATAGGAATTCTCACTTCAAAATTGCTAGCTTGAAAATCTTAGGTGAAACATAGTGAAATAACCTTATATTTATATATATGTATCCTTAATCTCTGGAAATTCAAATATCACAAGATGACATCTGAATATAGATTTGAAAACAATAAAATACCACCAAAAACATAATTTAAATTTAGGTCCTAGGTCTAAGGGAGGACCCATTCGCCCATGGGCGAATGGGTCCTAAGTCCCTAACTTAGGACACACATTGCTCAATGAGAAGTGTTATGTTAAGGAATTAATAAATGTTAGGTTTCCTCTTTGGAGAATGCAATAAAATAGGCTTGGAAAATGAATTAAAGGGCCAATTAAGAAAATATTAAGCTCAATTAATTAACAGAGCCCTAAATAAGTGTGAAAGACGTAAAGGGGTACACTTTACAACACTAATAAGGCACAATTAAATCCAAATTAACATTAATAGTATGAAAATGTAAAAGGGATAAATTTTTATGGCTATGAGACTTCATACACCCTTAAGGTCTATAGGAAGACCCCTAAGGTTTTTAACAAACTCAACCTAGACAAGTTTCAACCATCTAAATTATTTGATCCACCAATAAGCTTTGGTCATCTAAATTTATTGATTTTTATTAGTAAGATAACTATCACTTTTATTTGGGAAATCTTTCAAAGTTGGCCATTTTTGCATAAAACTTTATTCTTTTCATGTATAAGGTAGGTTATTCCTTATCTTATAATATGGAACATTTGGTGGGAACATAACATGCATATTTTCAGGAAAATAGACTCATCAGTTGAGATTACTAAAATAAAAATTGAAAAGGTTGTCTCAGAGGTGGTTAATACATATGTCTAAAAGCATAAAAAAATACCTCCTTATTCACAAGTTGGGATGATTTTATTTTAAAATCATGGAAGAATATAATATTTCCTTTTCAAGGAAGCTTGCATAAAAATGACAAAGTCAAGGTAAATAGAAGAGATATTAAATGGATAACTCCATTTCCAAACTTTTTAAAACTCAACTTTGATGGAGCATCTAAGGGTAATCTCGGTGAGCTGGGGGCAGGTATTTGTATCTGAGATTCAAAGGGTGTTGTTGTAGCAACAAGCTCTTTTCAGCTTCCAATAGGTACTAATAATATAGATGAAGGTCAGGTAGTTATATTAGGGTTATAATAGCTTGGGTTGAAGTTAGGAATATCAAAAATTCATGTGAAAGGTGATTCCCTAATAATTATTAATGCATGCAAGGAAAGGAAAGCACAAAAATTGGAATTTGAGGTATGTTTACAAAAAGTCTAGGATTTATTAGATAGATTTTAGTCCTTAATAATTACACATACTTATCAGGAGGGGAATTTTTTGGCTGATAGTTTGAGAAACATGGGGTGTGAAGGTAATGAAGTGGAATTCAATGAAGATCAAATTCAAGCCTACCCATCTTTAGCATCAATTGTTGCACAAGAATCATTGTATGCACAATGTGGAAATTAATAAATAAGGTGGTGCATCGTATGCAGTATACCTAGAATATTCTGTTAGAAACCAAGATCTAAAATGCAAACCAGAAAAGCCTTCCATAGAAGAGAAAATCAAAAAAAGAAAAGCTATTGCAAAAAGATGTGTAAATAATATTATTCAGGAAAAAATAATTACATGAGATGATTTGCTTTATAAAATAAAATTATGCATAACCCTAATCTTATCTTGAGCAACAAGATAGCTCAACAAGATAAGGATAAGAATAATTAACCTAAGAATTAAAATATACCTAAGTAAAGTTATGCAAGTGTAATTAAATATTAATGACACTAACACCCCCCCATAAGTGCAACTTAGGGAGACTAAAAAAGCATGCACCTAAATCTAAGATGAATGCAAGAAAACATCAATGAATGGGTCTTGGAAACAAAGCATGATCAGGTACCCAAGTACAAATGCAATAATGAGGTAGAGAAGGAAAACCCAGTGGGACCAAACCCCCCTACAATGAGATGACTATTGCAAAGAAGCACTGGAAGAACACTGTGGAGTAACATTGGAACCACAATCTGACAAGAAAGGAAAGATACTTATGTCTACAAGAAACCAAAGTAGAATCATAATAATGTGACAACAGACTCGATGCCACAAAACACTTGAAAACTCACAAATTGGAACAACCCTAGAATTTTTGAAGCAATAGTAGATGAGATGATGATAGAATCTAGAAGCCATGTATCTCGATGTTGATGCCAAATTGAGACTAAAACTCTTTCATAGGAACAAGTACCATAAAGACTCTGGAACATTAACCATAAAAACATGGCCCTCAAGCTGAGAAGCATCTGAACCAATGCAGATCAAGAAACATAAACTCCCAATCTAAAGTGTGAACCGATGTGAATTTGATATGTGTCAAGCTAAAGCAAGATGTGGCCAAAAGAAACTAAGAAACCAAATATAACCCATGCGAGCTATCATCAAATCAAGATGAAGATCAAAGTGCATGCACACTCTAATTAGATTATTATGCAAGAAACCCCCTGATGGAACTTTATCTCAGTTGATTTATTACAATAACCCAACAAATGTAAAAGGATAGAATGAAAACATGCATAAATAGAAAATAAAAAATAGACCTCAAATCTGCATAGAGGACTAACTGGCTTTCCAAAGCTACAAGAATGATGAAAAAAAGATCATCAAGTCAAAAGATATGCCCTCTGAAGTAAAAAAAAACTTCATCTGAGTTCAAGGACCTGAAAAATAAATCTGGAGAAAAATCTGGTAAAATAATCTACACCATTAGATCGGCGTCGGAATCAGCTTTCCAATGGTATCTCATTTGCGAAAAATGGACATCGTATGCAAAAAATACACCCAATTTAGTGAAAAGTGCTCTAGAAGGCCCAATAAGGCCTACAGGGCCCCCAGGGGGCTAAAAAAATTCGACCCCTGGTCCTATGCGCGACCAGGGGCTGACAGTCTAGGGGCTAGGGTGGAGCCCCTAGTCATCCATGTGACCTTTGGTTCTGCTAAGGGTCTGGCCGAGGGTTGGGCGCATAGTGCCCAGTCCCCCATGTGACCAGCGCTGTAGGTTTTGAAGCTGGTGGGCGCTGTGCTCAAGCCGGCGATGGAAGGGCCGGTGCGACCTGATGGCCGCCACTCCTAGTGGCTGCTAGGTGGCGCATGGGTGGCACAACTATCTTCTATGCAGGCAACACAACTTTTAAAAAAAAATCAATTATTCATTTTTTTTGAAAATTTTCAAAAAAAATGCCTCGTAACGCGTGTTGGGGAGGCCGTATGACCTTCTTAACAAAAATTTTTTTCCTCCCAGAACAATTGCACCAAAATCAACAAAATGAAGGGTGTTCTTGGGGTTTTTGGCCGCTACGAACTCGATGGTGACCTTCGTTTGTGCCCAAAATGCTCCAAAAATTTGACTACTCCCAAAGCTTGTAAAAAATCTCCCAACTTGAAACCCTCATGGATCTAGAAAATAATAGCCAAAATCTGCAAAACAAAAGCCAATCTTGACTTTTTCCAGCGCTCTGAATCCAATGGTGAAGCCCGATCTGATCCAAAACACTACATAGATGAACTCAAGGCATGATACCCTCGAGAAATCCTGAATGAACTATGCAATGATTTTCTCAAAAAATCTAAGAAGGGGCTACAAATCAAGGCTCTGATACCATGTTAGAAACCAAGATCTGAAATGTAAACCAGAAAATCCTTCCATAGAAGAGAAAATCATAAAAAACAAAGCTATTGCAAAAAGATGTACAAATAACATTATTCAAGAAAAAATAATTACATGAGATGATTTGCTTTATAAAAGAAAAGTATGCATAACCCTAATCTTATCTTGAGCAACAAGATAGCTCACCAAGATAAGGATGAGAATAATTAATCTAGGAATTAAAATATACCTAAGTAAAGTTATGCAAGTGTAATTAAAAATTAATTACACTAACATTTTCTAAGGGCATAAATATTATGCCAATCATATAGGACTTGTAAAGGAAGTGTTCATGTTTGAAGACAGGGTACCAGTGATGCAGTGAAAGTTTATCCTCATGTGTGTAGTCCAATTGTAGAAATACATTTAAACAGTGTGAGGATGGAATTTTTTGTTGTGTATCGATGTTGAGTGGATGTGTGACGCAAACTGCCACATTGGACTAAGCATGTGCAAGCTTCCATGTTGGAAAAAGGCATTCCACTGTTGCCAGGTTTTATTTCTAATGTGTTTGGTTTTGCAGGTACCAAGTTTCATCATGACAGGTTATGCGATCAGGGTAATCATTTAAGATGATGTGGTCTCCCTCATATGAATTTGATAACTTGAAGGATGAGCCAATCTTCATGGAAGGGGTCTCAAGAGTACATTGCTCATGTTGTTCATCACATATGGGCTCATGCGCGTGAAAGGAATCGTTTGCAACAGGCTACATATCAAGAAGAGGGGGAAGATGAAAATTTTCTAGTGCATATGGAAGAATGAAAGCAACATGGGTTAATTTGGGAAATTTTGTTAAATTCTATATGTACCAGTTAAACTAAGTTAGTATTAGCTTTATGTTAAGTTTTGTATATATAAGATCTTTTAGGAGAAGAAGGGGTAGAAGTTTAAAGTCTGTTAATGTGATGAAGGAATTGGGATTAGAAAGGTCAGGTACTGGTTTTGATATTAGCAGGTTTATCAGTCAAAAACTCAAGAGATTATCCCATTTTAAGCTAGCAATTTGAAGTATATTTTGTACATATTTTATAAATTAACATATATATAGGCAACTCTTTCCTTTTACCTAAAAAAAAAAAATCACTTTTATTAATGGCTAATAGATTATTTAAAGGTTACATATATTTATTTCACTCTTGAAACCTATTCTCAAATATGGTTTTAATCTTTAGTTTTTCTCTCAAATATGAAACTTTCAAATAAAATTTCTTTAAAGTTAGCCATAATTTGTTAGTTTTGATGAAAAATAGACATATAGGGTATCCAAATAGTAAGAAAATATAGGGCCAAATTTTACCCCTTATAGAGAATTATCCCATTGGGATAATTTTTTTCAGGATTATTAAATTGAAAGATAATTTTAGATAAACCTTTGTACAATTGGACCCTTATTTCCTTAATTCATGCACATGCACAACTATGATCATCTCTACATCTTAATTAATTTACCATACACTTTGGTAACCTTTTTCCTACCTTCATATTGTCATTACATGGCAAGGGATTATTATTGTAAAGACTAATTAGATCTATCTTAGAAACTCATCAATGACAGAATCGACGAATTGTACATATCCAGAAAATAATAGTTAAACTAGATAATAACACTCGATTGTAAGATTTTTGAATTATTCACAATTCATATAATGGTCAGCCCTCTAATAATACAAATGGGTTAACTTGATGCAGATAAAGAATTGAGAACCCTCAATGGATGTCAATTTTTGCAGCTTTGTAACAACCTCTAGCCATTAAAACAACTTTTACAAGTAATTTTCATCACATAAAGAATTTAAAAATAATAATAAGAGAATTGGCATTCTTGTAGGAAAATTGGCTTCATATTACTAAATTGCAACAATAACATAATTTTTCCAATGTGCAACAACTAAAAGAAAGATTAAAATCAAAACTAGTTTCCTCAATTTGTACAACTACAAGAAACCATAAAAAACACAACCTATAAATCAGCTCCTCACATCCATCTATAGGAACTTCCTTCTTTGTATTTCTTCATTTGGGCATCATAAACTTCTCTAATATTTTATGTTTCTTAAATATTCAAAAAAATGTCAATCTTAGTTCCATCTCTCCTCTCCATTCCTAGGCATTGGATCCTCTATTCAATTCTATTTTTTTGTATCTTTTCCTTTTCCTTGTAGGCATTGAATAACTGATTGATCTCATTTTACAACTTGGCACTCTATTTCCTAGCAATTACCCTTATGCAACTATTCCACTTCTTGCAACCACCAAGCACCTATGATAGAGCATGGCCCAAAATCAGAGCATTGAAATTTTAAAATAGAGCATAATGAAACATTAAATGGCCCACTCACTTTCTTGGGAATTGGATTTTTTCTCCTCCAATTTGATGAAGTAATATTCAATTTGAGTCATTAAACACATGAAAATCAAGACTTTCGTGCCACCTATCTAATAGGTATTAGAATTTAATATTTAATATGTTGGAAATGTGTGAAGAGTACTTAGAAACCATGCCTATAAGGCCAAAATAAAATTCACTATAAAATTAAATAAATGAAAATGTAATTATTAAATTGTGTGATGTAGGATTTCCCATGCATCTAGATGCTCTTGCATCATAAATCTACCAAATCAAGATCAAATATCACATCTCTTTTAGTAGTATTTCCCAATCTTTATGATACCCATTGTACTAGTTGGTTATATAGGGTAGATCAACATTTTATAGTCCATTACATTCCACATAATCACAAGTCTTCTCTTAGACGTTGTAGAACTATCTCTAAATTTCTACAGATATCTTCCTCATCCTTAGAATAAATAAGGATGTCTTCTAGAAAAATTAAGATAAATTTATCTAAGCAATCTCTAAACACACTATTCATCAGATTCATAAATGCAATGGGGTGCATTTGTTAGTCCAACAGGTAAAACTATGAACTCATAGTTTCCATATCTAGTTTTGAACACAGTCTTAAAGATATCTTCATCTCTAATTCTCAACTGGTGATATCCAGATCTTAGATCTATCTTTGAGAATATGGAAGCTCCTCTCGTTTGATAAAAAAGATCATGAATGTGTGGCAATGGATACTTATTCTTCACCGTGGCTTTGTTAAGTATACGATAGTTGATGCACAAATGCAAAGTACCATCCTTTTTTATGAAAGTAGTTGATGCTCCCCAAGGAAAAACACTTGGTCTTATCAACCCTTTTGACAATAGTCCGTCCAACTATGCCTTAAGTTCCATTAGCTCGGTTGTTGTCATCTTGTAGGGCACCTTGGAAATAGGTTTAGGCCCTAGAATATAGAGAAATCAAATATCCAGAGCTTTTCCAAATCATCATCAATATACCGTGAAGATGCCAGGGAGGTCAAAGAAGTAAGTATTTTTAGTTTTTTAGTGTCAAATTTAAATTAAATAAGTAAATTGAATTATCTTTTTAATTGAAATTTATTTATTTATTAGGAGTTGATATTTTACCCCCAAATGTCAAAATCCAAATTCGCCTCTTCATGAAAACCCTCTTGAAGAACAACCACAACAGACACCTCCTACAATCCCTCTTCATCCTCAAGGAACAAAATAAACCATATTAGGGAAAATAAAAAATAATAGAAAATAACTTGAGTAGTTAATTGCAAGGTTGAAAGATCATGTAGGAACAAACTCACATGGGACCACCTTTGTTGAATTGCTGCAATCCATTATCTCCCATGTAGAATTAGTGAGTGAGAAAATAAATAGTTGGTCTAATAAGAGTGAACAACAAAAATAATTTTAAGTAGACAAATTATCATACGAATGAGTTAAAGATTTTTTATTTGAAATCGGGTTGAAGATCACCTTCAACAATATCATTTGGTGTAAGCAAGGAGCTCATGAGAAGTTGACTAACTTTATATCTTGGTATCAAGTTATTTTCTCTTAGATTTCCTATCCTTTACCTGACTTCAATACTCAAAATCTACTTATTGGGAACTTGCAACCTGCACTACAAGAGAAGTTTATTTTGATGAAGTATCCTTCTTTTACACATCTGTATGCTACTTTGAGAGAATACCACCAAGTGGTTGTTTAATACAAGGATTCTTCCTCACACTCCCACTAGGATGGTGAGTCAGTCATGTCGGCCTCAGGTAAGAACAAGGTTGTGGCCAACATGGTCTCTATTCTAGTAAATATAAATAATACTAGATTTTTTTCTTACTAAGTTATTAGAATCACACACTAATGTCCTGCCAAAAATATTTAAAGATAAAGTGACAACACTGCTAGAGATTAAACCATTGTCTGAGTCATATTCTGAATGGTAGGACTCAATTTTTTTCCAATTACTTTGAATTGTTTGACATGATATCAAAAGATGCATTTTCCCGCATCATATGATTCAGTACCACATTAAGGATGGGACCATCCATCTTGACATGGGAGAAAGTAGAATGATAATAAATTTGTAGCCAAGCCTAACAACCAACTATATAGATACACAAATCTATTCCCATTGCACTCTCTGAACTTGGCCATTCCTTCTTTGTTTGCTTCTGAGTCTACCCCATATGAGTATGTGAATGTGGTCTCATTCGCCCCTATTTATCCTATAGAATGTGAGTAAAATTCCTAATATTACATTTACCTCACACAATTTTCCTTTGAACAAGGATTCATTTCCATTGTATGTTCTCACCCGAATTAATGGTAACATTTTGATAGGTGCTATGGTTGATTCATCAAGCTGATTGAATGTTATCATGAAGGACGCCTTATTTATTAACAATTTGCATAAGGATAAATATGATGAATCTCGGGTCACCTTCCATACTCATGATCTCATGAATCTTAGGATAAACATGCCTCATACAAAGGTGGTGTCTTCTATTCATTCATCTCGATCTTCTTCTGCCTCCACTTCCTATGCAGGAATTCCACATCCTCCATTGAAGCACAATCTTGAGGATGACCTTACTTCAAGTGAGGGTCATAAGAAATCCTCGTCTCTTATGGAGTTTGGTTCATTTTTGGCTTGTGTCGTCCTTGTGACATAGGTAGCCCCCACATCTCCAGAGTTAGTCGTGTTGCTCCTCTCCTTGAGGTTAGTCACTACTATCGAGTGTCCTATCCTCCACCCACTCAGTTGACACATGACACTCCTATTAATTTAATGTTCAACCCATTGGAGGATATCCCGACTTTGTCATCAATCTTTGAGAGATCAATGACCCTAGTCTCTCAAGAGATCAAAAAAAAGGACCTTGTGGGCCCTCTTCCTTGGCCCTTATCATAGGCAAGTCAACTTGTACAACCCTTACTATCCATCCCCTTCAATATCATCCTCCATCCCCTTATAATGATCTATATTTGGAGTCGGATGACCTCCTAGTGGACTAAGATTAGGATGGTACCTCTTCTACATCTTTAGACTACATTTGTGTGCTTGTTTGTGTTCCCTTATGCTTGTTTGTATGTGTTTTGTGCTCTTTCCTAGAGAACCTTGGTCGCCCTTGTAGGTGGTTGGATACAAGAATGATAATCTATCATAGACTTCTATTTATTTCATCATTCTTCTATGTGTTGTAAACTTTTCTTTTCCATGTCGGGGATGATACAAAGCGTTGGGGGAATTGAGGCCTTCTTCTATGTTGACCCAATTTTTTTATTTTTCATTTGTCTTCATGTTCTCTTCATGTGTTGATACATTTTGGGGTTGATGAGAGTTCATAAATATGTTATATATATATGGATAGTTCTTATCCCTAATTATCATATCCCTTTGTCTCTTCCTATCTACTTTGTGATGTTGTAGTTTTCAATGTGTTGTCCCTAACATGTGCGACAACATACCATGAATACATCTCACTATGTATATCATTCCATGACATCTCTCATCTTTCTTTTCTCTCCTTAGAATGCCATGTGCTCCTCTACATAGCATACATCATTCTAAGGGGGCCTCACATCTTTGCTTAATTTTCAACAAGGAGTATTCTTTCAAATGGATTCCTTGGTGAAATTTTCTTTGAAAAAGATCCCTTGGTAAAAGAATCTAAAAATTCCTTTAAAAAATGAGCATTCTTTCCAAAGGATTCATTGATGAAAGATCTTTCAAAAGGATTCCTTGATGAAAAGATCACTTGTGATCTTTCAAAAGGAGCATTCTTTCAAAAGGGTCCCTTGGTGTATTAATGTCTTATGAAAAGGTTTACCCGATGAAAGAACCCCTTTGTGGAAATATTTTTCAAAATAATTCTATTGGTGTCTTATAATTTGTCTTATTTTTTATATTTGACATCCTTGTGTCTTGATGTTTGAATGTCTTATATCTTGGCATCTAGCTTGGGGGCAACCTAACTAGACCTAGATCTTATATTTGATATTTGACATATTGTGTCTTGGTGTCTAGATGTATTATATCTTGGCATCTAGCTTGGGGGAGACCTGACTAGACATGTCTTATATATGATATTTGACATATTTTGTCTTGGCACATCTGGATGTCTTATATCTTGGCATCTAGCTTGGGGACAACCTGACGCTAGACTTTTCTTTTCTATGACTATCCTGCAATGTAGTTTGTAGTAGCCATAGGCCTACATGCTTTCCATATGGACTCTAGCCATGCTATCCATACCTATCAACATCATCTTATATCTAATCAAATTATATCTCATTATTTCGTATTGTGTCTTATGATCTCTTATAATGGTGTTTATTATTTTTCACTTTTTCACCTAACATGTTTGTCTACAGCTAACATGTTTGTGGAGATTATAGTTATCCTTTTAGGATCAAAGATCTGTGTCCTCTTTCATTTTGGTGAAGCCCCTTTCATTCCATGTATACCAGATCAAAGGAATACTTCCTCTCCTTTTTGATGTATTCTCTTCAATATCTTTCTACTTTACCTCACATATGCACTAACACATATGCTCGCTAAACTGGGGCAAAATTTTGAGGCATAAAATTGCAGCCTAGTGTAATTTCTTGCAACAACACCTTCACCTTAGCCTTATAAGGTTGACAATACAAAAATCTACTTCCTAAGTTACCCTTCATTCCCACACATGCTTTGTCATTTTATGTCAGTGAGGGAAATTTTTTTGTGGAAACCTCCACACCACACAAACATCTACGTGGCATGCTAGCATCCTAACAAGATTCCTAGGCAGTGGAAATTGGGACATTATAATTCTCTGCCACCCTAGAAAATGTAATTCTTCTTGTGAACCTTGATCACTTGAAAACATCTCTTTTCCTTCAAAATAGCTTTTGAACTTACTTTTCTCAATTCCATTCATTCAATCTCACTTGCTTCTTTCTCATTCACTCTTCACTTTCACTCCATTCTTCCATTCTACACCATTGTTCTTGTTGCTTCTTCCTTTTACACCATTTTTTATCATAGATTTCAAGATTTAAATCATTCCCATTATCATCTTATGTTCTCAAGGCTCTCTTCCTTCCTCTCTTGGCTTCTCCAAGCATGTAGAAGGGAGGGTAACATTTACTTTATTTCATTGTCTTTCTTATAGCTTAGCATATATATTGTCTTTTCTTTCTATTATTTTTTTTTATTGCTTCCTTTATTTATTTTTCTCTCTATCATTACATATTGGTTGTCAATGGAGGTGGAAACATCGCAAGCAAGGGTTTGACTAAGGAAAACTCTAGAACAAAGCCCCAACATTTTTCTATCTCCGTATGTGTAGGTACTTTGTTTGTGAGGAGCTTGCATGAGACTGGACTATCGGTAAGTTGGATTTCTACTACACTTGCTCTGTATTTTGTTACAATTAATTTATCTTTTAAGTTATAGTATTCTTCTTATTGTAGTTAGTTTATTTTATGCATTAGGGTAAAAGTAAAAAGTTGTGTCACACTTTTATAAAGGAAACAACCAACACTAATCCAACTTTTAAACTTGAATCACTAAAAAGTGATATATATGTTTTGAATTTTGAAATGATGTATTAATATAATAAAATATTTTTTTAAAGTATATTTTATGTTTGTATTTTAAAAATAAAAATAAAAAATTATTTGAATAAATTAACACTATAATTTAGTTGTTGATAAAATGTTGAGAAATGAAGCTAGATAAGACATCAATCTTTATATCGTATTTTTTTCCTTCAAATTTTTGTGTATATTTATAACATGAAACTTTAGGGTATGGATATATTTTTTCCAATTTTTTATAAATATATATTTTTAAATAAATATTAAAATGTGTACATATTAAAAATTAGTGTTTTCCATTCGACACCAACTTTCATTTTAATTATTTATCTAAAATAGAAAAAAAATTATACCATCTTGATATAGATTCTTGTATCTAGGGAAACATATTTTTTTCAAATTTTTAAATAAGTTTCACTATTTTTCCTTGACATGGTAATCAACCTAATAATTTGTGTTGATAACCTATATTTATTAAAAATAAAAAATAAAATATAAATAGTAATTAAATTATTAAAATATATACATTTTTGAAAACTAAACTTATGGATCTAAAAAAGGGTATTTCTATATTTTAAAAAGAATGTTTTTTACATGAGTAGAAGTTGTTTTTGATTAAGGGAAAAAAAGGTTTTGATGGGACTCAAAACCCATTACAAGAAGGTTTTTAAGGGACCTAAAACCCTTTACAAGGAAAAGAAGCTACATGAAAAATAATCAGCATACCGACATAAGTAGAAGTTGTTGAAACATCAAGTTTTTCAAATAATTTTTTTTTTTGGTAAATTGGACTCAAAGTGGTGCTAAATATGCATTTAGCCAACAATTTTAGTTGGAAAAGTTGTAGACATATATAACTTAACTAGAATGAATCTTACAAGATCATATGTTTAACCAAAATCAATTTTGAGTTAAAAATTATTAACTTTACTTGTCCTAATAAGTTGGTCGACAGTGTGACACAAATTTGTTCTTTTAGCCATTAGCAACATTTTGTCAATTTAGTTTAAATTGTCAGATTAAGGTTCTTGGGTCATTATCACACCTTATGATTTTTTTATTGTAGACTCTATTTTCGGTCTATACAAGATGGCAACACATCTTTGAGATGATAGCATGCCACACTGTCATCTGAGTTTTGTGCTATTGTCCTCTAGATAAGAGCCAATTAGTCTGTAGTCCAAGACCTCTATGGTTTGCTCACTCAATTCCCAAAATCCTCTATCCTTAAAAACATAAAATAGTATCAAGTTTTTCATCTATTTTCCACCCCATTTTCCCTATATTTCTCATTGAGGTAGTTGAGGGTAATTTGCTCCTTGTTGACTCTTCCTTGTCCTACAAACACGAGAGTAGAAAATATCCTTTTTTACACTTATAAATTCCAAATCTATTTGTTGGAACGAACATAAGTTTGTACACTCATGTTGGTAATGATGCATGGTTAATTGACTAAGGTGAAAATTTTCATATGACCTCTAATAGAGATCAGTTTTCTGAATATGAATAATTTGATGGAGGTAAGGTGTAATTTGGTGATGATTCTTGTAGTAATGTTGTTGTTCATGGTAAAGTTAGAAAATGGTTTCCTTTAATGATAGAATAAAAAATATTAATGGTGTGTTGCATGTCCTTGGATTTACATGAAAAATTACAATTTATGAGATAACTAATAGATGTAGGTGTGTAGGTAGGCTTTTCTGATGTACGATGCACGATGGTTAGAGGTGTAAGGTGATTTCTAGAGGTGTTAGATATGGCACACTATATAAAGTTGATGTGTGCACTACTAAGTACAATAGTACTTTTATGAAAAGAAAGACTATGGCTACTTTGTTGGAAGAGATGAGGGTTTCATCTTCAATGGATGGTCATGGCTTTTGGGTACCCAAGGGTCTTTTTTCTTATAAATCAAAGTTACCAACAAAGAAGACTATGTTATGGCACTAGAGAATTGGCCACATTGGATAAAAGGGCCTAAGGACCTTGAAAATAAAAACCTTGTTGAAGTTTTGTTTAATTGTAATCTTAATTTTTATTTATGTGAGCACTACATGTATGGAAAAAAAAACCATGTATAATTTTACTTGACTTCTCATCAATATTGTGGTGTATTGGATCTTATTCATTCTAATGTATTTGTTCCTATAGATGTTTCTTTGATTGGAAAATACACATGTATTATGATTTATTTATTGATGATTATTATAGTACATGGGTATATTTTCTAAAGATTAAATCTTAAGTTTTAATTGATTTAAATAATTTAAAGGAATGGTTAATTTGTAGACTAGAATTAAAAATATAATGTTTGATGATTGATAATGGTGGTGAATTTTTCTCTAATGGTTTTTATAGATTATGTAAAAATTGTAGTATTATAAGACAAAAGATAACCCCATATTCTCCATAGAAAAATGGAGTTGTAGAAAGAATGAATAGGAAACTGATGGAGAAGGCTAGGAGCATGTTGAGTGGTGTTGGTCTAGAACAAAGGTTTTGGGCTAAAGTTTTTGAAACTGTTACCTAATAAATAGGTCTCCTATATCAGCTCTTATTGATAAGACACCTATAGAGGCATGGTCACATCACAATCCTTCAATAAGACATCTTAGATTTTTTTGTTGTGAAGCATATACACATGTGCCAAAGGAGAAGTGATCAAAGTTGGAGAACAAGGATGTGAAATGTATCTTCATCGAATATAGCTATAGTGTGAAAGGGTACAAGCTTTGGTATCTTGTTGTATAAAAGGTAATATATAGTAGTGGTGATATTTTAAGATAAAATAAGCCTTCTTCTATTACATTGTAGCCAAAATAAAGTAAATAGGAAAATTTGATTAAAATTCCATCTACACTTGAGAAAGTTGAATCGAGGCCCCTACATAGATAAGAAGTTGAGATCTCATATAGCTTTGAATCTTCAAAAGATTAGGAAGAACCTCCAACTCAGCTTGTTTGAAGGCCTACAAGGCATAGACAACCACCTAAAAGGTATTCACCTAATGATTGGAGATGTATTTTTGTTGTGAATATTAACATTGATGAACCCATATATTTAGAAGAGACATTAGGTACACGAATGATACAAAATCCTTGTAGATTGCTATGGATGAAGAAATAGAATCTTTGAAAAGAATGATACGTGGGATCTTGTACCATTAACCAAAGGACAACATCTTTTTTCTTGCAAATAGGTGTTTAAGAAAAATATGGGTCCATACGAAGCTATTAAGAAGTACAAAGCATGGTTTTTTATGAAGGATTACTCTGAGGTTGAGGATGTTGATTACGATGAGACATTTATCTTGCTGCAACAATGACATCCATTATATTCTTGCTTTCAATTATTGGTACTTATGATCTAGAGGTTGAGAAAATGGATGTAAAAATAGATTTCCTTCATGGTGATTTGGAGCAGGATATTTACATAACAGTCATATCACTACATGGTGAGAGGTAAAAGTAATTTTTTTTTTAAATTGAAGAAATATTTGTATGGCCTCAAACATAGTCCTAGGATGTGGTACCAAAAATTTGAAACACATGTGTTGAGTTTGAGATTTGAGTGTTCTAAATTAGATCATTGTGTTAATTATAAATTTGATTGTGATCATTTCTTATTTATTGAATTATATGTTGATGATATTTTTTATTAGTAAAGGGAAATGAATGATTTTAGAACTAAAGTCTCATCTTGTAGCTAAATTTGAAATGAAAGATCTTGGTATAGCTAAACACATTCTTGGGACAAAAATAAGAAGAGATGGAGTGAATAGAAAGCTATGACTTAGTCAAAGTAAGTATATCAATTCAATTTTACAAAGGTTTAAATAACATGCAAGATTGCAGACCATTGTGTGTTCCTTTTATAGTTGGAATGAAGTTATCTTCTTCAAAATTTCCAAAATCCCCATCAAATATGGAAGGCATGGCTAGAGTTCCTTAACAAAGTGGAGTTAGAAGTTTGGTGTCTATTGTGGTCTACACTAGACCAAAAATTTCCCAAGTAGTTAGAGTTCTTTCCATATATATGTCTAATCCCGGTAGAAGTCACTATGATGCATTTAAAATAATCTTGAAACATTTGTGGGGAACCTCAGAGTATTCCTTGTGTTATCATGGTAATATGGTGGGAGATGGGAATTTCCTTGATATTCTTGGTTATGTGGATTCAAACTAGTTATGTTTTTACTTTATTTGGCAGTGTAATCAATTGGATGAGTAAGCGAAAAATTTTGGTTTCTTTTTCCACTATTGAAGCTGAGTATATGACAACTACTCACTCTTATAAATAAGCCATTTGTCTTAAGAGACGATGTTTAGATATTAGAATTCAACAAGGTATAGTGTTAGTTTACTATGTAAATCAGAGTGCATTCTTATTAGCTAAGAACCCGACATTATTGGTGTAAATAGGTGTTTTATAGGTAACTAGTTCTTTAGTGGATCCTATTTACATGTTAAATTTACTTAGGTCCTATGTAATCTTTCTAGAACCTTGATGTTAGTTATCATTAGATATTATCTTATCTTTTGACATTTAGTGATTGCTTCCTATGTCATTTAATATTATTTGTCTCATGACATAAGATTAAGACACTTTTCGTGATCTTATCTAATCCTATATCTCCCCTTGGATTTATAACCAGTTAGTTCTATTCATAATCAACAATCAAATAATCATAATCTATCATTTACATCCTTTGATATAATAGCATTATTTTCCCATAGTTGATCTCTCTTGTTCTATCGTGAAGTTCCTAGATCATGGGTGGCTATAATTTTTAGCCAAATCTTGCATTGTGTAGAGTATTCTATACCAAATATTACAAATATTTCATGCCATAACCAAGCACATTGATGCAAAGTATCATATTGTCAAAGATATGGTCGAGGATAGTAGGGTGAAGCTGATTAAGGTAGAGAATTTGATTAATATTGTAAGTTCTTTAACTAATCCAGTGAGTACAAAGAATTTTAGATGGTGTTTAGAGTCTATGGGCATCACAAACCCTAGTGATTAAATTATAGTGTTGATGCTCCCTTTGCTTTTTCAAGGTGTTCGACAACTGGAAAATTTTAGGAAAATGGTGTCTCAACCTTGTAATTACATGAGGTTACTATTTACAGTAAGTTAACATTTGAGGATTGATTGATGCATATTTTTTCCTAAAGCTTCGAATTAGTTAAATAAGCATGCTCATAAAGTTTCATTGCAAGATCATTCCTAAATTTGAAAATATTAAAGTTCTCATTTTTTAAAGTTTTAATGTCCATTTTGAAGGCCTTAGAGGAATTTTTTCACCCAAAAGTATTTGTAACTAGTGTATATATTTATATCTTGATAAAGCACTTCATGAGCTTTCTAATATTTCAAGTGATTCATCAATCAGACACATAGATCAAAAGTTATGGCCTTTGAAAGTTGGGTCTCCTAAAATTGAAGATGTAAAAAGATATTGGACACATAAATAAGTTGAAAAGGGAGAGTTGTATGTGGTGGTGTGTGTTTTGACACATCATAGCCTTCTTTTATTGTCAGATAAGGATGACACCACTTTTTAGGTAGTTTTAACTCATAGTTTTGCAATACCGTTTAATAGCTTCATGTACTGTATCTTCCATATGTTGGGTGCATGAGATGGAAATTGAGAATAAGATTCTTATAGTTGTTGAATTTCTTCTAGATATCTAGTTGGTGACACTCCTATGAGAAAGCTTGCTTTGCAAGTATATTGTAGTCTTGTTGATTTCTAAATAATATAATGGGTGAATTTTGGAGTGTGGGGTTTTTCTCTTGAAAGGGTTCTCCCCATGTAAATAATTGTGTTGTGGTATGAATATTATTTAAGTTTATGTAACCATTCATATTTGAGAAGTTTTTGCATAATGCTCCTCTCAAAGTTAGTGTAACATGTTTTTCTACTACCTTAGCTTCTTTACACTACGTTCTCCTTGAACTCTTTTGAATCTATTTGAACAATGTCTACAACATAAATTGTGACTTTGCTAACTTCTTTTCTTGATTCCTAGCTATACCCATGATTTTTGTTTCCTCTGTCTACATTGCTCTACTTATTTCTTGTGTGTGCCATTCTCCCTGTGATTTTTTGTGTTTTAGGAAAACACCCATAGATATTGATTTTAGTTGTTGAATACATCTTTTATATAATCTTCCATCTGTACTCTAAAAATTGGCTAGGAGAGTTTGTATTGTGAAACCAATCTTTGTCGCAAGATTTCATTTTAGGCAAGAAATATGAATAGTTGTTTGATCTCCAAAGTTATGGTTTAGAAATTAACTTGTCAAGAAACGTTATGTTTGATCAATTAAAATAATGGACAAAATAGTCATAAAGATACTTAGATAAAAAATAAAATAAGGTAATATATAGTGCAAACTTGTCTTATAGAAAAGTAGTAGAGCATATGTAAAGTTTAAATTATTATAAACAATGTGTACACTCAATTCTCAATATAAAAAATGATACAATTAAATGTCTTATAAAAATTGATATCAGATATTCTAGGGTAAAATATATGAACAAGAAATTTTCAATTAAAAGGCATTACTGATACATGTCAATAATGATACAATTTATTATCTATGGAGAACTTTAGCAAATTTTGTTTTAAATGTTAATAATAATGTCAAAAGGCAAGGTCTACAAGAGATGGTCTAGGGATTGCATAGGGTCTTTCACTAGTTCTTTATAGGATTGATTCTATTGATAGTTGTTTTGTGATCATGCTAGGTTTTATCTTGTTGTAATTTATTCGTTGCCTTATTCACATTTTGTTTTTGAAATGGTAGGGTATTTTCCAAATGATGTCTACAAGCAATTTAATAAGTTTCTTTTGAAGACAACTTCAATAAATTTCATTTGAACTATTAATCACAATATGTATCTAAAAGTAGCTTTAATAAATTTCATTTAAATTATTTATAATATTAATAATAATGTTTGAAGACAATTTTATTTAATAAATTTCATTTAAACCATCAACATCAATGTTTAGTTTGTATAAAAATTAATATAGAATGACTTCTAAACCGAGTTTTATAAATACCCTTAATCATATATTTAAAAAAAGTTATGAAGAATTTTTTTTTTTTTTAAAAAAAAATTAATTTAAATTTTTATATTCATTTTTAAGATTTTGATCATATAGATTGTACTTATTTTAAGTTAAATCATGAATCAAATATTTTAAGAAATTAAAATATTTATAATTTTTTTTTTTATTTAAAACAAAATTCCATTGTCAAATATTACTATAAAAATATACAACAAACATAATATTATTCAAATAATAATAATAATATATTAATACTATTCATGTAAATAAAATATATATATATATAGGATAGTAACGTTCATGTTTTTAAGAATGGGAAACTCAATGAATGTAATTGTGTTCATGAAATGCTAAGTTATCTCTCCATGCAATGCTAAGTTATCTCTCCTTTGAAAGGAAATTATTGGGCCCTTTAACTTTGATGCACCTTCTTAGCCAGGGAGGAGCCTATGAACTTTATGGCCCGTACTAACTCATTCACCAACGGGCGAATGGGTTCATATAAGGTCGATAAAAATTCTAGCGCTTGCTTTGTGAACTCGTCGCGTTTGCGAGTCCGAAGCAAGTGGACTTTTCCTCGAGAAAATAGCAGCATAATCCATATAGGAAGATAACATACCATCACCCACACGACCACGCCCAGCCATAAACATTTGGGGGCCACTACCACGTGTATGGCCGCACCAAATGTCATCCCTGTTGACACCAGGGCTACCCGCAATGTGTTCATGCTCAGATCAGTGAGAATAGGGTCTTCTGTTTTGCTGTTGAAAAGAGCATAAACAAGGAGAAGTGCAGATGCAATGGAAAAACAAAAAGCCAATGCATCAAATAGCACCAGCACTCGAAAGATAGGGGAATTAATCTCTACAGAATCGTGATTCCCTGGCAAGGTGAAAGCAACTGTGAAAGCAACCGTCGCCAGTAACACTGCATTTACTGATATGATGTTGCTATTCCATTCTGATTCCCTGGGTCTATGCAATTCCCCTCGTTTCAGTGTGCGTCCCCCTTGGTTTCGACGGCCACCATGTCCAGTCAGAAAGTTCTCAATCTGTAACCTTATAAGTGACTATTTGAATTTAGTTTTGGATAACAGTCATAAATGTTTGCTTTTTATAAAATAGAAAGTGGCATAAGCTAATACTCAACTACATTTTCAAAATACCGCAGCAGTTGACCGAACAGACCTCGGTATCTCCATTTTCAAAAATATGCAAATGGCTGATAAGCCTTTGAATGAAATTAACGATAAGAAAGTCTTATAATGAATAAATCAATATAATTATTATTTGCTCGATAATCACTCACAGCCATAAAAAGTTGAGGATCTGAGGATTTTAAGCGTGCTGCGATATCTAATGGAGTTTCGCCCCCGGCGTTCAGGCCGTTGATGAACATTTCCTCCATTAGCTGCTCCATAATATCTCGGAAATTCGGTCCGAGGTTACGAAATATTTGTGCTGCAGATATCACCGCCAGATGGAGAGGATTATTGCCGTTACCGGTCACCATGTGTGAACAATCTCTACAATGATCGAGTATCTCACACATTAATCCTGCATTACCGCATTCCACTGCTCGATGGAACGGATTAAATGTGTTTGTGTTCAACATGTAACACACCGAACTGTCTTTTGCTAAAAGCATTTTGTAGATTTGGCGGATATCTCTGTACCTTCTACGTGCTCTCATTAAATAAATAGGAGGTGGTGATATTGGCATTTGGAAAGATGCAGCAACGTGCAAT
Source organism: Sequoia sempervirens (assembly GCA_007258455.2). Lineage (NCBI taxonomy): Eukaryota > Viridiplantae > Streptophyta > Pinopsida > Cupressales > Cupressaceae > Sequoia > Sequoia sempervirens. The sequence continues at coordinate 175,708,380 of VDFB02252616.1, read as the reverse complement.
GGTGTCCTACCAGAGTCATCTGTTTCTCGAAGAAGTTCAGGTCTGCACGCAATAAGCTTGTCTATCACATCTGCAACGGACACCTTATAAATTGGTGAGTAGAACCACCGACATATTTTAAATTACACACAAGAAACAAAATAGACAATTTGAAACCAAAAGAGAATAAAACCGAATGTATTTCTTTCACGAAAGAATCGATCGATTTCAACATGATATGGGTGTCCGTGTTGTTCTAAACTATAAAATAAACAACTGTCTATGTCGTGTAGTGGTAGTATTTGTCTTTAAAATATTATAATAATAAAATTTGTTTTGTTTTTTTATTTGTTTTTAAAAAAAAAATTAGTGTGTTTAAATTATAATGTTTTCATTCATCATTATTGAGATTAGAAAATAGTAAATCATTATTGTCATATAATTCAAGTAATATTGAATCAATAATATCGATTGCTTTAAACATTTTATAGAACTATTTATTATTGATGATTAAATGTGTATTTAGTAGAATATCTTTGGAGATTAATTATTTAATATTGTAAATGAGAATTATAATATCTTAGAAGGATTGTTGTTGCAACATGAGGAGCATTTACCTAGATCTAATCCTTAGAAATTGAACAAAACTAATCAAATATCTCTAGAATGATTGTGTAGAACTAGATTCCTTTTAGTGTACTATTAGAAGTGTATAAATGTGAACAATACTTGAATTCAAATATCAAAATATGGATGATTGGAAGGATAAAGGTAAAAATTTAATCATGTTTGAATTTTTATAAAAAAAATTGGGTGGGATGGGTTACCATAAAGTTGTCCCCACAACTATGAAATAGGCTTGAGTGATGCAGGAGCATCCAGGGTGGAAGAGCAATCCTGCATAAAAAAAAATATATTTTTTGATTTTTGTTAGGTTTGATGAAAAAAAATTCAATAAGGATTAAAAATGACCTAGGGTAACTATTTTTAGTAAGTTTGTATTTGTGCACATCTGGAAATGAAATCTTACATAGACCTCCAATACAATGAAATGAAGCCAATGGTGAAGAAATCACTTCAATTACCATTTGCCATTGTGAGATATTCATGTTTTTGTCTTCAAAATCCCTTTAGAAATATTCAAAGTCAATTTTGAGGCACCTACAGGTTTTGTATGGGCCTAAAAAATGGCCAAAAATAAAATATCCCTCAAGGCACCTTTTGCGGCCATTCTCTTTTTGAGAGGTTTCCAACAACATAAATGTTTTATCAATCCGATGCCCGAGTGAAAAGTTATGGCTCGCGAAAGTTGGACTAAAATTTAAAAGTTTCCTTAGGCCAACAAAATGGACAACTAAATTTTGTTAGCACCAAAGTGGAAGTCATAGTTGGTTGGCAAGTGGAAAAATCATTTCAAGTGGTCACAAATGGAAAAATATTCATTCTGGATGAGAACATAGACAACTTTCCTACTTTTTAGCATATAATAAATGTTGAGGTTTCGATGGACATTAGTGCCATTCACAGACTTTCATGTCTAATTTTTTGCATTTATTTGCAGCCCATATTTCTATAATAGTAGTTTTATGACTAGATAGTTTATTGCAATTGATTACATGTATGTAGATAAAAATTCATGCAAACATTTAGGGGAAAGAAGTACAACTAGAAAGAAATAGAAGAGGTAAAGAGAAAATCACAAGATAGGATCGAATGGTGGAGAAGTTAAAGAGACAGTGTATTCTTGTTGATCATGAGTTAGATATACTAAAAAGATGCAACGTCTGCAGCAAGATAGCAAGTTTGTCAAGGAATACATAGAACAATTCTAGAAGGTCATAATCAAAACTTGTCATTTAGAAGCCAACAAGGAGAAGGTAGCCCATTATATAAATGGGTTGAAACCAAGTATTTAAGAAGATAAATGATCATGAGTTAAGTGTATTCTTGTTGATCATGAGTTAGATATACTAAAAAGATGCAACGTCTGCAGCAAGATAGCAAGTTTTTCAAGGAATACATAGAACAATTCTACAAGGTCATAACCAAAACATGCCATTTAGAAGCCAACAAGGAGAAGGTAGCCCATTATATAAAAGGGTTGAAACCAATTATTTAAGAAGAGTTGAGTTTGGTCAAAATGACCACAATAGAAAATGCTTATCAATTTTCCCTAAAGGTATAGGAGAAGATAAATTAAATATTTGAAGGCAAGCAAAGAGGAAGAGGTAACGATGGAAGGATTGGTGAAACATCCTATGGAGGAAGAAATGAAAATCAAAAGAACAATGAAGAAGATGGTCCCAGTCAAAACCAAAGAGGAGATAATTCTTATCACCATTGCGATTAGAACAATAGTGAACAAAGAGGAAGAGGAAGACCTGGATGAGGCCCTGGGAGAGGAGGCTTCAGAGGAACCTATTTATGATATGGAAAATAAGAACATCAATCCTACGAGCATACGCAACATCAAGGAAGGATAAATAGAAGGCATGAAGGTAATGCATGAGTTACACATGTAGATAAGGAAGCTAAATCTGAGCATTTTGAAGATGCAGAAAGAGGAAAGACTTTGTTCATTAGGAGAGCATTGTTGAATCATGAAGAAATTAGTCTAGTTCAAAGAAAAAGTTTATTTTGCACAAGGTATAAAGTTGGGGGTAAATGTTGTGATGTTATCATTGATAGTGGTGGCATAGATAATCTCATTTGAAAAGAGATGGTCAATCACTTGTATTTGGAAAGGAAACCCACATTCATATCGGATTACATCGTTGCAAAAATACCATAGAGCGTTGGTCAATGAACAATGTTTAGTAAAATTCAAAATTGGGAGTTATGATGATGAGGTACTGTTTAGTTCAATGATAGCCATACTAACACATATTCCCTAACAAAGGATAGAGTTTGTCATAAGTTGAAGCCTTTAAAGGAGGCATGAGAAAAGGTATATAGTAATGCAAGAGTTTGGTTAGTAAATCGTAGATTTTTTTTAGATGATGTGAAGCACACACATGTGTGCTTTACGTTGTTTCTTAGAGTCAACAAAGAAGAAGATGTACCAGTAGAATTTTTAGATCTTCTAGGAGAGTTCCAGGACATTATGTTAGATAATGTACTTGAAGGTTTTCCACCAATGAGGAAGATTAGTCACTAGATGGATTTGATACCAAAAGCTAGTTTTCCAAATAAGGTAGCTCATAGAATGACTCCTACAAGGAATGTGAAACTAAATAAATAGGTCCATGAGTTTTTGTGGAAAGGATTGATTTGAGAGAGCCTGAGTCCATGTGCGATACTTACAATAATATCACCAAAGAAGAATGGAGAGTGGAGAATGTGTATATAATATCGAGCCATTAGCAAGATTATAATCAAGTACAAATTTAGCTTGTTGAGGATGGATGGCATTATGGATTACTTAAGTGGAGTTGAGTAATTCATAAAGATTTACTTGAAGAGAGGATACCATCAAATCTAGATTAGAGAGGGAGATGAATGGAAGACAACCTTGAAAACCAAGGATGGACTATATGAATGGTTAGTCATTCCATTTGCACTAACAAATGCATCGAGCGCATTCATGTGACTCATGAATAAAGTATTAAAATAATTTTTGGGTAAATTTGGTATTATTTATTTGGATGAATTTTAGGTTTAGTAACAAATTAGGGGAGCACTTGTTGCATATTTGTAAAGTTTTTGAGAAGCTAAGGGAAGAAAAATCATTGATTAACCAAAAGAAATATAGTTTTATAAAGAAAGAGTTGATATATTTGGTATTTGTAGTCTCACTTGAGGGTCTTAAGATGGCCCCGTAGAAAATAAAGGCTATCATTAGGTGGCTTACAACAAGCAGTGTTACGAAGGTAAGATCATTTCATGGTCCGACAAGTTTTTATTGAAAATTTATTAGGAGTTTCAATAGTATTTGTGCACCCATAACAAAGACAATGAGAGTGGATAGAAAGGAGTTTAAATGGACTGTAGGATCAACTAAGAGTTTTTGTTTTTTAAAGAAGAAAGTCACAGAGCAACCTATTTTGACACTTCTATATTTCAATAAGGTGCTTCAAGTAGATTTTGATGCTAGTGGTAGTGCCATAAGAGTTGTTGAGTCAAGAAGGTAATATTAATGCCTATTCTAGTGATAAATTAAATGATGCCAAGAGAAAATATTTTGTTTATGATCAAGTTTTATCCAATAGTTCAATCTTTAGAAAAATGGAAGCACTAATTGTTGCCAAAATATTTTTTTCTATACTGATGATCAAACCTTACAATACCTTAGTAGTCAGGGGAAGTTGAACTAAAGGAACTTAAAATTGGTTGAGTTTTTGCAAACTTACATATTTGTTTTGAAACACATGAGTGGGAAGTCAAACTGAAATGTAGAAAAATGGATCTCTTAATGATGCAGAGTAGTGAGGGATTTTCTTTACATTCACAATTCAAGGTGTTTCAAACAACTTTCCAATCTTCAAAAGCCTAACTCAATGGCTTTTCACAATTTTGTCCTATTCTTCTTGTAGCATTACAATTAATGTTTTCTGACAACTCACAAAAATAATTAAGAACTCACATACCACTTATCATTTTAGATACCCATTAAGCTTTACTTTAACATATCCAAAAATATTATAGGGTCACTTTGGACCATCATCCCCAAATCACTGCTGCTACACTACCCCAAGGCCAAAGTAGGCGACTTTTACAAAGCAACACTGACCCAGGCTTTCTTCCAAACCCAAATCTCTATTGTAGGGTCCCAAACAGATTATAAAATCTCTAAATCAACAAATTTTGACAAAAAAAAAGTGCCCACAAACTCACCATACCTCAAACCCTTGTTTAGGCCTATTTAGGCTTGTAAATGAGAGGGTTTATTGAATATTCAACTTCCAGGCCTTGTTCCACCTTACCAATTCCTCAAAAACTTCACAATATGTTTGCACATGTTTTATGAACCAACTCCCACCCTTCTTCATTGCACTTACAACAAACTCCAACTTGTAGCCATCAACATTAAGCCAAAACTCATGAAATCCTAACTAATGCAGCATCAAAAGTCCTTCAAACCACCTCCCCTACTCTTAGAAACCATAAATAACATCAACCTACTCCTACTTATGCCATTCCACCAAGCTATTACAAATTTTACCCAGTGGAATGGCTTAATTTTCCATTTTACCCTACCAAAACCTTAAATTATGGGTTTTTTGGTTGCCTACAGTAAATTGCTCACCAAATCCTTTAAACTTGATAAAAACCAATCAAATCAAAACCAAAATGTGGTCAACACATGTATCTATCTAACCCAATTCACCTTTAATGAATTTCCCTCAGTACAAAACCGTATAGATCTTGGGAGCAACAAAATTACTAGAAAATTACAAAGAAAATAGTGATTTCTTATTGCTTTTTCAACAAAAATATTCAACAGCCCTTTTTTTTTACCATACACATTGTATTTAAACCTTAGACACCAAAAACCAACTAAAAATTTGACCAAACTACCTTTTTAACTTCCATGACCATTCAACTTCCTAATTCTTGTATTTTTTTCGAATTTTGCAACATTGCAATATGACAACATTTGAAAACATTGACAAATATTGTAAAATGAACCCAAAATGACTCATTTATATCTCAAATTGTCTAATGTGACTTTATTAGACAAAATCAAACTCAAACTCAAACACCCCTAAAACCTATCATAAGACCTTATTTACAAAAACTAACATGATGCCCCTGAACCATACACCCGGACTGAGAAAAGACCTCAAGTCCCTTGAGGACTGAATTGTTGTAGATCATGCTTGATCACTTCATTTTCTAGTCTCCAAATGCCCTTTCACCTTGTAATCCTTTCCACTAAATCAGATATTGAATATTTGCATCATTCTTTGTGCTCTTGAATGGTTTACCACCTAAACATTGCTCCATCTTCACAAGCTGACCTGATGAATGTCCTCTTATCTTTCCCATATCTGGAATTGATGTTAAACTTGGCTTCATACCTGCAAACATATCTTTTCCAACTTTGTCTTGAACTACTCTCTGCTTGACTCTTGTTGCACACTTGAACTCACTTATATGTTCTTTCCATTTACCTTTTACTTACTTCACCTTTTCTCTTCATTTCTCCTCTCAAATTTTCTGCCCCTGGGATCTCTGTATCATCAAATTTACAAACCTTTATCTTGACAGAATTTGACTACCCACTAGTTACCTCTTTTGAAACCAAAGGACAAAGCACTATTCCTATCATGACCTTATCATGCCAATCTTGCATTTCCTCCATCAATTCATCCTTGACCTTCTTTTCATCTATTTTTTACACCAAATCATCTTCTTTTCCCTCATACATTGAAGCATTCTCCAAACCTATTGTCCTAGCATCTTCAAGCCTTGAAGTGGCTACAATCTCCTCATATCTATCTTCCTCAAGCTTTACAACATGATCACCTTAGCTGCCTTGGTTTGCTCTTTAACATCTTCTACTAATGGAGTTAATGTGAAAGTGTTTCCATCTTTCTCGATCTAGTAAGTATTATTTCTACCATCATAAATGACATGTCTATCAAACTACCAAGGTCTTCCAAGCAGCAAATGGAAACAATCCATAGGAAACACATCGCAAAGAATATTTTCCTTATATCCACCAATGTTAAACTCAACCAAAGCTTGCTCATTCACTAAAATAGATTGATTGTCATTCAGTCAAGACACTTTATAAGGTGTTTCATGAGGTATCTTTCCCAATTTTAGTTTATCAACCATTTCATTAGACACCATATTATTTGTACTTCGAGAGACTACTACAACTTTACCTACCTTTCCATTGCATTTGAAAGTTGTCCTGAATAGTGTTTTCCTTTGTGTCGATTATTTCTCCTTGGATGCTTTAAGTAGTGTTCTTCTCACCATCAGGAGTTCCCCAACTTACGGAGCAACAAGCTAATTAGGAGAGTTTACACTTTCACAATCATCCTCTTGCACAACTCTTTTATCAACACCACTTGAAGTAGAACCTTGTTTCTCTGGAAACTTCCATGTTTGATGACCAAATTGATTACAATGGTAACATCTTCCTAAAAATGAGCTTGAACCTCTACGTCGACCAAATCCTTCAAACTTGATAAAAACCAATCAAATCAAAGCCAAAATGTGGTTAACACATGTCTCTATCTAATTCAATTCACCTTTAAACAATTTCCCTCAATACAGAACCGTACAAATTTTGGGAGCAGCAAAATTACTAGAAAACTGCAAAGAAAAATAGTGATTTCTTATTGCTTCTTCAACAAAAATCTTCAACATCGGGTATGTGCAGGATCATCATGGAAAAAATAGGCCCTTAAGTAGTCAAAATTTTAGAAAAATCAGAGTTAGGAAACTTGACATAAAATTTTGAATAAGTTATCTATATTATTTCAAAATTATGTAAGAATAGAATCTACAGCAAATTGAATATAGTTTCTAAACTACTAGGTTTATTTATTTTTTAAATTTATTTGGTGAAGTTTTTAAATTTCAATGCAGTAGTACTTAAATTTTAGAGAAAAAATAAGAAGTAGGTTCTATCTGACCACCCTAACCATAATAAAATGATAATAGTTTTTTATAAAATTTTATATATAAGTAGAGGACTCATGTCCCGATGTGATAGATATTTTTTGGTAACTTTTTTCCAAGTAAATAATTAATTATGATTTTTTTATGACAACTTTTAAAAAATATAAAAAACTTGTATGTCTAACCACCTTAAATTGGTCAAAACTTCATGAAATTCATTTTTTTAATCTTATAGTATGCAAAGCATATAATGTGACACATGTTTCAGATTCAAAAAAATGTGATACCATTTGAAAGTTATAGATATTTTTTCAATTAACCTATCAATTAGGACTTCAGTCATAATTCAAATAGAAAATGAATAATAATTATTTATTAAATTTAAAACAAAGCATAATTTATATTGGTGGAAAGTTGAAAATAGCCTTTAAAAACCTTTTTCGTTTCATCAATTTTGGGTAAAAAAAGTTGTCAGCCACATACCCTACACATATCCATCATATTGCCACTTTTTGGCCCATCATGATCCTGCACATACCCAACCCTTTCCTCAACAATACAGATTGTATTTGAACCTTAGACACCAAAAACCAACTAACAGACTGACCCAAACTACCTTTTTAAATTCCTTGACCATTCAAATTCCTAATTCTTGCATTTTTTTCCAATTTTGCAACATTGCAATATGACAACATTTGAAAACATTGACAACTTTTGTAAAATGAACCCAACATGACTCATTTACATCTCAAATGGTCTAATATGACCTTATTAGACAAGATCAAAATTGAACATGCCTAATACCTATCATAAGACCTTATATACAAAAACTAACATGGTTGCCCTTCACCACTTAAGTTTAATGTCTAAAATCTAGGGTCAATTCCAATTTTTCTAGGATTTCATTAGGATGAAAATCAACAAGGCAATTAGGTTGACTTTCAGCTATAAAGGTGAGTCAATCAAACCTAGATTTCATTCTTTTGAGACTTGGAAATTGATTGGAATTGAATCTCCCCAAATAGCTCTATTAAACTATGTGCCCTATACTAAAAATGCAAGATTCTAGTAACTAGAAAAGTATAACAAAAATTTAGACAACATATATGAGAAAGGAAAAGTCCTGTGCACCTGTTCTACAAATTTGAAGCTGATTTTGGAGGACACATATGCCCAGGGTGTGAGTGTTCTTGTAGAGATTTTTTGAATCTATTTTCACAGTCCTATAATGTCAAATCTTAGTTTCAGATTCTTGCCTACAAATTTATCATAACATTGCTAGATATTTTTGTAATTGAGTTTCCATGGGTTGACAAGTTGTAGGTCTTCAAATGCAAAAATGAATAATTTATCTTCAAACTCCATTCAATCCTCTTCAAACCTAATATCTTCACATTCACAAATAAAGGAAATGTTAGGCCATTTAGGGGCTTGCCTCAATCAAACCCTATGTAAGCATTTCCACTTCCACAATGACAATATCAATGATAAAATGATAATGGATGGGAATGAATGATGAAATCACAAAGTGCTACAACTCACCACCCTTCAATGAATTCCTTGAATGATTGAAGTCATACAAATCACCTTAAGGTCTTGGATCTTTCTTGCTTGATTTTCTTGAATGCTTGAATGCTTGGAGACCTACAAAAGTGTTAGCCTTCACAAAACAATGATAACATGAACACACATAAACTCGCATAGATTTTGACATGATTTTAGGATCTTGAATTACTACAATAATGCTTTGAAATGTTAGTCTTGACTTTCTCAATAGTGCTCTTGACAATAGTTTTTTTCTCATGAATTCTTGTTCTTCTCTAGAGTGGTGCAATAACTAGGTATTTATAGGCATTTATTCAATTTCCTAAAAATTAAATTGTGGTGGTTGACTTTTGACACTTGAATTGCAAATATTAAATTGCCACAACCAACATATTTCAATTTGGAGCCAAAATAGGGGGACACTCATGCCTAGGGAATGAGCTTCTTTGCCCTATTTTTCAAGATTTTAAGTGTTAGGGGCAAGGTCTTAGATAAATGCAATTGTTTCCCACTTGCAATTCATCAAAAATCGTTAAAAATGAGCCATAGAATGTGTAATTTAGGAAAATAAATATTCAGTTAGGTCCAATAATTTAAGGGGGAAAAACACAAAACTAAATTTTCATGGGTGATAATTTACAATGGTACACAAATAAAGTTACAGATGCCTTAAGGAGAATCCAAAATTCATTGATACAAATGGAGATAGAGGTTTGTTAAATGAACTCGAGAGTTTGTATCATGAAGATCTAGACTTTGTAGAGGCTTGGAAGGCTAGTTTGGAACCTACTTATTTGGATAAGACAAGATGGTTGGATTTTATAATCTAGGATGGTATGTTGTTCATAGCAAGCTAGTTGTGCATTCCAAGGAGTTCTATGAGAGAGAACCTAATTAAGGAGACACATAGTGGAGGATTAGGACACTTTGGTTGAGATAAGACCATTGCTCATGTAAATGAGAATTATTATTGGCCACATTTTCCCCAAGATGTGAAGAATTTTGTGTAGAGTTATAGAGTATGCAAAATGGTTTAAGGGTAATGTCAAAATACTGGGTTGTATAAGTCATTACGTGTACTAGAGAGGCCGTGGGAAGATATTAGTATGGATTTCATTCTTGTTTTACCAAGGACACGGAGAGGACATGACTCAATACTCACGATGATGGATAGATTTTCAAAGAGGGAACATTTCATTATGTATCATAAGACTAATGATGTTGTTCAAATCGCAGAGTTATTTTTCAAAGAAGTGGTTAGAGTACATGGTTTACCAAAGAGTATAGTCTTAGATCGAGATAATAAATTTGAGAGGTATGTCTGGAGAACACTGTGGAATAAGTTGAAGATTGATTTGGAGCTTAGTTCTACACACCATCCACAAATTGATGGGTAGACGAAGGTGGTATATAGGAGTTTAGGTAACTTGTTGAGATGCCTAGTAGGAGATAAGCCCAAGGGGTGGGATTTAGTTTTTCCATAGATATAGTTTGCATATAATATTTCTATTATTATGATTACTAGTATATCCCTATTCTTGATTGTATATGGGAATAGTCCAAGAAATGCTTCTGAGTTAAGATATATTGATAAAGGAGATAAGAGTAGTGTTGAGGCTAAATATTTTGCAGAGCACCTAAATAACTTGCATGAAGAGGTAAGAAATCATATCATAAGATGAATTCTTAGTACAAGGCTAAGGTATATTAGAAGAAGATTTAAGAAATTTTAGGCTATAGATGAAGTCATGGTTCACTTGAGTAAAGAAAGGTTCCCAATGGGAACATATAAAATATTTAAAATAAAGAAATTTGAACCATGCAAGACCTGAAGAAGCATGATTTAGGAAATACCTGTGAGGTAGAGTTGTCAAGTGGGATAAACATATCTCTTCTATTTAACATTATAGATTTAATAGAATATTATGAAGGAGATATGGAGCATGGACCAATAAAATAATAGTGGAATATTTCATCACCTACTTTAGAGGAGGAGATAGATTGTATTGGTAGAAGTACAAGAAATATGTAATATGAATCTTGAATACTTGGTTAAGTGGAAAGGAATGTTTGTTGAAGATTCATCATGGCTATATAAGGCAAAGGTTGACCATCTTGGGTTTCCTCAGAACACCTTAGATGTGACAAGATTACTTCCCAAATTCCCCTAGGTGTCTGATGCATGAGCATCTATGGTGTAAGCGAAATCTTGCATCCCAAAAAAAAAATTTGTTTATTTTGATTTTTGTTAGATTTCGTGGATAAATTTTCAATAACATGGGCTAAAAATGGTAGTGTTAATATATTTAGTAAGTTTACATTTGTGCATTTATGCAAATAAAATCTTATGTAGAGCTTGACAATGGTGAAATGAAGCCAATGGTGAAGAAATAACTTCAATACCATTTTTCATTTATTTGATGTTAATGTTTTATCTTCAAAATCCCTTTCAAAATACTCAAAGCCAATTTTGAGGTACCTACATGTTCCAAATGGGCCCAACAAATGGACAAAATAAAAATATTCTCAAAGGGAACTTTTGCAGACCTAAATTTTTTTGAGAGCTTTCCAATGGTGTAAATAGTTTAATAATCCAACAGTCTGAGAAAAATGTTATCGCTCCCAAAAGTTAGACTAAAATTTGGAAATATTATTAGTCTTGGAAAAGGGATAGCCGGATTTTTTTATCATTGAAGTGGAAGTAATAGTTCATTGGCAAGTGGAAAAATCATATAAAGTGGTCACAAATGGAAAAATATTCATTTTGGATGAGAAGATCTAGATAAATTTCTTGCCTTTTCAACATAGAGTGGAGGTTGAGGTTTTAATGGCCATTAGTATCATTCACAAACTTGCATGTTTTATTTTATGAATGTATTTGAAACCCATATTTTTTTAATAACGGTCTTACGAACAGATAGTTTATTACAATTGATTGCATATATTGATATGATTTCATGAATATATAATAAAGTTATAGGTTTTTTATTCCTAAATTTTTTGTCTATGTAAGGTTTTGTTTGAGGGAGAGTCTCCCTCCATCAAGTGGTATATGAGCCAAAGTTCCTAAGCATGTAAACAAATCACCGAATATGAGGCAGTTTGCACCAAGACTTATGGTTGTGGGTTTTGTTATTACAAAGGATTGCACCTGAATGCAAAGTTGTAAAGCTCAGCAATCCTGTGTAACATGGAAACACTTTCAAGCCTGTGGGTTGCTCATAACGAAAGTGAATCTCCAGATTATGGGCTAGTTCCCCTTTTGATCTCCTATAATCTAATGACTTGTGTGGGAAAAGGGATAAAGATTAATCTAGGAAACTAAATGAAACTCTAATGGTAAACTAATTCTAGGAGGAGATGCACCAAAGAAAACTAAATGCAGACTGATTCACAACTAATATTCTAAAAAAAATCTATTAACACAACTCAACTCGAGCACCTTAATCACATAAATGTTTCACTAAAAGGATTTGCTTAATCTTACCTTACAAAGGAAAACTGGGTTTTCACAAATTAAGAGAAAAGATAAACTTTAAGAGCACAATCAATGACCTGTGATAAACTACAATTGTGTATATGCATCAATAAATGAGACAGAAAATTAAAGGTTTATGGTTTGAAACACATTAAACTTGCATCAAATCACTTAAAAGATAAAAAATGCCAGAAGTTGCAAAGGTAAAACTATTTTTGTTGAATATTTTGAAGGAAAATTTTGCAAAACTCAATACAATATGTTTAAAATAAAATACTATTGTATATTAATCAACTGGAAATAAAAGTTGAGTTACAAGATAGTCTCTTTGCAAAATGCGAACGCAGAAAACAAGAACTAAGAAAAAGACTAAGTCTTTCCTCAATATATACAATGTATGATAACTCTAATGCGCCAAGAGGTGGAATTGAAAGCCAACTAAAAGTGTAAAATATCTCCAAAATATCTCCTCATGAGAAAAGAAGAAAAGCCTTGAAAAGAGGGCCCACAACTAGAGTAAACTGATCTCAGAATGTTGCAAACTCCTCCCCTCAAAGTGCATGATCAAAATCCCTCCAAAACTGATGTAAAACTGTAGTTGTCTAAAAAATCTCCACCATTTGCTCCATTTTGTCTTTGCATGATTTGATCTTCAGTCTCACCATAGTTACACTTTTGCATGATTAGTTAACTAAAAGAGACTCAAGTCTACCTTCACATCTTCACATTTTGCATGAATTCGAGCTAAAATAACACTTCCTGGTTTACAAGGCATGTTATTTCTCCATCATAGCGAAACTCTATAACAAATATTAAGGCAATATTAAATTTGCACTTAATATTTGTCTAGAATACAAATGCATATGTGAGAAAATAAAAAGGTTTATAAAAGATTTGAAAAAATTAATACAAAACCCCCTTGTAATTCTTGGGCTCCTCTAATACTAGGTCGATGACTTTACAAGTGAAGACTTCAGCATATCAATAATGTGAAATGATTTTTCTAAAAAAATCCCACCATTTGGATGGGTTAGGGTATTGAGTAAAATCACTCGATCCCTAAAAGACCTTACCATTTTGCACTTCACTTTCTCCTTGGCTCTACTGCACTGCCATGCTATTGGGTTATGAGCTCAAAACTATTGATTTTACTGGTTGTTTCTAATGGATTTTCTTAAGATTTCCATAGAAGAATATAAGGTAAGATTTCCTTGGGCGTCGACCTCCATTTTTAATGCATTCTTAGGATTCTAAGCCGCGATTGTGGCACATTTTTTGATGCATTTGTCTTGTTTCTACTTCTGTTGACATTGTCTCCACCTTGGGCCACTATAGACGCCTCCATCTTGAGATTTTGGAAGCCATATCTGCAAGTTTTGATATATTTCCTTCAGAAACAAAGAAGGTAAGCTTGCTAATCACTCAAATCTTTCATTTTCATCTTATTTTCTATAAAAGCAAGCTCAAATTGAGCTTATTGAAGGAAAGATAATACATAATATTTGTTTTCCTATCAAAATTATTGATTGATTCTATCATTCTTGCAAAATAAAAGAAACTCTTGCATTCTAAGAAAGAAATATGGAAATTTTTGTACATCTTCTCCATGTAAGGTCGCAGATTTGTAAGCATAAAATGGGTCTTTCCATATGCTTGTTGTAACTTAGGGTTTCTCCATTTTCTGAAAATGCAAGAAGAGACACTAATTTCCACTTTTTCTAAAAGAGATAAAAGAAAATATAGCTTCTTTACCATCTAGGTATTTCATTTTTCTTTTGTAAGCTCAGGGTTTATCTTTGCACTAATTTGAATGTACAGAAAAATGCTTTTATCCTAAATGAATGGTTGCCATACTCAGGTGGGTATTTAATTTTCTTGAGGAATCTTTGAGAATTTCTTTATTTCTGAGAGAAAAATATTAGTGTTGCTTTTCTTGCTCTACTCATGAAATACTTACATTCTTTTTCTGAGGGAATGGTCGCAACCATACTCCTGTTGTGCAAACATTTGAAACCTCTCTATTTTTTATGTCGTGGTCTGAATCTCCATTTTGAAAGCTTTCATATGTTGACTCGGCCTTTTGTGTATTCTCTATGATTTCTGAAAATGAAACAAGACAAAACCCTCCTTATGTTGTGAACTCCATGGATAGTATGATAAACAACTCTATATATTTGCATTTTCATTGTTTGAAATTTATCATCAAAGTTCTATATGAAAGCTTAACAAAAAGCATATGGTTATTGTTGTTGAATATAGGCTTTGTTATATCTTGATGTTTGTTTCTTCGAGAAAAGCCTACTTTGCTTTGGCATCTTATATGACTGTAACTGTACTTCACTTTTCATTATGTAGAGGGAAAAATGAAGGGCTTCTTCTTTATTTTCACATATTGAGGTTCTTGTCCATTTCTTACATTCACTATGTTGAACATTACTTTAGAATACTTGCATTTGAAACAATGATGCACCTCCATATGCAACAAGAACCTTACCATTATTTGTTGTGGTTCATCCTCGACTGTGAAAATTTACATGTAGTGTTACCTTGATTCCTGAAAAACTCCAGACATATAATTGAAAACCCTCATTATAAATGCTTTCTTATAATGTTGAATATCGTCACCATGTTGAAATAGAACCTTGAATATGATACTTTGTTTTGCTTCAGTAATATTTCTATCCTTTGTGAAATAACACTTTCCCAAGTAATGCTTAGTGCTCTTAAAGAAGTCAAACATAGATGAAAGAAAATTTTGGAATATTTGAATACTTTTACCTTCCTTATGATCATGTATAGTTTTGAATACTTACAGTCACTTTTATATGCAATCAGGAAATGAATATCATGTCTTTCATGATATGACTTTATTCAAATATTGATGTTGTGAAAGAAACAATGAAGAACACCTTGTTGTATTGAAAACATGATGAAGCCTCTACTATGTTTGCTTCTTATCACACTTATGACAATATACACTCTTTGTTGTTTTATGTGCAAGCACCACTATTTATCATAGTTCCTTTACTCTTGATAACTTTTCTTTCAATACATATACTTTAAACACACAAACAATAGCAAAATGATGTAAAACAACAGTAGAAAAGATGAAACAAGGTGATAATGCATTAAATTCTGACTACTTATGACCTACCTGAATATGTGATTTTCATGTTTATTGCTTTCATGTCATTGGCCTAATGAGAGAGTATCTCCTTGGTAACCTACAATTACCAGAGAAGGAGCAACTTTTTGTCTTGTTAATTGATACAAGACCGCATATTGCTATGAATCTTTATTGTTGATTCACTCTTCTAATTTAGATGAACACTTGCTCTACTTTGGTAATTGTATGCTATCATTGCATACATCCTTTATTCATTGACATGTCAAGATTGCTTTGGTAATTGTATTCTATCATTGCATGCAAAGATAAGATCAAGACACAGTCTCTCCATGGAAAAGTAATGAGTTCCATAATCAACAAGAACGTAGCTAATATAGTAGACCACTCTTTCTTTACCATCATCATCGTACTGAGCCAACAAAGCTACTAAGGCATAGGGTGACAACAAAATAAAGAAGAGAGGGTCTATCCTGCATAGTCAGGATTAGGATAGATGGATTTTCCAAATAACTTTTCATGGACTCAAAATATTTTTGCACTCATCATTCAATCAAAAATAAACATCTTTCTTCAACAAATGTGTGAAGAGAAGGGTGTGATAAACCAACTAAGATATGAATCTACGAATTTCTTGAATCTTCCCCTACAAAATATGTAGTTGAGATATGCTCTTAGGTGGAGGCATGTTAATGATCACATCAATATTATTTGTGTCGACTTCATTCCATGATGGGAAATTATGAAACCCTAAAGTTTTCCAATGTCAATACCAAAAATGCACTTAAGAGGATTTAGTCTCATCTTATATAGTCGAAGCCTTCCAAAAATAAGATGAAGGTTTTCTACATGATCTGAATGAGTCATAGACTTAGCCAGGATGTCATCAATGTAGTCTTCTAGAATTTTTTTAATGAAATCATGAAATATTAAGGCCATAGCTTGTTGGTAAGTCACACCTGCATTCTTCAACCCAAACAACATGACCACATAACAGAAAGTACCCCATGGGGTAGTGAAGGTTGTCTTGTACTAATCTTCCAAATTAATAAGGATGCGATTATAACCTAAGAAGCCAGCCATGAAGGACAACAACGAATGGCCTATAGTCAAATCCACAATCATATCAATATTATGCAACATAAAATCATCCTTAAGGTAAGCCTTATTGAGATCACGAAAGTCAATACAAATGTGAATACAACCATCAAGCTTGCTAACAACAACTATATTCAATATCCAAGGTGAATATTCAATAGGATAGATAAATCCCACTTTTAATATCTTATCTATCTCAGTCTTAACAATGTGACCTTGAGATTTATCTTTTGAATCCTTTTTTTAACAAGCTTAGCATCGGGACCTAAGATGATATTGTGAACTGCCACAAACACATCAATACCAGGCATGTCCTCATATGACCATGAAAAAATGTCAGGATAAGAATGTAAAAATTCAAAATGTTTCTTAGACTCTCCCAAAGAAAGGAGGTTCCTAATCTTAATCACCTTTTTAGAAGATTTTGGATCCATAAAAACTTCGGTAGTATCTCTTTTAAGGAGAGAACTATACTCTTTAGGATGGGGAATAGGAATGTTATCATCCATATTAGATAGAGGGGCCTCCTCATCCAAAATCAAAATAGATTCTTAAAAGTATGCTTGCTTATGCAAGTGATATGGGAATCTTCATTTGTGGTGAAAAGAAGGAAAATGGGAGTTGACACCTAAGGATTCTTCCAGCGCTTCCTCCGATGAGAAAACATCTATAGGAACTTCATCAGGTTCTACTTTTCTCTCAATCAATTCAAGATAATCTAGATCAAGAGGTTCAGCAGAGATCATGTTAACTCTCCACCATGGTTTCTACATAGACTTTTCAAGAGAGCAACCCAGCCCCAAGTTACACTTACAAGGCCAAACTTAGATAGGACTTGAATCCCTTGTTCGATACACCAAAGGACTTTGCATCCATAACCATATTTAGAAACAAGTTCATACCCAGGGCCATATCATGTTTTCAACACTAGAGAAGAAGGTGCATCCACATAGAGAATGTCGTTCCACCAATGAACATTAAATGCATCTACAAGATCACAACAATCCTTCTTGTCGAGACTGCAAAGATCGTTTGCCTCAACAAGGGCATGATTATCTTTCCTAATAGGAGAACAATTTTTTTTATTGGTAGAGGCCTGATTGTCCTTCTCAATAGGAAGATGATCAACCCTCTTAGTAGAGGTGTATGAGACTATTGGAAGGTCAAGATGGATAGGGTTGACACTTTTTTCATTGATGAATAAATTAGAAGGACCCCCAATCATCACCAAGACATGCATTTGATTCAAAAGAAGTGGAAGGGGATGACTTAGAATTCTCCACTTCAGGCTACTTTTCCTAGGGGGCATCCTTCTCAGGGGAAGCCTTCAAGGTAGGGCCTACTGAAGATCATTCCAACACATCAAAAGATAATGATATAATACAATTCTTAAGAGTAGAAACAACCTAGGCCTGACCAACAACTACTAACTCGTAGAGGTACACGGCCTCGAGGTCATCCTTGATTGTAATTACTTCATTATTAGCAACACATTTTATACAATGATGTAAGGTAGAGGTTACAACCCCCAAAGCGTAAATCCAAGTTATCCCCAAAAGAATATTATAAGGTAAAGGACCAAGAATCTTATATACCAAAGTGGGTATGGTAACGGGTCCTAGCCTCAAAGGAAAAATTATCGTGCCTAGGGCTTGATGACTAAGATTATCAAATCCACAAATATACATAGAAGAAGCAGCTAAAGTGAAGAATCAATTTTGATCTTAGGTAATAAATCTATGCCACATACGTTGAGAGCTAAATTGATGTCAACGAGAGCACATCTGATACCAATATTATTAATGTTAACTATAATCATCAAAGGATCTACAATCTTACTTTTGCACATCCAGGGGTGGGAGTTCTTGTAGATAGAAAGTAATATTTGAGGAATCTGCACAAATATGATCCATGAACGCATTAACATTGGCCAGCTTAGCAGAGGCAGGCAAGAGAATATTTTACAAGGCTTCCTGAAGCATACCTTGATAAATCAAGGAAAATTGAAGCAAATCCCATGGTGAAATCTTGGCCAGAGTAACACGAAGTTGCTCAAAAAGATCATAATCAATATATGCTTTAGTTTCAAGTTTAGGTGATGAAGGAAACTTGGTTGTGAAGGTGGTAAAGAAGTAGGAACCAAATTAGGTTGAGATGTAGGTACAAAAGATTATTGATTCAAATTATACTAATTTCTTCTAGTATTATATGTGTGCCCTACAACATTATAAGAAGAAGAGTTTGTAGCTCTTAAGAATCTCGTAAACAAATCTATTGAGGCATTAGAGTATGGGACCCCACAGATAGAATGAATTCTCTTAGGAGAAGGGCTAGCTAGATTCATGTAAACAATGGGTATCTTAGGCTTTAGAGGATCCACAAGACTACCACAACATTCATAGACTTCTCAACTTGCGAAGAAGAAATAGATGGTTGTAATGAAGACATTTGTTCAGAAGTTCCATGGATAGAAGAAGATACCTCCAAGAAATCATCCAAAGAATCATCTAGCATATTGAAACCCTCCTTAGAAAAAAGCATCATCATAAACATTAAAAACTTGTAGAAAAATATCTGACATGGTTCACGTTGAGTTCACCAAATATGTAAAGGGGGATTCGCTGCTCACGAGTCTCTTACTTACCAAGAGAATCCCAAGGAATGAATTGCCCTAAACTACCTCAGTTTATTTAGAGGATCAGAAATAGGAATGAAGAAATTGCAAAGAAAGAGCTATAGATAGAATATCAAAAATGAAACAATTTTAGGCTAGAAATTGCTTGAATTAACAAAGGAGATGATTACATTAAATAGAGGAGGTAGATCACTGTAGACATTTAAGATGTTTAACTACCTCACCTACAAACTATTGTAGCAACAGTAGTATTGACCATTAATACAAGAAGAATATAATATTCTAACACCCTCCCTTAATGGTCAATTGTCTAACTAGCCTACAGAGAACAATCTGCAGATCATTTGGTTACAAATTCTTCAGAACACTATGCTACTATGGAGACCCTTCCTGGATTTGCAGAATGTTGATAACTAAGATTACAAAAAATAGAGAAGGTTGCCCCTTCTTTAGAAAGCTTTGCAACACGAGACAAGAGTCTGCCACTGACTCTGCCACTAAGATGAGTCTGCCACTAACCCTCCCAGAATTTGCAAAACTTCAGACCATAAAAGGTCCAACCTGATGTTGGATAACAGAGTTGTTCCTCCCTATTGCTAGAGACACACTGAGAACAACTACCACGATTTTAAGGAAAAATCAGCAAACCATCGAAACTTTTGCAGAAGAGCACGACGCTCGAGAACAGACTGCAAGAAGCTAGTTGTGCAGATGTTCACCCTAGCAACTCGAGGTGTGACAAAAAAAAACTACAACAAACCACGATTTTGAGGAAAAAATCACCAAACCCAAGATTACAAATCATCATTTTTTCAGAAAAAATGGTAAAAACCAGAGACTAGAGAGCCCTCCTATACAACAGAAACCCTGACTAGGGTAAACAGGAACTAACCCTTAATTTTTTAGGAGAAAATTATAAACCCTTCAGGAATTTTTTAAGGGAAAAAATTATGAAAACCCATAAGCCAGATTTTTTTTTTAATAAGGGAAAAAATATTTAAAAAACCCAACAAAGGAATCCCACGCAACATTGTGAATTACAGAAGCCCAGAAATAGGTAGCCATCGATTATCAGCTGAAAAACAGAGGGTTTGGAACCCTAGCCGCCAGAACAGATCTGCACAAAAATTGAGGCACGAACTTTGAGACACCCAGAAAAATCTAACAACCTAGTTGAGATCTCGCAAAACCCACAAGGAATCTGCAGTCAAAATTTTTTTTTGACTTGAAACTGAGGCACAAATTTTGAGGCATAGAAAATGAGGTACCAAGAAAAGTTGGAGACCAACCCATTTGAGATCTCAAAAAACCCAGAAGGAATCTGCAATTAAAATAATTTTTTGACTTGAAACTAAGGCACAAACTTTTAGGCACAGAAAATGAGGTACCTAGAAAATTTGAAGACCGACCCAGTTGAGATCTCAGAAAATCCAGAAGGAATCTACAAGCAAAATAATTTTTTGACTTGATCTTGGGGTTTAAAACCCTAGCCGAAAATCGCAAAAGCCCTAGCTGCCATTAATGAACCCAAAACTTGCAGAAAAAATGATGAAACCCTAATCGCCGCCAATAGAATTTTGTCTCAGATAAAACATGCCTCAAAGAAAGAACCAAAACGCGTCTAGACTAGATGAGAAAAAATGCAGCTCATTTTTCTACAAATCGCGCCCAAAGAATGAAATCGCGGCTCAAAGAATGAAATCACGCCAGAAAGTTCTAGAAATTGTGTGCCAAAAACGTGGCTAGGAGAAGCAACCGCAAGAGTTTCAGAAGGCATGGACTTAGCAGGTCGTGCGGCTAAGAAACACGCACACAAATTCGTCCAAAAAGTCACGACACAGAAAATTGCAAAAATAAAAAGGAAAATCACGAAAAATGCAACCGCGAAAATAACCAGGCCACGAAATCCGACCAGAAAGCCAACACAAAATGTGAATGAACTTCTGAAAACTTTTACCAGAACATGCGATCTACACCAGAAGAAATTCGTGAAAATCAGATTTTTGAATTACAGGTTAAAAAACCCATGAAAATTGCAGACTGTAAAAACCCTCAATTTTTCTCAGTAGCCACACAAATTTCACAGAAGTCTCACATGAATTTTTTTTTTCATGAATTATAGACTTATTAAAAAATGCGTAGAAACAAAGAACCTTCCTAGAATCCTGAGTCCTCCCGTGAGGGAGACGAGCTCAGTATGGCTCTGATACCATGAAACAATTTTGGGCTAGAAATTGCTTGAATTAACAAAGGAGATGATTACATTAAATAGAGGAGGTAGATCACTATAGACATTTAAGATGTCTAACTACCTCACCTACAAACTACTGTAGCAACAATAGTATTGACCATTAATACAAGAAGAATATAATATTCTAACAAAAAATAATAATGGATAGGGGTATGTGCAAAATCATGATGGGCCAAAAAGTGGTGATATGATGGGTATGTCGCTGACGAATTTTTTTTAACCAAAATTGATGAAATGAAACTTAGGGTTTTTAAAGGAGATTTTCAACTTTCCACCAATATAACTTATGTTTTACTTTTAATTTAATAAATAATTATTATTCATTTTCTATTTGAATTATGACCAAATTCCTAATTGATAGGCTGATTAAAAAAAATCTATAGCTTTCAAATAGTATCATATTTTTTGAATCTGAAACATCCATCACATTCTATGTTTTGCATACTATAGGATTAAAAAAAATTGAATTTCATGAAACTTTGACCAAGTTAAGGTGGTCAGATATACGAGTTTTAATATTTTTTAAAAGTTGTAATAAAAAAATCATAATTAATTATTTACTTGGAAAAAAATTACAAAAATATATGCATCACATCAAGACATGAGCCTTCTACTTATATCTAAAATCTTATAAAAAAAATATTATCATTTTATTGTGGTTAGGGTGGTCAAACAGACACCTACTTATTTTTTCCCTAGAATTTAAGTACTAATGCATTGAAATTTCAAATTTTCACCAAATAGATTTAAAAAAAAAAATAAACATAGTAGTTTAGAAACTATATTTTAATTGCTACAGATTCTATTCTTACATATTTTTGAAATAATATAGATAACTCATTCAAATTTTTACGTCAAGTTGTCTAACCCCAATTTTTCTAAATTTTTCGCCACTTAAGGGCCTATTTTTTCCATGATGATCTTGCACATACCCATAGACATCTTTAGAAACCGAAAAAATAGATCAATGAGATTCTTATCACAAAGGGAGAATATCTCAACCAAAGGGAGATAGCGTGGAAGTGGGATGCCAATGTGGCATGCTAAAGTCCCAAAGGCGCACTAGCATCATGTACGAATAGAGCAATGAACCCTTGGAAAAAATTACAAAGGATTTGCTAATTGATTCATATCCTAGGTATATTTAACCTACTGAATTGATGAAAAATAGGAAATACTGATAAAAGACAAGGAAGGTAGAGGAAAAACTTACAAAGGGTCCTACGCTTTGAAGCCTTCCTCCACGCTTCGCATGATCAACTTGTACACAACATGAATGAGAAAAAATGTTGGGATAGTTTTGGGGCTTGCCATAATCAAACCCCCATTTTGGTGTTCCCACCTCCATGAATCGCCAGATAGATAGAGAGAATAATAGGCAAAAATTAAAGTAGACACAAAGTGATAAAATCAAACCTCACTTAGAAGGATAACCTGTATCACAAGATAAGACACACAAAGTGGTAAAAATAAACCTCACTTGGGAGGAGAGCCCATACCACAAGATAAGACACAATAGAGAGTATGATAGCAAATAAACAAGAATTGAGAGATCGTTACAAATAGTTTGTGCCCCCCTCTTGACATGGTATCTACACAATGTTGAATGCTTGTAAGAAAGCTTTGGCTATTGAAGGATCTTCAATCTAGCAGAGCTTCCCTATAGAGACAAGATCGAGATAATAGAAGAGAAAGAGAAGAGAGCTAGAATCAGAGAGTGATAGAATGAATGAGAATGAGAATGAAAAGAAAGGTTTTGTTCAATTGCATAGGTAGGAGAATCTGTTACTCTAAAAAATAAACCATAGGGAAATGTGTCATAGGTCAAAGATTCCAAGATTCCTTATTTGAACTCACAAAAGTATAGGGATGCTAGCATGTTGCATGGACGTTTGTGTGCCATGCAACTGTCCAACTCGTCATTTCATAAGAAACAAGGTGATGGACTTCTGTCGCTTCATCATTTGTCCTTATGAGGTTGAAATCACGAAATTCCAACCTATAAGGTTTTTCTCATAAATGTAGCTAGGTGCCATAAATGAAAGAGTCAAATGCACAAATGTGAAATTTCCACAGAATGCAATTTTACAACATTACACATATAAACTTTAAAATAAACATTTTTTTTCTTAATTTTTCATACTTTAAATGATATTGCAAGGAAAGATAAGTTGCGGAACCAACTCTCCTAACGTCAAAACCTCAGGGGAGAATGCAGAGATACTTTTAAATTTTTAATTACAGACCAATTAAGATACACTTGAAAGAAATAATAGAAATAGAGAAATAATCATACATAGATGAACACCAGATTTATGTGGGAAAACCCTTATGGGAGAAAAACCCACCACACCAAGAAAAACCCCTCTGTATTACAGTAATGAAATTACATACAGAGTATGAGCTTCACTCTATGATGTCAATTTACAACATTCACAAAGATCAACCTTGTACAGAATATTCAAGTTACAATACTCTCAAAATCAAATTCATTGATCACACATCGAACTGGTCATCCAACTGTTCATGCAACCATCGAACATCCATCAAACCAAACATCATCTGCAATTGCAGAATATATCCATGTCATCCCTGTCTGTCGAACTTCCTCACAGATCAGCCACAACAGACAAACTTCCAACGGTTCCCATTTGGCTTCTCTGATTCGTCATAGACTCACCACGTAGGATAGTCATCACTCGGTCAAAGGTGTTCAAACCTTATTCGCATGTTAGTGAGACACTAACCATGTCTCCCCGATGCTACAAGATCTGACTGTCGATATCGGCCAGACTCATCACTATCGGCAAGAGGTTACACCAAGTACACAAGCTATCACTTAGACTTCCCCTTGTCGCCAAGACATCATACCAATATCCAAAGGTCACATAGATATCAGCTTTCCCTTCAGTGAGACTATCGCTCTTTGGTGAGACATCATACCGAAGTTCCCAAGTCATTCTGAAATGTCCAACAATTAGCAAGACTTACCGCTATTGTTGAGAGATCATATCGATGCCTTCAAGTTACACCGCAATGTTCCACTGTCGGTGAGACTTCGTTCATCGCTAAGACTTCATACCGAAGCCTCCATGTTACCCTGAGACCACCTTTCACCACGAGTCATACCGACAACATCCCACAACATCGGTGAGACAAACACCCATAGCCAAGAGTTCTTACCGAACCTTATGTGTTACTCCAATGAATTCGAGTGCATCACTATAAGCGAGACTTTCCATATCGATAAGACTTCATACCGAAGCATATGAGTTACTCCGATGACTCCAATTGCTATGAATCTCCCCAACACCGCTTGTCGCCTAGAGTCTCCCTGATATTCAATAAGAATGGCTTGTTGGCCAGACCAACCCACTCGATAGAGGGTTACACCGAACACAACGAGTCACAGCGATAGCTCCAGTCAGCAAGACATCAACAAGGTCTCGGCGACCTGAACATTTCATAAGGTTTCATAGTTGCTAGTCGGCCAGACACAATGAATGTCATACCGACTTTGCTCTTCTAGAGGTTTCAGCCTATGAGATTGAGGCACAATATTCCAACAAACTCCCACTTGACGAAGATCACACAGGCACCTCCAGAGCACAAAATTTTTTTTGAAATTCATGGGCACTAAGGCCCATCGAACTGGCACACCACCTAAACTTGTCTGTGCTCACTAGTTTCGTCAATTCATCTGCAACATTCTCCAGAATATCCACTTTTTCTAATGAGACTTTTCCATCCTCCACCATATCCCATACAAAATGATATTGTACATCTATATGTTTCGTCCTAGCATGGAAAGTAGGATTCTTTGCTAAAAAAATAGCACTCTGACTATCACAGTAAAAAATTATTTTTCTTGCATCAAAACCAATGTTAGAACACAAACGTCTTAACCAGATTGCTTCTTTACAGACGTGTGTTGCTGCCATGTATTCTGCCTCTATAGTGGACAAAGCGACTACAGTCTATCACTTACTCATCCAACTCACTACACCACCATTCAACATGAAAATATATCCACTGGTGGATCTTCTGATGTATATGCACCCTTCCCAATCAGAATCCACATAGCCTCGAATACTGAGAGTCCTTTGTGATTCAACCAAGTTTCCATGGTAACACAATGCATATTATGAAGTGCCCTTCAAATATCTAAACACTCTCTTCACAACATCCCAATGTGTCCTTCCAGGATTAGCCATAAACCTACTAAGTACTCCCACTACTTGGGCAATGTCTAGCCTTGTACAGACCATTGCATACATTAGACTTCCAACTGCACTAACATAAGGTACACTGGTCATGTCCTCCATCTCAGTAGGAGATTTTGGACAGTCTTCAACAGATAGCTTTGTTCCCTGCAAAACTGGAACAACTAGCTGCTTACAATCATTCATGCAAAATCTCTCTAGAACAGTCTTGATATACTTACTCTGACTGAACCAAAGTTTTCTTCTATTCCTATCCCTGGCTATTTCCATTCCTAGAATATACCTTGCTGCACCAAGATCTTTCATTTCGAACTTTGCAGACAACTGAGACTTAAGATCAAAAATCATTAACTTACTATTGCCTATGAATAGCATATCATCAACATAGAGAGCAATAATAAGAACTCAATCACTTTCAGCTTTGTAATACACACAATAATCAAATTTTGATCTTACAAATCCCAATGACAAAACAAAAGTGTAAAACTTCTGGTACCACATTCTAGGAGATTGCTTTAATCCATACAGAGATTTATTCAACTTGCAAACCAATCTTTCTTTACCTTTTTCCACAAAGTGCTCAGGCTGGGACATATAAATCTCTTCTTCAAGATCACCATGAAGAAATGTTGTCTTCACATCCATCTGTTAGATCTTTTAAGTCATACACTGCTGCAAGTGACAAAAGAAATCTAATGGACGTCAACTTAGCTACAGGAGAAAAAATTTCCCCATAATCAATTCCCTCTACCGGAATAACCCTTCGCAACCAACCTCACCTTATATTTTTCCACACTGCCATCCAGACCTATTTTCTTTTTAAATACCCATTTGCAGCCAACAACTTTTCTGCCTTTAGGCAAGGGCACCAAACTCCAAGTATCATTATTTTCTAATGATGCCATTTCTTCATTCATATCTTCCAACCAAAAGTTAGAATCAGACATTCTAAATGCCTCTTTCACAGTCCTAGGCTCATCAGTGCTAGAAATTAAAGCATAGGCACAAGTAGAATCTATCAAAGAAACCCATACCTATCAGGTTGCTTTCTTTCATGAGTTGACCTCCTCACTTGCTGAGGCTGAGTTTGTTCTTCTTCTTCAGAACTCTCAAAACTACTTGAGCTCTCCTTAGTTTCAGGTACATTTTAAATTTTCAATTCCTCTTTATCTGGTGTCGAGGAATTTCAACTACATCCTTTTTGTTTTCTAATTTTATCTCTAATTATAGATCCAAGGTAGAAGACTTCAGCTCACGAAAGATTACACTTCTGCTGTATAGAACCTTCTCCGTGTCAGGATTCCAAAGATTGTATCCTTTTATGCCAGCACTATAACCAATAAAAATATATAAATGACAACCTTGTTCTCCAATTTAGATCTTTTCTCATATGACACATGTGCATATGCCTCATAGCCAAAAACATGAATATGTCTTAAAGAGGGTTTCTTACCTGACCATGCTTCCAAAGGTGTTTTCTCAACAACAGCGGAATTTGGAGAATAGTTTATCAAGTAACATGTTGTAGCAACTGCCTCAGCCCAGAACTTCTCCTCCAAGCCAACACTGCTCAGAATACTTCGTGCTCTTTCCATCACTGTCCTATTGAACCTTTCTACAACTCCATTTTGCTATGGAGTGTAAGGTGTAGTTCTATGTCTTTTAATCCCACGATCTTTACAATACCTCTTGAATTCATCAAAACAAAATTCATCACCATTATCAATCCTTAAACATTTTATTTTTCTTCTAGTTTAATTTTCTACAAGGTTCTTAAATTCCTTAAACCCACTAAACACTTCTGATTTACTTTTCAAAAAATAAAAAAATGTTCTTCTCGAATAATCATCAATGAACGATACATAGTACCTTGACTTAGACAAATAAGGAACATTCACTGGACCAAAAACATTAGAATGTATATAATCAAGCAAACCAGAAGATTTGTGAGGACTGGAATAAAATGAAACACGGTGTTGTTTACCATATATACAATGTTCACAAAACTCAAATTCAAGGTTACAATCTTCAAGCCCCTCAACTAGGTTTTTATTCTTCAAGGTTTTTAAACCTTTCTCTCCAATGTGGCCTAGCCTATGATGCCAGAGCATAGTCTTTTCTGCTGGATGTTTAACTTCCATAGAGTTTACACTATCAGGAATTTCTTCCTCTTTTCCTCCATGAGTAGTTTTTTGTGACTTGGCAGAGACACTATTGCTTTGCACAGCATGTGCATCAAGCTTATACAAGGTACCAACATGAGTACCTTTTGCTACCACCATAGAGCCTCTAGTCATCTTGCAGCCATTTCCAGAGAACGTGACTTGCACTCCAATATCATTCAGCATACTAAAAGAAAGTAAGTTTCAAGCCAGACCTGGTATATGCATTACATCATTAATTCCCTTCACTCTTCCATCAGGGAATTGAATTCTAACTCTTCCACGACCAACTATTTTCAATGATGAATCACTTGCCAAATACACCTTTCCACCATCGTATTTTTCATACTTCGTGAACCAATCTCTATGAGATGTCATGTGGAAAGATGCTACAAAATCAATCAGCCAGACATCATCTGATGCCCGCATAGCCAAGGCTGCAATGAAAGCATTTGCATCACTTTGAGAAGAATCATTGTTGAAAGAATACTTCGTCTTCTTTTTCTCCTCTTTAAAATCCTTTCGGACATGACTAGGTTTCCCACAATTCTAGCACTTCACCTTGGACTTCTTGCTAGGAGACTTTGATCTCCCCTCTGATTTCGATTTGGACTTATTGTCCTTCTTCTTGCCTTTATCTTTCGATCTGCCTCTAACAGCAAGAGCCTCCTTTGCCATCTCAGAAGATTTCCTTCTCATCTCTTCTGATAACAAAGAAGCAACAACATCTTCCATCTTAAAAGTGGATGTCGTACTCCCAATAGCCATCACTAAGTGATCCCAAGAATCTGGCAAAGAACATAATTACAGCATATAGCAATCTTCTTCATCATTCACACCCACAAATGTTAATTGTGCAATCAGCATGTTGAATGCATTCAAATGATCAACAACAGACCCTCCTTCCTGCATTCTCAAAGAGTACAACTTCTTCCTCAAGAACATTATTCACCAAGGACTTGCCCTGATAAATAGTTGTCAGTCTTTTCCACAAGGAAGATGCAGTCTTTTCTTCATGAACATTCAGAAGAATAGAGTCTATTAAACAGAGTCTTATCAGCCCATTTGATTTTCTATCTACAATGTCCCAATCTTCTTACTTCATGCATGTAGGCTTCGTTCCAGACACAACAATCCAAAGATCACAATCAACCAACAGATCTTCCATTTTAAGTTTCCACAACTCAAAATTGCTGCCATTGAATATCTCAATTTCAATCTTTCCTGACATGCTTTCCATCTTAACCTATAATTCAAATTATCAAGCTTCTACAAGACTCCCACTAAACATAAATTGACACAAAAAACCCAATGTACCCACAAGGAGAACACAACTGGTCTAGCTATTATACCACTTGTAAGGAAAGCTAAGTTGCAGAAACAACTCTCCTAACGTCAAAATCTCAGGGAAGAATGCAGAGATACTTTAAAAGTTTCAATTACAGACGAATTAAGATACACTTGAAAGCAATAACAGAAACATAGAAATAATCATACACAGATGAACACCAGATTTATGTGGGAAAACCCTTATGGGAGAAAAACCCACCACACCAAGAAAAACCCCTTTGTATTATAGTAATGAAATTACATAGATAGTACGAGCTTCACTCTCTGATGTCAATTCACAACAGCATTCACAATGATCAACCTTGTACAGAATATTCAAGCTACAATACTCTCATAATCAAATTCACTAATCACTCATCGAACTGGTCATCCAACTGTTCATGCAACCATTGAACATCCATCGAACTGAACATCATCTGCAATTGCAGAATATATGGACATGTTGTCCCTGTCTATTGAACTTCCTCACAGAACAGCCACAACAGACTAACTTCCAACGGTTCCCATTTGGCTTCTCTGATTGGTCGTAGACTCACCACGTAGGATAGTCATCACTCAGTCAAAGGCATTCAAACCTTATTCGCATGTTGGTGAGGCACTAACTGTCTCCCCAATACTACAAGATCTGACTATCGATATTAGCCAGACTCATCACTATCGGCAAGAGGTTACACCAAGTTTACAAGTTGTCGCTTAGACTTCCCCTTGTCGCCAAGCCATCATACCGATATCCAAACGTCACATAGATATCAACTTTCCCTTCAATGAGACTATCGCTCTTCAGTGAGACATCATACCGAAGTTCCCAAGTCATTTTGAAATGTCCAACAGTCGACAAGACTTACCGCTATCGCTGAGAGATCATACCGATGCCTTCAAGTTACACCGCAATGTTCCATTGTCCGAGAGACTTCGTTCATCACTAAGACTTCATACCGAAGCCTCCATATTAACTCGAGACCACCTTTTTCCAGGAGCCATATCGACAACATCCCACAGCATCGGTGAGACAAACACCCGTCGCCAAGAGTTCTTACCGAACCCTTATGTGTTACTCTGATGACTCTGAGTGCATCACTATCGGCGATACTTTCCATATTGATAAGACTTCATACCGAAGCATATGAGTTACTTCGATGTCTTCAGTCGCTATGAATCTCCCCGACACTGCTTGTCGCCCAGAGTCCCCCGATATCCGATAAGAATGGCCTGTCGGCCAAACCAACCCACTCGGCAAAGGGTTACACCGAACACAACGAGTCATAGCGATAGCTCCAGTCGGCAAGACATCAACAAGGTCTCGACGACCTGAACATTTCATAAGGTTTCACAATTGCTAGTCAACCAGACACAATGAATGTCGTACCGACTTTGCTCTTCCAGAGGTTTCAGCCTATGAGATTGAGGCACAATATTCCAACAGATATTAAAAATTTATAACCTATTATTAATTTCTTCTATAATTAAAAATTATATTAATATGTACAATAAATTAGTAGTCTTAATAATCCAATTATAACATTTTTGAAAAAAAATTAAAAATATATTATAATATTAACATTGTTATAAAACCTAAACTTATGTACAATGAAGAGACTATAATGTTTTATTGTGCAAGTACTTTTTAGTAATTTTTAATTCATAATTTTATGATTTTTTATCATTATTAGAAAAACAGGAAGCATGATAAATAAAAAAAATTATCCATGTTAAAAGTAAGCAATTTCTTAAATTTCTATTCTTAATGAAATACCAATTTTCAGTTTTCCACCTAACTTCAGTTAATAGAAATGATCCCTTAGCTTTCTATTCTTAATAAAATCCTTTTCACATGTCCTAGATTAACTACATTTAATAATTATTACTTGAATGAACATGATGGAAATTCCTTAACTATCTATTCTTACTGAAATATCATTTTGACCTATCCTCCTAACTACATATAATAATGGTTGTTGGAATAAGCATACTTAAAAATCCTTAATTGCCTATTTTTAATAAAATTTATTTTTACCATCCTCTAATTACACACAATACTAACTTTCCATCTTATTTACATTCATTCATGGCCACAACATATCTTTTACTAATATGCTTATTTTCTTAAAGAGCAACTATCTCATCTATTCATAATTTATGTAAAAAAAATCTCACGATAATACATTATCATCAAAGTTTAAACCTTGTAGTCATTTTGAACGAATTCTTAAAAATTACCTAGTTTTAAATACATGTTGAATAAATAAATGGGTTGCTTGCTAAAATAATTAGGGGAACAAATAAAATTATTTATTCCAAAAATCTTATCATTGATTGTAAACTCTTGATAAGATATTTTCTTTGAGACTGTATTGTAATAATTTATTTCAAATAATATATTGAGTTGTGCTTTTGGAGTGTGGATTTTTTCTCTCAAAAGGGTTTTCCCCACCAAAATTTGGTATTATGGCTTTATTATTTTTTGCATATTTATTCATGTTATCTGAATGTGCATCTTCTTACTATAGATACTAAGGGTTTTAAGAAAATTTTGCACTATCTCCCCCACATAGACCGGAGTAAGAAGTTGTTTCCACTTATCTTTCTTATTTTAAGTTGGTATCATCTTCATCTTGGCTAGTTTTGGTCCCATTGTTAGGTGGATAGATTTTTAATTGATCTTCATTTGAGTGGGAGCTTGTTGTAGAGATTTTTTCAACCTTGTCATAGAAAGGAGAAAACAAGAACATTAGGAAAGATTAAGATGTAAAAATTTAGTGGAAATTCTAATTTGTGGAAGCTTAAAATGGAGGATATGCTCATAGATTAAGATCTATGACCTACAATATTAGGTACTAAACTTGATCGTATGACTCAAGAAAATTGGAAGCTAATAGACCCTCAAGTAAAGGGTTTTATAAGACTACATTTTGCAAACTCTATTTTGTTAAATGTCCATGAAGAGAAGACCACATAAAACTTATAGAAGAAGCTTGATGAAATTTATTACGCTAAATCCCTAGTAAATAATTTCTTCTTAAAAAGAAGTTGTTTTCTCTAAGGATGGAAGGAGGGTTTGTGGCTGGCCATTTAAATTTCGTTAATAGCATGTTTCCCATTTGAATTATTTTGGTTTGAAAATGGAGGATAATGATTGTTGTATGACTTTTCTTTCTTAAATATTCGACTCATGGAATCACCTTGTTATGGCCATTGGGAGTACCACTACCAACTTCAAGATGAATGGAGTGGTTGCATCATTACTTTTTGAAGGGGTGTAGATAAAATCTTCTAAAATGGCTAAGGAGTTCATTTTTTCTCATGGTAGATCAAAGTAGAAATTCAAGAAAAAGGACAAGAAGCAAGAAAAGTCAAGATCCAAAACTCCTAGGATATCTAAGTCTCCTAGAAAGTGCAAGGAGAAATGTTGGAACTATGACAAATTAGAATATTTTTGAAAGGAATGTAAGGGGGAGAAAAAGAATAAAAAGAAGAATACCTTTGGTTCTAATTTTGAAAAAGTATTTCAAGATGATGGAAAACAATTTTTTTATCCTTAACAATACATATATCTGATGATTAATGGTTGATTGAATCCAATGCACCTTTTCACATGACCTCACATAGTGGTTGGTTCTCAAAATATGAAGAGTTTTAGGGTGGGAAGGCATACTTGGGTGATGAATCTCATAAGAGTATTATTTCTCATGGAAGAATTAAAATATGATTCCATGATGGTAGACTGAAGGGGATATATGGTGTTTTGCATAGCCCAAATTTGGCATAAAAATTTATTTCTATGAGAAATTTG
This sequence comes from Sequoia sempervirens, assembly GCA_007258455.2. Lineage (NCBI taxonomy): Eukaryota > Viridiplantae > Streptophyta > Pinopsida > Cupressales > Cupressaceae > Sequoia > Sequoia sempervirens. The sequence goes on along the minus strand of VDFB02252616.1, from coordinate 175,675,167 downwards.
GATGATATGAGTGTGTAGGTTTTTTTATTGAATGAGGGATGCAAGAAAATAAGAGGAACTATGGTGCTTATTAAGGATTCCTAGATAGGAATCTATTTAATTTGGATGCATGCATTGCTCAATGTAATAGTTCTTCTGGAAAGTCAAAGAAAATGAATTTGGAGTCTTCATCCTCACTGTCAGAATCAGTGATGAATAAAATTTGTTGCATCTACTTTTTATGGTCATGATTTTTTGGTATCTAAGGGTTCTCATTATTTAGAGATGAAACTTTTAACAAATAAAGCAATGTCATGGCTCTAGAGACTTTGCCATATTGATGAGATGGGTCTTAGAGCCCCAAAAAATAAATACCTATTTAAGGGCCTTGATCATTGTAATCTCAAGTTTAATGTTTGTAGACACTGTGTTTGTAGAAAGTATAAGTATGTTAAGTTTTATTCAAGATCATAAATATTTTGGGGTGTTGGAATTAATTCATTCTAATGTGTTTGGTCCTATTAATATTCCTTCAATTTCTAGATCTATATATTTTTTATTTTTTTATTTTTTTGATAAAATAAGCAAGGAAGGGCCTTGATCCCATGGAACAATAGCAGATCAAAAAGAGTAGCAAAGGTGCGAAACAGCACAACCAACCAAACCAAAAAACATGAGGTTGGCATGCAGGCCCAACTTTAAAACCATCACTATAGTCCAACCATTATCAATCAAAAACAAAAAGTTACTACCAGCTAAATTTAAGCTACATAGACCATTAATTAAGTCCACAGTATACTAGGTGGTATTCCACCAAATCTTATAGAGAATAAACAAACAGTCCCAAATATTGGTATAATTCAAAAAACCATCAAAAAGCAGGAAAACAACAAACCAAGCCATTAGATGGCTTTCCTAAATAGATCCCCATACTCTCCTAAGAGCGCCACATATTCCCATTAGTCAGGTCCCTCTGTCTCATCTAGCAGTTTGAGGGCGTCAAATTTCCTCTGCTTCTTCAATTTTTTAGTTATCTTCATTTCTCCCGAAGTCACTCCCAACATTGCACGTATCATCAGCCTATTAGTGACTCTCATCACAAAAACCAAAGCCTTTTCCATATCCTCAAATTGGACCTACAAAAAGGTTAATCTACTTTTTTAAAAATCATTACTCAAATCTTCAGTTTTATTCTCCAAACTAGAAAGCCCAACATCCTGTTCATTCCCAGTTTCATTCTTTTCCTCAAACGGCTCCACTTGCTCTTCCTCTTCCTCATCTTTTTCCTCCTCCTCCAATTCATCTTCCCCCATATCATAGGCAGTTTGCACAAAATCAAAATCTTCAAAACCATCTTCCTAAGCCTCGAACTCCTTGTAACCCGGGATATCCTCCACATCCACAGACACTTTTTCTTTCCCCTTTTTCTCTTTTAAGGCCACCTTCGCTAGCCGAGTAAAAATTCTTCCACCACTACCTCTACTCCCCTATCCCTGTAATTTATCCTTGACCTTCTCCTTTTGAATCACATCCTCAAAAATATGAATAACTTCACTCAAATTGACATCCCTTCTAGGTTTCTTGGCTTTTGGGGGTTCAATCAATAGGGGAGAGTGTTTTCTCTTTTCAGGGGTAGCTCTGGTACGCAACAAGTTACCATTTTTTGAGTCCTCACTTTTATGGGACCGAGGGGTAGAAGGGTTTGACACATTAGCTATTGAAGAGTTGCTCTTGGCTGGAATAAGCAAGCGTCTCGCAACAACAATAGGAGGGTTGTAGGGAAGTTCTTCAACAGCCAGGGGTTCCTCAACATCAGGGTTATCCACCCTTTGCGGTTCAACATTGTCCTCATCAGACTGGTCAAGGTTCTCAACATTAGCAATAAGAGGATTTCCATGGGGATTTTGGGAAAGGGAAAATTTGTATAGAGTAAGCATAAGGCCTTGGTCGAGTGGCAAGTTAGCACCTTTCTCAAACTCAATTGCATTGAGAAAAGAAGGTAAAACAGAAAATTTATGTGTTCCCCATGTCTAATGTGGTTTAAAATAGGAAAGTGATAAGCATGAACAGACATATAGCAGTTCCTTCTAGAGTAAAATAGCACATAACAAGTAGACTCACAAGGAAAAAAGGAGTAGGAAGTTCAAGTTTGGCATACCCATTTTGGAACTGCTTGAGATTTTCTCCATGATGCAGGAATTATCCACAAATCTTTGGTAATCAACTCCACTTTTTTTTACAACCTTCATACCAGAATTCTGCAACCCCGTGGCCTCGGCTATGAAACGATAAGTAGCCTCAAATTACACAACTCCTATAGAAACCCAACCCCTCCTCCAAGAATTAGTAAACTTTGCCATTAAACTTTCATTATATCCTTTGAGGGATCGGAAGGGAGCCATTCCCGCATTTTCAAACATACTTCAGAGGTCTCCATTTTGTTTCAATGCTTGGTAGTTAGGCGGTTTAGTTTTTCTTCTCAGACCTCCCATCTTTCTCGTCTGCAAGTTCTTATGCAGAGACTGGCTTGACTTCATACTCTCCCCCACCAACTGCTTTCTTCCCTAACTGAAACCAGTGTTCGAAACCCAATCTAAACACAGAATCATGAAGGAATTGTAGTTTGAGAAGTTTCTTCTTAGGGATGACAACCTCACATTTCCTGAAGCCCAAAAGGCATTATGATTTTTGTAAGCATTAACAATCATAATTAAATTTTTTCCATTTCCCTCTATAGAAATTTGTGAATAACTGACAAAGGGCTTTTCATCACATATTGAAATGACAACCCTTATCAAAACCAAAATTGGCATGTCATTTTTTATCATACACATTAACGGGGAATTAATGAAATTATCTCCCTCGAGGATCCTCCTATACCTGCATGTACACCTTAAGCCATCATTACTGGGAAAGCTTGATAGCATCACATTGTACCGTTCCGTCCCAACAACATCCAATTTTTTAGGTTCACATTTGATAATCATTTTCAAACTTTTCATTGAGGATGACATCTTTAAGAGGCAGCAGCATATTTCCATCGGTCCACTGTGTACAACCCCTACACCCCAGCGCCACATTGGCTGCACAGTCAGCAACTCTATTCCCTTCCCTATACACATGTTGAACCTGATAGATAGTGAAAGAATTTTTGATTAGTTTACATCTGCCAATAATATTTTTTATTTCCCATGGGGGCACAACAACATCATTTAAAATGTCCACAATTAACTTTGAGTCCCCTTCAATGATAACATTTGAAAATCCCAACTCTTTTAGGAAATTGAAGGTGCCAAGAGCAGCCATAGCTTCTGCTTTGTTATTAGACAAGATACCAAGGTTCACTACAAAGGCCAATATATAGTCACCAGTTTGATTTCTCACCAGGCCACCAGCTCCAACCTTACCTGAGTTGTCTTTTGAGCAGTCGTCAAAGTTTCACTTCACCCAATCTATTAGAGGACTCCAGACAATACCCATCCTATTAAGCATCTTAGACCAATTCAGATTGGCTAAGTCTCTTCTTATACCCTAATTTTGTAGTTTGGCCAGGATTTGGAGAAGTTGTATCTGCTTGCCTCAACATTTTCCTTAATTTGAGTTCTAATTATTTAAAATACCTCCTCACTGCTTCTCTCCACCTCTCTAAAAAAAATTATCTCCTTCCATAGCCCCCATGTCACAAAGGGGGGAATTTGATTCCATAGATCCATGATAACATTATGAGAGAATGGACAATTTGACCATCCTTCGATAAACAACTTCATTAAGTTTGGAAACACCCAATCCAAAGACAACAACTGCAAAACATTGGACCACACTTCCCTTGCATAATTGCAATGGAAGAACAAATGAGTTATCGATTCTTCCTCCTGCTTACATAGAGAACACCAATTGACCAAATGGAAACCTCTCTTAACCAAGTTATCAATTGTGAGGATATTTTGAGATGTCAATTTTGAAGGCCATCCCAAGCTTTTTTGAATGCTCCATAGAGTGGATTATCTCATGGGTAGAGATAACAGCATCAAGAATTTTTCTGCCCTGAACAAAACCTTTTTGATTAGGAGCTATCATTTTTCCAAGCACCAGTTTGAGTCTAAACACCAATATTTTAGAAAAAAAAATTATAAACAGTATTACAAAGGCTTATAGGTCTATAGTATTTCATTGTTGATGCATTGGTAGATTTGGAGATAAGAGCTATAAAAGTAGCATTCAGATTATCTAACAGCCTTCCAAACCTAAAAAAATCTATGGTAGCATTAAAGAGATCATTTATGACAATTTCCCAATAAGATTGAAAAAGATAGGGGAAAAACCATTAGGACCAGGGGCTTTAAGAGCTCCAAATGAAAACACGAACTTTTTGATGACTTCTAAAGAAACAACATTAGTCATCATCTTTAAATCGAATTCTGAGACAACATTAGGGATGACATTAAGAAAATCAGCATTAACCTGGGGATCATTAACAAGATTTAAAAGATAAGGAGAGAAGAAGTTAACAACTTCCCTAGCAATCTCTCTTTCATTAGTAATAATAGACCCATCCTCTTTAACCAATGATCTGATTTTGTTTTTACTTATGTGTTTTAGAGTAGATTGCTAGAAAAATTTGGTGTTCATGTCCCCTTCCATCAACCATTGGACTCTTGACTTTTGTTTCCAAAATATTTCCTCCTTTTTGTTAATCTTATACCATTGGGATTGTAGATCTCTTTCCTTCGCACAAATCTCTTCATCCACCAAGCTAGCCTCCATATTATCCTATACCTCTTTTAAACTTTTTCCTAGAGCATTTTTTGACTCAAAAATGTTGCCAAAGGTAAGCTTATTCCACCCTTTCACTTTTTGCTTAACTCTTCAAAGTTTTTCAACCAAACAAAAAATAGTAGTTCCAAGGATGGGTTCCTCCCACCATGATTGAACTAAAGCAGCAAAATTTGGATGAGTGCACCACATGGCTTCAAATCTGAAAGGGAAGGGCCCTTATTATGATCCACATGTTTTTTTAGAACCAAAGCATTATGATCCGAACCAAACCTAGGAAGAGAAAAGAGAGAAAGGAATTGGGAGATATCCCAATTAGCAGATATCAAGAATCTATCCAGTTTAACTTGAATTAAATGGTTTCCATTCCTCCTATTTGACCAGGTAAATTTAGTGCCTTAGAGGAATATCAATCAGACCAGCCAAGTTAAAGAATATAGCAAGCTCCATCATACTATCCAAGTAATCATCCAATCCTCCTGAATTTTATTAAGGAAGGAGGGGGAATTGAAGTCCCCTCCTAGCATCCAATGTTCATCACACCTATTAGAAATAGCTTCACTAAGTTGTTCCCACAACAAAACTCTATCTCTGCTAGAATTAGGGGCATAGATATTAACAAGATTCCAAGACTCCTGAGAGCTAGAATCTTCTGGGGTAATCTCAAGTTGATTCTTACTAACAGAACATAAAGAAACTTTCAATTTAGAGGGGTTCCAGAGGGTAGCAATACCAGTTGACACTCCTTTAGCTTCACAAACAAAAAAACTAGCTCCAGGCCAGATACTAGCAATAGCTTTTTCGAATATCTCTTTCTTCATCTTCATTTCTTGTAAAAGGAGGACATCAACTTTATTATCCAGGATGCAGGATTTAACCAAAAACAATTTATAGGGACTGTTAAGGCCCCTAATATTCTAAGAGGCGTACTTCATTAAAAAAAGAAACACCCTCATGCCCCCAATGCCTACCAGCTCCCAAACTACTTTTTCTTAGGCTTCGATCTCATGATTGAATCCAAGGTTTTTTGTTTGACTGTAGTCGCATCCCTTATAGTGTCTTTCAATTTTGATTCCTTTTGGGAAGGTCTTCCCACCTTATTGCCCCCTCCAACATCTAGTTTCTTTTACTTTTTTTTTTTTAGTAGCTTGTGACCATCCCTCATCATCCTCCTCATCATTTGATCCTTAAGGGAAGCCAAGAAGGGCCAACATCTCATTCAAATTTTGAACACCATACTGGGAGATGGGATTCAGCTCCTCTAGAGATAGATTTGTTTCTTGAAGAACATACTCTCCCTCTTCTAGGACTTCTAGAATACCATTTGCCTATTCATTAGCCTTGAGAACCTGGACATTCCACACCAACAAGGGATCCTCAACTTGGGCCTTAACCTCCTAAGATTCAACTTGAGGAACAACTAGCACCTAAGTAACATTATCCTTCAAAAGGGGAATGTACACCTTCTGGGGGGACACAAGAGAAGGTTGCACACTAGAGGCCATGGCTTTAGGCGAAAATTCACCTTCAGACCTCTTACCCTTAGCTTTTGAACTTTCATGCAGACTCGCACAAGAGTCAATAAGGTGACCAAACCTCTTACAATTCTGGAAAAAGAGGTGAGCATTCTCATACTCCAAGGGTTAGGTCTAGTTTCCAAACTTTGACTTAAGCAACACAGAAGAGGGAAGAATCATATTAACAACCACATTGACACATATACGAGCATACACAAGCCTCAATCTCTCCTGGGTGATTTTATCCATGGTCAAAAGACTCTCGAAAGAGTTAGCAATACCCTAAGAAATTCCTTTCAACCAAAACTCCAAGGGAAGCCCTAGAAGGTGAACCCAAGTAGGCGTTGATGCCCCCAAATCAGCCAACGAGTCAAAACCCAATTTCCATTTACAATTAGAGAAAGTTTTTAAAGCCCGGGTCAAAGGCCCCAAGGACCTCTAATTAACACTTTCAGCAATCCTCATAGACCACAAAAGAGAACAAAAAAATACCTCAAGGCATGGCGTTTATGGTGACACTACCTTTGAGGTTCTAGCTGGAAGCAACCCATTGATGAACAAGTTCAATATTTAGCCTAAAGGCCAATAACTTTCCAACCAAAGCCATTTTGAGGTTATCAATCACCTTTAGCATAAGGGCATCAGGGACATCGACTTCCCAGCCAGTAACCAAGCAAGAAGTAGATTCCACGAGACTTTTAGTCCGAGCTGGCGAGTCAAACCCCACCAACTTGTCCATGTAGGAAGTTGGAGCTTCCTCCGAAAAAAAGGAATTAAGCCCAAACATCGGAGAGAAGGGCGACTTCCCAGAGATTCGATTAGTCTTTTCCCTAAGGGAAAGGACAACAAAATGAGGAGAAGACGTCTTATCAGAAGCATGAAAACTGGCCTCTGCCACCACAGGAGCTCCAGAAGTGGGAAAAACGTCCATGGAATGGGGACCTGCCACCCGCTCCCCAAAGAACCCATGAAATAGACAATGGAAAAACAGTGCCAGAAATTAAAAAAATAGCCAATGCGGGAAGAGAAAAGTGAAAGACTAGAGTTAGTTCCAAGGTGATTCAATTATTATTTATTAATGTACCTATAGTGTGACATTTTTTATTTTCTTAGATGAAAATCTAAAGTCTTTAGTTGGTTTAAGGAGTTTAAATCCTTTCTAGAAAACTAGACTAGAAAAAAAGATTATGCTTTTTAGGATTGATGATGGTGATGATTTTAGCTTATGATAAAAAGGCATAAGACAAATATATACACCCCTCAATAGAATGGAGTTGTGGGGAGGATGAACAAGACATTGATGAAGAGGGCTAGGAGTATGCTAACTAGAGTTGGCCTTAAACAAAAAAATTGGGCTAAAGATGTTTTCACTACCTACTATCTAGTTAATAGATCCCCTACATCAATGTTTGTTGAGAAGACACCTATGGAGATGTGGTCATATAAAAATCCCTCATTGAGACATCTCAAACTATTTGGTTGCAAGGAATATATACGTGTGCAAAATAAGGAGATAAAAGATAGAGAACAAGGTAGTTGAGTATATATTCATTAGTTATGGTGTCAGTGTGCAAGGGTACAAGATGTTGGATATAGTGGTTGAGAAGGTTCTCTATAGCATAAGTGTTATTTTAAGAGACATGAAACATTCTTCTATTATTTTTCAGCCAAAGAAAGAAGAGAAGGAAAAGGATATGGCTCATGTTCCACTCACTCTAATGAAAACAAAATGAGAAAATCAATTAGACATGATAATGAGGAGAGATCTAGCAAATTCAAAATTTTATAAAAGAAGAACCTCAACCTCAAACTTTTAGGAGGTCCACATGGATTAAGGGGAAACCTAATATGTTTGGGTATTGACTACTTGATTCTAGTTGTATTTTTTCCTTACATTTCTAATTTTATGAATCAAGGACTGTAAAGGAGGCTATGGGTATGAGTGATTTAGATTCATAGATAAAATCCATGGAAGAGGAGATGGTTGCATTAAATAAAATAATACATTGGATTTGGTACCTTTTCTTGAAAGACGTAAAGTTGTTGGAAGAAAATAGGTGTTCAAAAAATGTTTTGACGGTCCTGATGGTAGTGTTGAGAAGCATAAAGAAAGGTTGGTTGTGAAGGGGTATTCATAGCTTGAGGAAATTGATAATGGTGATACATTCTCTAATGTTGTAAAGTTGGCATTCATTAAGATATTTCAATCACTTGCTACAACTTATGGTTTAGAAGTTAAGTAAATGGGTGTGAAGATAGCATTCCTTCATGGTGAGTTGGCGGAAGAAATCTATTAGTCACATCTTGAGTGCTACATTATAAAAGGTAAAGAAAACCTAGTTTGCAAGTTGAAGAAGTCTTTGCATGGTCTGAGATAGTCTCATAGGATGTGATGCCTAAATTTTGATGACTTTGTATTGAGGTTGGGATTTTTGAGATCAAAATTTGATCATTATGTCTATTTCAAAATTGATAATGATTTCATTCTCATTATTGTACTATATGTTGATGATATGTTGTTTATTGGGAATGGTAAGAGTTTTATTTCTAATTTGAAGTCTTAGTTGTCAATAAACATTGAAATGAAAGGTTTAGGGGTAGCTAGGCACATTTTAGGGATGAAGATAAGAAGATATAGAGCTAGAAGAAAGCTTTGCTTGGGATAGAGTAAGTATGTGAACTCAATGTTGGAGATTCAACATGGAAGCTTGTAGACTTGTGGTTGTTCTTGTGTTATAATGGAAAAAGTTATCTATGGAGGATTTTTCAAAATATCCTACTAAAATGGAGAATGACCAAAGTACCTTATGTGAGTGTCATTGGCAATTTGATGTATTCTAGATTTTGTACTAGTCTAGACATTGCCTAATCAATGAGAGTTTTGAGTTAATTTATGGATAATCCTAGATAGGTACATTAGAATGCAGTTAAGAGAGTTTTCAAATATTTTTAGGGTACTTTTAAGTATTCCCTATGTTTTAATGATTATGCTACAAGACCTTATCATTCTATCAATATTCTTAGATATGTGGACTTAGATTAGGCAAGTGATATTGATAGTATACGATCCACTAGTGGATATGTGCTCACTATGTTTGTTGTTTCTATTAGTTGGATGATTAATTGGAAAGTTGTAGTCACTTTTTCCATGATAGAAGTGGAGTACATAGTAACTACTCATGCTTGTAAGGAATCCATTTGACTAGAGTACTTGTTTTCAGATGCTAAGCTTGATGCAAGGATGATTACTATCTATTGTGACAGTCAAAGGATCATGTTTGGTGAAGAATAGTACCTTCTATTGCAAGGTGTGCGCCCTTGGTCTCATTGTGTTGTGTAGCATAGTGCTCAGGTTCGTGGCATTGCTTAACCACCTCCCGTGTATTCATTAACTTTGGCGGTTATATCAGGCATTAACAGTTTGATATTTTGGTGCAACGACAATCATTTGTCCGACAATTGGTATCAGAGCCTAGGTCACGAGTTCAAATCCCTTGCTTGTGCTGGGGGGATTCTTGCAAGGTGTGCGCTCTTGGTCTCCTTGTGTTGTGCAACACAACGCTCAGGTTCGTGACATGGCTTAACCACCTCTCGTGGATTTATTAACTCTCGCAGTTGTATCAGGCATTAACATGTTGATCTTTTGGTGCAACACCATGGCTTAACCACCTCTCGTGGATTTATTAACTCTCGCAATTGTATCAGGCACTAACATATTGATCTTTTGATGCAACACCAATCATTTGTGCAACACCTTTCATGCTAGAACAAATCATATTGATGTTTATTTGTCACATCTCATTCCTTGCACTATTAAATTGAGAAAGATAATTAATATAAAAATAAATAAATAAATACATTAATAAATGCCTTTTTATGATTTTTTGAGTGCATCGAAAATAAAGAAAAATAAAATAAAATAATTATTGAGAATAATTATTTAAATCTATTAAAAATGAAATGAAATTTAAATTTGCACGCATATTTATTTAAACACATTTATTTTCGCATGAGTAAAGCGGCAAGTGTTTGAATGCATTAGTTGCATGTATGCATAATAGTATTTGCATGTACGCATCAATTGGCATGATGGACGAAGGCGGTCAGAGTTGTGCTCTTCTATTGGGAGAATCAATACTTCGAGAAATTAATGAATATGATGGTCATTAAGGAATGGGCAGAATGGGAATGCAAATAAAAACCTGCACCTATCTTTGCTAAGGGCATGGACATTCTTCATTACCGTTATTACTACTTGAGTAGTCACTGATGTAAAAATAACTCCATGCTATTTTGAGAGCCCCCAACTTTGGCATATATACCAGCTAGAAACACAGTAGCTATGGACGGAGACGGTGGTAGCAGCGAGACAGCGGCCTTCTCTTGCATGATGGAATTGTTAACTCTTATCTGTCAGAACTGAGAGCAATTGTGATTGTTGCAAGGTATGTGCAATGTCTTCTGATTAGTTTTGAAATATTGAATGAAGCTCTTGATGCTTACAATTCGGGTAATGGAAAATCTACTTATGAATTATTTTAGGGTGTGACTTTGGTTAAAAAATTATCAAAAGTTTCCACGCCTTGTCTTCAAATCTGCTTTTTTTTTTTGTATGCACGGACACCAAGGGTAGTCAATTGCACCTTATTGCTTAGAAGATTATCCAAAGCAAGGGTTGCATAAGATCCTTCGACGTTTGGTTATATAATCTTTGCACCCCTGCCAAATAGCCGATGCTCCCTCAGACAATCGCTCAAGCATATTTAACACGAACTCCCTATAGTTTTGGGATAATTTCTCGGGCATCTCGCTGCTTCTGCCTTGGTAGAGGTTCATATGTCCATTCAATCTGAGAGCAGCGGTAGAGTGTCCTTAAATTTATCTGTTCTTAATCATTCCAACTCAGCCTCTGTTATGATCTCCAGTAACCATATCAATGTTACCATATTCAAACTTGATAAAGTCCTTGATTTTTCCTGTTCCTAGATAAATTTTAATAGTATCGTTGGCCTTGATCAATGGATTTCTAATGAAACACCCATCAAAGGTGCAATTGAATGGGACTGCTCGAACTTTGCAAATGGTATTCTTTTCTTGAAAGCAGGCGGAACGACCTTTAGCGTCATAGAGAAGCCTATAGTTCTCGTTGGGTAGCACTTAGTATTCAGACTTTTCTATCAATGGCAGTGAGTCGTTGCATTACATTAGCAATACTTTCACTGTATGACAAGGAATATGACAAACTATTTTTCAGAAGTAATTCATTTACACTGTTTCAAGGTCTTTGCATATGATACTTTTGCACCTATATAAATCTCAACAATGGCATTGGTTGGTTGTTAGTAATGTTAAGAGATAGCCTGTTGCCTTTTAATTTTCTTATATATTGCGACTATTTTAGGCCAAGAGCTATTCGACATTAATGGCACACTTCGATACATATTACCGCCCTGATTAATCCTTCACCATTCTCTTGCATGTCTATCAAGAAAACTTTTAATGCATATTATGTCTTCAAATCCTTGGGATAGTTATTATATTGGTCTCTTTCAATCTTTGTTGTTGCCTCACCAAGTATGAGTTTTGCAATAGAGTCAAGCCCTTCGTCCTTCATTGGGAAGAAAACGTTGAGTTAGGCAATCTACTTGTCCATTTTGGAAAGTGAGTTTTACCATGGCCAAGTTCTAGATTTCATGATCTCCAAAAGCGTCATTAAGGATTTTAATGCTACCATATGGTGTGCAAAGCATTATTTGGTATGAGTAATGAAGGTGCCAATAACAACCAATAATTTAAGACAAATAAAAGTCATTTTTACAAAGCTTTCTAATAAATTTCCACCTTATGAATAGGCCGTGAGACACAGAAACACAAAGAAACGTGAAGCTGGAAAATACCTTTAGAGTTAGCCATTGTAATCAAATAAAGATCAAGAAGTTATATTTACATATAATACCTAAGTTACCGGATTCGCTAGTAAAGGCCCCGGGTACGATTCGGGTTCGGTCCGGGTTCGAAATTCGGGTCCGGTTCGGGTCAGATTCGCCCTGGGTTCGATTTTTTGACTGTGGGTTCAACAGGGTTCGAAACCTTGACTGTGGGTTCGATCAGGGTTCGAAAATCTGACTGTGGGTTCGATCAGGGTTCGAAAACCTGACTGTGGGTTCGAAAAGTGTGAAATTTTTTGTGTGTGGAAGTCAAACATAAGCCAATTTTGCAATTCTCAGTTCTTGCATACTCGATCTTATGGACTTATTCCTTCCTAGCACATATTATGAATATTTCTCATTTGGTGCAGAAGATAAATTCCTCATTTTTGAACCACTGATAGCAAAGAGATTCACAATAAGATTTTACTAATTTATAATTATATGACACTGTTAAGTGAATTGAACTTGTCTTTTGCTCAATAAATGAAAGGAAAAACTACTTATGACATTAGTAAATTCAATTTTTATGCATGCTATTAAAAATCCTTTTACAAATTTTTGTATGTTTCGTTGTTTGGAAAATTTGCCAAGTCTGAGTTTTTAAAACATTTTAGGTCCGTCAGATTTTGAACTATGATCTATATTCCTCCTCTCCTAGGTTCTTCACCTTATATAGGCACATGATATTTGAGCCCTTGAATGTAAATGAGGAAATTACCTGGTAGACACATCAATGGTTATAGTTACAAGGGAGATGTAGGTTTGAGATAACGCATTGAAACAAATTCCTTGCACTTCTAAAAATGAACATTTTCCTGGAAACTTTTCATGATATGTTGGGGAAGAACTTGAAATGGGTAAAATTTACTTGTGTTGACAGGACGTTATAACAAAATCAGCTGCAAGCTTTGATTTTATAATGTCCTTGATAAGAAGTCTCTCTGCAAATTCTTCAGTTGGCAGAAGAAATCATTGTGCCAAAACCCCCACAGCCTCACACTCAATGAAAAAATTAAAAAGGGATCTCAAACTGCTAACGAGGAACAATTCACTTCTAGTTCTGGGCATGAATGCTCAATGCATCCATCTTCACCATGCTGGGCAATCAGCGAACTCCTCATTTTTGTGGCCTTTTTATGATCTTTAGCATTGGAACACTACTCCATACTTCTCTTGTCTAGACTATAAAGTATAAAGGATTGAAAATTCTTAATTTGATGCAATGATAGTCCTGAGATGAGAATTTATATAACCATGCCTATTTTGAAACGTCACATCTAATACTGCATCAACAAGAACTTACGAATTCTGTTCCAAACTTCCAAGGCAAGGACACCCAAAAAATCTCTCAGATTCTTCTACAATCTGCAAGAAAAAGGTTTTGGTTCTTTCACAATGTAAATACTAAATAATTATGTAACACTGTTTTCTTGTTTGCCTTCCACACAGAAAAATGTTCACACTTTTCAGACTGATCAATGATCAATAATGGCTGATTGTAAACACTTGACACTTTTATGTTTGAACTTTAATTTATAATTTTATATCATGACATTCGAGTATCACTAATATTTTAATGTTTGACTATGAAAGTGGTGGTGTATTTTTGCTATGTTATTTGACTATTAATATGGTGGTATATTCTGAACTTAATTACTACTGCAAATATGTATATATTTCTGATTTTTATATGTTTTTGTATTACCGAACCCAAAACGAACCCAACCCCAAAAAAAAAATTTCCCGAACCGGCGAACCGGGTTCCCGAACCCGAACCCAAAACCGAACCGGTAACTTAGTATAATACCATAAGGTCGCAAATACCTCTATGATTAAATGAAATATTATAGTTTATTCTTAATAGATGATTAAGACAATATAATACAATTCTTTGAGTTCAAATAGTTATTTTCCCAAAGAGTTTGGTATTCCATAGCTTATTTCACACAAAACAAATTCATATATGTTTAAATTATTAAATAAGGGTTGGACTTATAATGCTCATTTATCAACCCATCATGCATTTAATATATTATTGTTATAATATATGTTCATCAACTCTAGTTAGAATCTCTCATAGCAGAATGAGTTGGGTTAGATGCATAATCAATTCAAATATGGAAATCTTTTCACCAATTAGAGCATGTATAGGAGTTAGCAAGCTATTAATGAAGGTGGGATTTCCTGTAAGCAATTATACCTATAAAGCTAGTAAGGAACATAATTCTTTAATGTATGAAGGATCCCGCATGAATATATTAATTATTTAATAATGAAATTAGGGATGTACCACAATAACATTAATGAGGTATTTGTTATATGATTCTCATTAGAGGGCCAAAAGAATGTACATTGGTTTTGAACATTTATGAATTAGAGCTTGAAAGCTTTTAATTGAGGAAAGATGACAAATTGAACATTGCACAAAGAATATATAAAAGATTTCTTCCTTATTTCTAATTTTAAATTATCAAATAGACATTTGAATATTGAAATGCAAATCATGTTGGGAGATGTGTTTGAATGCCTATGAGAAAATATTTTTGAATAACAAGATAGTTTTTGTAATGGTTATGTATGCATTGTTGTATTTTTCTTCCATGAAGTTTATAAATCATTCACGTGCTTGATTTATAAGAATGTATATAGATAAATATATATATTATGACTACATGTGTATCTTTATATACATACATGTGTATCTTTATATACATACATGTGATATACCTTCTTAATTTAGTATTAGTACATTCTTATAATGAGACTATTGCATTCTATGAGATGCCTTGTGAAAATATTGATTTATGTTTGATCTAACTCCTATTGATATGCTTACATGCATATAGATAAATTACCATGATAGCATACTCTTGCTTACAAAGATTGTACCTTGTTGCTTATAAGAAATTATGGACCAAGTAATGTTGAAGATGAATTGAGATGTTATCTACATGACTAATTATGTAAATGCGCAACCATCTATGAATGATGAAATTTTTTTTCTCTTCCTTGTATTTGAAAATCATAATGTGTTAGAATGTAGATATGTCTTGCTTCACAATTCCATTACTCCTATCATATTTGCATTGCTATTTTTCCCTCGTGTTGGGTTGGGTTTTCTTCCTTCAGGACGAATTTTAGAGAAGTGAATCACTTCATGGTAGGGTGGAAACACGCTCCAACAATGTTCTCACCCTTGAGGTGGTTGAAGGAGTCTACCGTTAGAAGAATCCTATCAAGAAGGTTCTTATTATGTTACATTGTTCAATTTGATTCTCAACTATGTGGTCTGATGTAAGGAATATAAGTTCCTTTATGTATCACCACGTTGTTGGCATTTGTACTTTAAATTTCTTGAAATCATATAATCCCTTGTCTCTTTTCTTTGTATATTGGACATGTGTCGTTATTATATGCTTGATGATGTGTAATATGTTAATTTTAATCTATGGAGGTTGTTACATTATTTCCATTTTATTCTTGACATGGTAGAAGCTGGAAAGGTGAAACTAGAGAAAGTTGACACTTTGATGAATGTTACAGATTCCTTAACAAAGCCTAAGAGCACATAGAAGTTCATATAGTGTTGCAAGTATATGGGTCTCATGGACCCTTGTAGTTGATTTCTTGTTGAATCTTAAAAGGTGTTTGATAAGTGGGAGAATGTTGGGATAAAGTTATCTCAACCTTTGTGAGAGAACCTTCAAACTTCAAGAGTGAAAAGAAAACACAATGAAAACATTGTTGCACAAAGCCAACTTGTTAATTATGTGAAATAGTTGTACATAAATAGGGAAGGTATCAGCAACTATAATCCACGAAATGAGGATAGGACTCCTCAAAGGTGGATACAGGGTGAATTGCTTCCCCCCGAATAGTGTGATGTGTCAAAACTAAGTGACACATCTATGAGAACTCTTCAACAAACTTGACAAGTTCAAATGAACATGTGCCAATATGCCTAAGAACCCTTCAGCAAACTTGACAACTCATTTGTACAAGTGTCAAGTTAAGGAAGATGACTAAGAAGCTAATGAAGCCTATGTGTATGATTCAAACAATACACTAACACTTTGTAATGCTAACATTATGTATTTATTTAATTATTTATTTTATTTCTATCATGTTTATAATCTTGTGTTTGTTCAATGATGTCATTTTATGGGATCTACTTTGGTGATGTGGAAACCTACATGGAAGTGACTAGGATGACATGTATCGTAAATTGGAGGAGATAGGTGTCCCACTTTATGGACCCCAGTATGTAGTAAAATTTGTTGTATGTGTCATTTTCAAGAGTTCTTATGATTGATTATGGTATTCTTGCTAATTTGCTTGTTAAAAGATAGATTATGATGGTATAAGAATCAATTATGATTGATTGATGATAGGTGGGCCCAATTTGGTGTAGGTTCCTATGCATGAAATGGGTTTGCATGCATGTAAGTGCATTGCATATTCAAGATCCCATATGCATGTTGACGAAGCCATCAGAATTAGAGATGACTATGATAGGTGGGTTTCAATCATGACAATGCTTTACATGCATTTAGGCACTATGCATGTCAAGGAGAGATATTTGAGAGCATGTAGGCATTGGATTCCTTCCATGTAGAAATCCTTAGTGTCCACCTTTGATATCTTCCTATTTTTCATTATAAATACTATATATTAGATACTTGTGCATTTCACAATAGATTATCAAGTTTTTTTGTAGGTGTCATTATGTTGTCAAAATAATTCTAGAAATCCTATCATTGATTCAAAACTCTTGATAAGAAATTTTCTTTAAGATTGTATTGTAACCATTGATTACAGATACTACATTTAGCTATTCTTTGGAGTGTGGGAATTTTTTCCTGAAAATTTTTCCCCATGTAAATTTAGTGTTATGGTTTTGTTGTTGTTTTACATATTTATTTATGTTATCTAAATGTGAATATTCTTATAGTTAAAGGTTTTAAGAAAATTTTGCACTATATCCCCCACTTAGATCGATGTAGGAAGCTATTTTTGCTTACCTTGCTTGTTTTAAAAATCATAAGGGTATGTGCAGGATTATCATGGAAAAAATAGGCCTTTAAGTGGCAAAAAATTTAGAAAAATCAGAGTTAGGCAATTTGACGTAAAAATTTGAATAAGTTATCTATATTATTTCAAAAATATGTAAGAATAGAATCTATAACAAACTGAATGTAGTTTCTAAACTACTAGGTTTATTTTTAGAAAGAAAAATCTATTTGGTGAAAATTTGAAATTTCAATGCATTAGTACTTAAATTTCAAGGAAAAAATAAAAAGTAGGTGTTTGTCGACCACCCTAACCACAATAAAATGATAATATTTTTTTATAATATTTTTAGAGATAAGTAGGGACTCATGTCCGATGTGATGCATATTTTTTTGTAATTTTTTTCAAGTAAATAATTAATTATGAATTTTTTATCACAACTTTTAAAAAAAATATAAAAGCGTGTATGTCTAACCACCTTAACTTGGTCAAAACTTCATGAAATTCATTTTTTTTTTTTTTAATTCTATAGTATGCAAAGCATAGAATGTGATGTATGTTTTGGATTCAAAAATGTGATACCGTTTGAAAGCTATAGATGTTTTTCAATTAGTCTATCAATCAGGACTTTAGTCGTAATTGAAATAGAAAATGAATAATAATTATTTATTAAATCCAAATTAAAATTCAAAGTAAAGCATAATTTATATTGGTGGAAAGCTGAGAATATCCTTTAAAAACTCTTTTCATTTCATCAATTTTGGTTAAAAAAAAAACCATCAGCCACATACCCTACAAATACCCATCATATTGCCACTTTTTGGCTCATCATGATCCTGCACATAATGTGTAACTTCTTGTATTCATTAATTATTAATATATATCAAATGAATAAATTTTACTTGTTTAATATTAATAATATAGATCAATAATATTTTCATATTTCTTTTTTTTCTCATACTAATGGTGGGTCATCCATTGTGACCTAAATGGTTAATTTAAAAGATCTTACACACATACATTATTAGACTAAATTTATTAATACATATATTCATTATTATTAACTATTTTTATTTGCTACTATACCTAGGCTAAACACTTAGGAGAAACAAAAAGGTGTGTTAAAGAGATCAGATTAGTTGTAACCATGGGGTTCACTAAATCCATCAAAGTTCAAAGTTATTTCATACATTATTATAGCAATCCACCCCCAATTCACAACTATAATAAGGGCATATTTTGTCATACTAAATTGACATTGAAACATTCCAATAAACCACCAAGAATACCCAAAAATACCATCCACATACCACAAAGTTATTAACTTAGACCATGCCTACCCACCCATTGTTTAGGATCTAAAAACATCCTCACCATTGTAGCATGAATACCAACACTAACTAACCCATCGACCTCCATAGCCAATTCTCAAAATCTCATGATCCATAATCTCAAATTTAAGTTACTTATTTCTTTCTTCAAGAAAGCAAAGAAATTATTCAACATATCCTCTCCATATTCTCCCCTTCCTAGACCTAACAAATTCCTCTATCACCCTCCTTTTCCCCTTCCCAAGCTTCATGGAAGTAGTCATGTCAATAAAAATCACATCAAAGTAAAAGCATAGAGACCAAAAATCAACACCAAATACAATGCCTATAGAGATGCCATAAAAAAATGAAATCTTCAATACATAAGGATACATGACATTAGCCACCTCTAATAAATATCATCATCATCCTATAACCCAAATTTATTTCTATGATACTTGTGATTTGATGCATACTTGTCAACATCACCATCTTCAAAAACACAAATCTTCATTATACTATATCCCTACCCTTTATTAGGCCAACATATCCTTTTTTATCATCTATCATCACTACTCATGAATTTATAGGAAACTCATCTTTCTACATCTCCTACCTTTCCATCTTATCAACTAAATTCGCTCCTTGGTTAGTTACCCAACTAGCTACCACATTCCCTTTCCTATTTACATGGTTAAAAGTGGTCTTCTCCAATAGTCTAACCAATTTCATTATTAATTGAACTTTATGTAAATTTAATATATATGAAAAAATAATAATAATTAATTAAATAAAATTTTACAATTTTCAAATATATATAACATTGAATTAAAATAAACGATTAAAAGAATAAGGATGTCATATTTCTATAATATATTTTAATGAATTTAAAAGTTTATAAATTAGAATTGTACAAGAATTTTTTATATAACATTATAAATCACACTTCATATTTAATAAAACTGAAAATAATAACAAAATATTTAAAATAATAAATATATCATATTCTAACCAAAACATATTACTCAAAATTATTTTATTGCTAACCAAATTTATAGAAAATGCATTTAAACTTTATAAAAACTTTAAAAATGAAACATAATTGATTATTATAAATTTGAGGACTAGAACTGCCTAAAGGCAGTATTAAGAGAGTACCTTTATCTGGCTTTTTGAATGCACAATGCAGCGGGATCTGACCGTTGACGCTCTTCATATTGTGAGCCGAAGGCGTGACAGACAGCAGTATTCCAACAATCTCGGCATGGCCTTCCCGAACAGCTTCAAACAGAGCCAGTTCACCCCGGTAATTGGTCTCAAGAGCCAGATCCTGATACTTATCCAACAGTGTTTGCACTACCGTAGTATATCCTCTTCTGGCCGCTAAGTGCAAGGCTGTATTGCCTTCTCTATTTCTCGCTTTCCTGAATAGCAATTGGTTCTGAACCTCTACATCTTCTCCCGGCAAGTCGAGCAGCTTGTCAACGAATTTTTGATGGCCATTACAAGCGGCCATGTGAAGAGCTGTCTCTCCTCCCGGTGTCATCTCAGAAAGAACGTCAAGCCCGTGTTCCCACAACTTCTCAAGTATTTTCACATCCCCAGATATCGCAGCACTTAACAGCTCTTGGTCCATTCTTCTTCCGGGGAGATTATAATTTCGAGGAAACCGAGGGTTGTCAGACAGAAATTGATCCATTCCTGAGGGGTTATAAACAGTTCCAGACTGAGGGAGCATTGCAGGAAACTGTGTCGGGGGATTATAAACAGATCCAGACGGAGGGGGCATTGCAGGAAACTGTGGGGATTCCATTATTAAGGGGTTATAAACAGTTTCAGACTGATGAGGCATCCAATCAGCAGGTGCCTGCCCCGACTCCATTCCTCCGGGATGATTAGCAGTGCTCATTGCTCTGGGAAGATTAGTAGCATCCATTCGGCCCTCCAACTCTATTCCTCCGGGATGATTAGCAGTGTTCATTCCTCTGCGAGGATTAGCAGGGTCCATTCCGCCCTCCGTCACTGTTTCTCCTGGATGATTAGCAGTGTTCATTCCTCTGGGAGGATTAGCAGGGTCTATTCCGCCCTCCGACTCTGTTTCTCCCGGATGATTAGCAGTGTTCATTGCTCTGGGAGGATTAGCAGCGTCCATTCCGCCCTCTGACTCCATTCCTCCGGGATGATTAGCAGTGTTCACTCCTCTGGGAGGATTAGCAGGGTCCATTACGCCGGAGAGATTAGCTGTGAGGTGGGATCGATAAAAATGGGATAATACTAAACCGGCTCTTGGCTACTCAATAAAAGAGGCTCGGTCAGCGGTATACTCTTTGGTAAAGATGCGATCGTAATTTGACCCGAATTCGTCAGAAAAATAAAAACAAAACAGTCCTTATCACCGGTCCCACCTGTACTATGGAATTTATACGTACAAATTTCCTATCATAACTTGGGATGTTTTTGGGAAGAGAAATTGATGTTCGCGCCTTAGACCTATAGGTAGTGTACGGTATGTAAGAACAAATCAGATGATAGGTAGGACAAACGGACTAGGGATGGGCGGGCTAATGCATCAATAGCTTCGAACAAGTGGATTATAGGCATCTGAAATATTAGTGCGATGCCCCAAGTAGGGATGAAGGAAAATGGATCGAATCATGAAAGGGTGGTCCACAGACGTCATCGGAAGGTTTATTCTCGGCTGTATCATGGAGTTGTAGGACGGGGAAAGAAAGAATTATATATCACAATATGAAGGAGAGGAGATTGAGAGGCCTTAGATTGTAGGATGAGAAAAAGCAAATTTAAGATTGGAAGAAGCACTAGGGATGGGCGGGCTAATGCATCAATAGCTTCGAACAAGTGGATTATAGGCATCTGAAATATTAGTGCGATACCCCAAGTAGGGATGAAGGAAAATGGATCGAATCATGAAAGGGTGGTCCACAGACGTCATCGGAAGGTTTATTCTCGGCTGTATCATGGAGTTGTAGGACGGTGAAAGAAAGAATTATATATCACAATATGAAGGAGAGGAGATTGAGAGGCCTTAGATTGTAGGATGAGAAAAAGCAAATTTAAGATTGGAAGAAGCACTAGGGATGGGCGGGCTAATGCATCAATAGCTTCGATCAAGTGGATTATAGGCATCTGAAATATTAGTGCGATGCCCCAAGTAGGGATGAAGGAAAATGGATCGAATCATGAAAGGGTGGTCCACAGACGTCATCGGAAGGTTTATTCTCGGCTGTATCATGGAGTTGTAGGACGGTGAAAGAAAGAATTATATATCACAATATGAAGGAGAGGAGATTGAGAGGCCTTAGATTGTAGGATGAGAAAAAGCAAATTTAAGATTGGAAGAAGCACTAGAAACAAATGTATAAACAAGAGCTGCGTGCAGCGAGAGTCCCTGCCTTAGAAACTTTGTAAAGTGCTAACTTGAGCAAAAAATGCCTCAAAGCTCATAAAGCTCTAGAATACAAGTTGGTAATGCAGCGTCAGAAATTAATAGCGCATATTTGTAGAATAAAGCATTCATCTGTAAAACCATGTTTCAATTGTAAACATTGGTGAAGCTTTCTCAACCAATCAGATTGGGGATAATTTATTTTTGAATTATTGTTTTGTTTGAAAATGTGCTTGAGAACATGTTACCTTTTGTATATACATTGAAAATCCATAAATCATGTCTACAACTTCATTAACATATAGCAACGAAAATTGAAAGAAATAAAGATTAAATAAACAAATGATGAGAGACTAAATTTGTAGCTATGAATTGCATTTTTGCGTCTAGATATTTGTACCAAGTATGACAAAGGTTAGCATCATAAAGTCAGTAAAACAGTTTCGATGTAATTGTGATGGCAGAGGAATAAAGAAAAATGTAACTAATTAAAACTCAAGACTTGAGTTTGATTTAACAGGGGGTTGTGGGATAATGACTTTGATAATGGGATGTTTGCCACTTGTCTTGTAGGCAACCATCCTTACTGCATGGATCTAGTTAAAAGGGACTAGACTTGCTATTTTTAGCACATTTTACTATTTTACTTCTATTATAAGTTGTATTCCAAGAGTTTTTCAGTGGGATTGTTAATCTTGTAGACTTTTTGATTCCTCTATGTATGCTCTAATTCAAACAGAGGTGCTTTCCCTCTTTCCTTAGCAGTTTTGAATAGTAATTTTGCAGTAGTTCGACTTTCTAATCTAGTAGAATGAAAGTGCAAATGAAAATCAATTTTCTGATGCAAAACTTGAAATTGAAGTGAAATTACGAACATTGGTGAAGCTTTCTCAATCAATTAGATTGGAGATAAAATTTTTTAAAAATATTTTTGGTTTAAAAATGTGCATGTGAATTTTGCAAAACATGTTACCTTTTGTATATACATTGAAAATTCATAAACCATGTCTACAACTTCATTGGATTCATAACAAGCACTTCATTAAGGATTCAAATTGATCTCTTAACTTCCATGGCTGGAACAGGGAGGCTAGGCGTGCTAACAATTTTAATGTCTCAGAAATCCTCCTGTTGCATTGTGGAAGCATAGTGATGAGAAATAAAGATAGCTATGTATCTGATCATTGATTTGGAACTTGTATGTAAAGTTTGTTCTTGGTGGTATGGGCAACTGGTTTCAAAAACACAAAAGAACATGTATATCAGCTTAATGCAAACTCCACTACAAGTGATTGAATACAATGAGATTTGACAAAAATCATAATTAAAGCTTACCATGACAATAGAGAAGGCTCATTTAAGCCATTATATATATTATTGTTAATGTTGTCATTTGTTACAGTATCAATTTGAGATCCAAGAATGTAAGGATTGATTAGAATTCCCTACAAGAACAACCTTGAGACAGATCTTGGATTGATGTAAACAAGGCACTTTTTACAAGATCGATAAACTAGAACAACAGTAGCAATATCCATTTGGTACAATAAGGAAAAGTAGTGATAATAACATGTAATTTATTTTTTTGAATTCACATATTTTTTAATGCAATCTTATACAAAATTGAGGATGTGAAAATTGTAGTCTTTGCCTGAAAGGATGCACAATAGCTATAGCATCTCCTAAATTAGTAACTAGAAATGGGAAAATGTCTTATGTGACGGTTAAGTTATTAGCACAAAGCTGAAGCAAAGAGGCTATTTTATAGTATGATGAACTTCAAACTGAAAAAGATCAAGCATACCCATTTGAGAACACTTGTGTCGTAATTTTCTATCACTTGTGAGCATGAACTATAAGGGTTCAGATCTACATAGGTACATGATTGAAGTAGTATAATAACTGTAATCAATTTTTTTTGTTTGTCAAATTACTTAAAATACAACAAATATATTATTGTCAAAATAAATCACAAGTGTAATATGTATGACAAACTTCAAACTGAAAAAGATGAAGCATACTTGTTTGAGAATAGTAGTTTCCTAATTTGCTTCTACTTGTGAGCATGAACAACCAAGGTGCAGATCCTACATAGGTACAGGATAGCAAGGAATTCATACAAAGAATAAGATTGGAGTTACATATTACAGTTTGATATAAAAACTACTGGTATCCTGGAAACAACTTACAAGCATAACCATATAAAGAAAAGGATCCTACCAACTGCAGTAAAACTGAAAATGATTCATATTGACACATAAAAGCAATGTTATAAAGTGTTGTCTATACAATTTACTGTGCCAACAAGGGTTACTTACAGAAACAGCTATTTTGACAAATAGTTTACTTGAGGAAGCCAAGTTTGTGCTACATATCTAAGGTTTTGCCAGAGGTAGGCAACTACCCCCATGTCGTTGCAATGAATTTCCAGGACCATGGAACTGTGGAATTTTGCTGTTTGTGTGATCATGTACTTGAAAGACACAAACTGTTTAAACACTACCATAAAAAATTACAAATAAAGTGTGAGCATGCTTCTTAAAATTAAAAATAGTAACAACAAAAAACACAAAACTATCACAAAGACTACAAACTGCTTGTTCTAATTTCAAAAACTGGTAGTATGAGTCTTAACTTTAGTGTAAGTAGTCTCAACTATATAAAGATTAAAAGTGTGAAAAGGAAACAAAGAATGTGTATTGCTCAACCTTCTAAAAAGCTATGCAAGTGCAACTCAATCTTCTAAAGATGGGAAATAAATTATATACCTCTTTGTCAGCTAAATTTGATGGTATCCCAATGATGTAGACAAGGTGCTGCTGAATGACTCGAACATTACTATATTAGAAAATATCTAAAGAGAAATACCATTATGTGTTGATTAACAAAGTTTATTTAACAAGTAAATTTTAGAAGTCGGATAAATATCAGAAGGAAATTGCATTATAAATGAACAAAACATTGTAAGACCTGATGTTTTTAACTTGTTACCTGTTTTCAAACTTCATTTGATATCTGAAGTTGGGCATATGGCAGAATACTTGGGACTTTTTTCCATTGAGCTGTGATGTCTTCAAATTGTTTTGCAACTTTATTCCTTTCTAGAATCTTGCAAGAATGCATAAGTGTCAGTTCAAGCAAATTAAATTATTTGTTGCATATTAATTTTGTAGATAAGTTTTCAAATAATTACTGTAGGAAATGTGAATTAGATTCCTATGCATCATTAAGATGGGAAGTAATTCAATACTGTATGGATGTAAAAATATTAAAAATTGATTTTAAAAACAGTTTATTGTGAAATTGGAGCTCTGTGATTCATAATGATAACACCAAGAATTCTTAGCTTCAATTGTTTATATTTGTTGTTTCAGTACACATTTTGGATGACATTATGTAATACATCATTAAAATAAAAACTAATTTGAAACTGTGAAATAAGAACTAATTTGAAACTATGTTGAAGAACTTAAAAACTATCTACCGTCTTCTATAAAAACAAAATTGTACATATTGAATTTGCATTGGAACCAATGACATTTAATGTGTAAGAGCTATGATATTCAGCATACTCAAATAAGTAAATCTTCATATAGGTATCCATAAGTTCAAAAAGTTATAAATGTAATAATGGATATTGCAATGAGCTTACCTCAACTTTGATGGTAGTGTGTGGAATAAAGATAAGGAAGACTGCATTGTCCTGTGAACTGAAGGATGGAGCCTACTCTTGGAGATGGGTATCGAGCCTCATGGCATTGTCCTGGTAGTGGCAAGAGTCAAATGAGAGTTTTCACTATCCATTCAGGCATACCCTTGAACATGGAAATAATGATTATGATTAATGCTACACAGAAAGCACATATTAAAAACTACGCAAGAGTATTCAAAGTTTTAAAATGTTTATCATAAAAACACTGTAACAAAAAAATAAGGACTGCCATTAATTTCATATAGAAAACCTTGTTGCATCTATCTCGTAATGCAGAAAGGGCATAATATGGTCATGAACTACATTGAACAATAGCTTGCTCATTTGCTGCCACTTATGATCATGAACACCTAGGGTGCAGATCTTCATGGGTTGAGAATTAGAATCAGAATTGCACTAAGGGAACATTTTTTAATACATGTTTAATATGAACACCAAAATGAAAAAAATGGAGCATACCCATTTGAGAACAGTTGCATCATTATTTGTTGTCAATTATGAGCATGAAAAGCCAAGGTCTAGATCATTGGTGCTAGTTGCACACATCAATGACTGAAGTTCAAACGTGCATAAGTGGATGACAAATTGAAGATTAATTTGGCATAGCAACAATGTACTATTTATAGAATGAGTGTTACTTCACAATTAAGTCATTTGTGCAAGAAAAATGCTGAAAGCTTGTTAGAGGTCTACAATAACATACGGTTTCGATGATTAGGATATTGCTATGTTCAATAAAATTCATCCAAGCATCGTAAAGGGACCAAAGCTGAAGCAAAGTGGCTGATAAGATATACAAGTGAAAGTTTCAAGCTTCCATTGTTTTGACATAACTATGTATAAAAGGGAGGACAAGTTAGTAAATTTTGAACATATTCCTTGTGTTTATACTCTGCACTAGGCTAGAAGCCGATGTGTACTGAGCCACATTGGAAAATTAGCAAAAAATAATCAGTTAAATGTTACAGTTAAGTTATTATCATGGACATGAATGTTGAAGGTTGGCTAGAGGTTGACAGTAACATACCTGTTTGAGAACAACTATCTACTCATTTGCAATAGTACAATCATGTGACAAATTTACAGGAGAATCACTAGCACCAGACCAGTTGCAACCATCAAGAGCCAAAGCAAAGATTTGCATAAGTGGATGACTAGAAATATAAGTAATGTAGTTGAAGCATCATCAACATGAAGAGCAATTAATGTAACAACTATTTTGTACATACACAAATTCAGCATTGATTTGGTGCAGTGAGGAGAAGCAATGATAATAGCATGTTATAGGAAAAATTATTATAATAAATAGTTGCACTTGGGCAAATGTATACTAGTTTTTGTAAATGATTGTATAGTACCATTATAGTAGGTGTCAAAGGCATCAAGTGACATGTAGCAATAAATTTAAATTGTATTGACTACAATTTGAAGTGAAGGTAGAAATGGTCTGTCCAATATGTATCTAGTATAGTGAAGTTCAGAAGAGTAGTTTCAATATTGTGTACCCAAAAGTGGTCCAGCAAACTCCCTGCGTACGTTGTTGGCTTGTCAACAAGCAATGATAGTTTATGTTGTTGCATAAATTCAAGGAGGAGTGCTTCTGTTTTTGTAGATTGTAACATGTCAATGTTGAAGTCTCCAGCAATAATCAATTTGGAATTTGATGGCAATGAGTTGATAGTGTTTTGTATTAGATTAAATATGTCATGAATGGGTGCATTTGGTCTACAATATATATTTGTAATGCGTAGAGCAATGCCTAGATGCAATAGGTCAATGGTTATTGATTCTAGATACTTTGTTGAAAAAGTGTCAATGTTTTGCAATGAAACTATTTTTTTGCAGCATGTTAATAGACCATGAATACTTAGTGCAAGATAGCAATAGAATATATCATTAAGGAATTTAACATGGTCAAGCACATTGTGTTTGGTTTCTTGGAAGCAAAGGATAGTTGCTTGAAGCAAATCATGGTCATGGGCTCTTTCTTGTGCATGTAATGCAAAGCTATGTGTATTCAAAGAGCATATGCTAAAATGACTTGAAGAAATAGATGCAAGGGTGTGTTGTATTTTCCATTGTGCTAAGGCTATGAGGCGTTGCATCTCGATATTGAATTTTTTTTAAACTTTGAAATTTTGATGTTGCAACTCGTGCATTAGATACAATGATTCAATGTTTCTTACTCATGATAGAGTAGTGTAAACAAGACCATGTTGATAGACTTTACAAGGGTCAAAAGCAAGTGCATCCATTGTGAGGCCTTGTGCTCTATGAATAGTTCGTGCACATGCTAGTTGCAAAGGGAACTGAGCTCGAGTGACTATTTTTGTAGCTATTTTGACTTTTTTGACAACTCTTGTTATAGGTGTCCAAGAAGGAAAATACAATTTGTGTATAGACTTTGCATTCTTTTTCGATGTGATTTTCCAACATTAGGGTCATTGAATTGAATCCAAACAATGTCTTCTTGGTCAGTTGTATGCAATTTGAAAATGCCATCTACACCATTGACTAGTCCATCTTGTGTATCAAGGTTGCCAGCAATCAATTCAACCAAAATGTCTTGTTTGAGCAAAATTGTGCTAGGAAGGATTGACTTGTCAGGTTGAAATTGGATGTTATCAATGGGTGTGCCTTCTTTATCCAGTGCCTCTAATACATAAAGCTTTGTAGGTAAGCAGTCTAGCATTTTTTTGTTGTGCTCATCAACTACTGAATTTCTGTGAAACAAGTATGGGAATCTTGGATCACTGGGAGGAGGCTTGTAGCACATTGTATTCAAGTAGCAAATTTCTTCATTAGTTTTTTGACAAGTCCTGACATGATTAAGTATGGAAATGAAATGTTGATTTGTTTGTCTAACCACAGTATGTAATTCAAAGCATTTAACGTTGTCAATCCAAAAGGTATATGGCATTTTGTCTTTGTCTATTGTTGGTTCTCCAAATATCCAAGCATCGCATACAGGTTGTGCTTGGTAGAGGTCACCACGAAATATAATATCTATATTGCCAAAGGGTTTTGTTGGTGTGTGTTTGATTTGACGAAGTCTTCTGTCAATGTTGTAAAGCATTTTGGAGCCAATCAATGAGACTTCATCAATAAACAAAATTTGCAATTGGTCAAATTTTTTGCTTAAGGTATCAAGTGTGTTTGAATCCAGGGGTAATATTTTTGAAGAATTGCATGGTAGATGGAAGATCGAATGTGCAGTGATGCCACCTGCATTGAATGCAACTTTTCATGTTGAAGCAACAATAATGCCTTTAGGATTGAGTGGGTCACTATCTAGTTACTTATCATAGTATCGAGTCATTGCTTCAAAAATTGCTTTAGCTGTGAAGGTTTTTCCTGTGCCAACTCCACCTGTCAAGAACAAGTACAATGGTTTTTTGGGTGCAAGTCTTTTTGTCATCAATACATCCTTTAGTATTGATTGTTGTTCTTTGTTCAATTGTCTTCTTAAATTGAAGTATTCTTGGTTGCTAAGTAGGAATGGGTGAGCTATTTCTGAAAATAGTGTGTTGGAAATAGAGTTTGTGAACTTTATATTTCTCATATGGTTTAAGTCAGCTATGATGTCATATTTCTCTATGCCATTTTGTTGTTTTCTTCTATCAATTTTGTTTGCAATATCTATTGTTGGGCAGGTATCGTTGTTAGCTTTAGTTGCAGCTTCATCAATGTTGCCCCATGTAGAAGCAATTTGTGTAGTGAACATTTTTTTGATATTTGCAATTTGTGCCTTGTTTGCATTGAACGTTGTAGTCCATGTTTGATATCCAGTTAGCAAGTTTTTTTCACTAGATCTGAAAGGTACATATAACATAAGTTTTTCTCTACAATAATTCTCAGGATCAATGTGTGGATTGTATCTCATATAACGTATGATATGTGGAGTTGCTCTTTTTTGAAACTTTGTCAAATTGCCAAAGTAGAAGGCAGTGTATTCAGCCAATGACAAGTTGTCAAGAGCTTTTGGTCATTGTGTGTATTTTTCTATTGTAGATGCACACATGATGTTTTCAGAATCATCTTGCTCTTTTTCCAATTGTTTAGGGATTTTTAACATGAAAACTCTAGTTTTGAATGGTGCAGTATTGATGAAAATTGTTTTTCTTGAGCATTTGCGCAGTGGCAATGAAAGGACAATGTGAACAGCCTAATGACTGGACATTTGTTGGTAGTTAAGCAATGCATTGCCAAGTTTTCATATGAATTGTACCTTTCCATCATAAGCATGAGTGCATTGTTTTCACAATTGCCGAAATGCAAGGGACAATGCTCTATCTTGTTTTGTCATATATGAAGTACAATATGATGCAGCGGCATATGCATCTAAAATAAATTGTGTGTCTGTATTTGCATACCATAGTCTTGGCACTTTCTTTGCAAAGGAATTCATCCAAATATCAGCTGGGTCTCTTTTCAGCATAACAATTTTGTGTGTCAATGTTGATTGAAGCATTACAATGTAATCTGTTTCATCCATTTGCAATTCATGCAGGAAACTCTCAAATGAAAATTCTTTTGTATAGTGTTTGTTTTCCAATTGCTTGAAAAAATATCTTGCTCTATCCTTGATTGTAGCATTAGGCATGGGCAAGGGCTCTAATATCATTGTTCTACGCATGGGAGGCAAGGGGAAACTAAATCTACAGCTTAATTTTTTGTATTTTTTGCAACTTTTTGTATGATGATGTGTTTGCATTTTGCCAAGGTTTGTATCAAGCAGTGAAGAGTCACATGAAATATACTTGTCCACAAAGTTCTCTATTTCAGTATTTGAACAATTCCCATACATAGGTGCATCCTTTATCCATAGCAAGAAATGAACATGTTCATTGCCTCGGTTTTGGAATTCTGTAACAAAAGAGTAGTCCATTACTTTGCCAAAGAGCTCATGGTTTTTTAACATCATTTTTTAAAATGCATTGATTCTATGGTTGAAGTAGCGAGTACAAAGTACTAGATTCTTTCTTATTTCAAAGTCCAAATCCCTATCCTCTATAGTTTCATTACACTTGTCTTGTTGTTGAATGGATATTTGTTGTAAGGCTTTGCACAATGGCTCCCAGAAGTGCTCAGCACTTGTTAATGTCACAAAGAAAGTTGGAGGCCCCAATTGTCTTATCATTGCAAATATGTTTTTCCTAGTGTTCTATAAATAGTCTGGTGAGGTTCGAATGCTTTTTAGTGTTCTACAGCCCAATGGTGATCTTAATATTTTTTCAAGACTTGTTGGATTGCACACATCTTTTGCAAGCAACTTTCTACCTTTTAATTCAGTTTTCCTTATGCATATCCATGTCAATGAAGATACTTGTTGAATAATAATTTTAATGGCTTTAAAGAAAATATTTGTTATGTGTCTTGCAAAATCATTATCTTTATGCATAAGCTCCCGTTTGGCTATTTTTTGGAACAAGAAGTTTTTAGTAATGTCAAGTGGTCGAGGCGAGCCATAAAACAGGGTGGGGAAGTTCATCTCCTCTGCATACGTGTCTTGGAAGATACCAAGAGGTTTAAAACCTCCTGATGGTGCAATCTCAATGATGGTTGTGTCAAGATCTTTGATTGAGTGTGGTTCATTAAACCAATGTACAACTGATTCAGTGATCGGCTCTTCATCATCCTCAGACATGTCATCGTGCATATTTGGTTCCGCTTTAGAATCTACGTGCATTTGTGTTGCTTTACTCAATAGCTCTTCCCAATCTTTATTTATAGAGATGTTCTCTTTTGTATATAGTGGCATTTTTTACAATGTTGTCAAAGCGTTCATGATAATAGCAGGTCTAATATTGCCCTGTGCATATGCATTTTCATATTGTAGCTTTCGTTTCAATCTAACTAGCACTATTGTTGTTTCATCTAGTTGTCTAGGCAATGCTTGTTGCACCCTATCAAAATCTACAGGAACATTGATAATTGTACCAAGCAAGCCATATTGTTCTCGCCTATATCCTAGCTGTCTTATTTGTGCAAAAGCAATGCGCAAGGAGACAAGTCTTTCTTCTAGGGAAGTTAAGGAATGAACAACGACTATTGGTGCATTGTGTCTTATGTTCCAAGGTGTAGCATAATGAGAAACCTTACCATTTAAAGTAGCTTTTATACATTGTTTGCAAATGGGTTGTCCTATTGCTATTGTTTTTTCGTTGAGTTGAATGGGAAGTAAAGAAAGAGCATTGTCAAGTGCATTGTTAACTTTACGAATGTTTTGATGAAAATGAATCATCTCGCAAAGAGAGCATGGATGAGTGGGTGTGTCATTTATGCTTTGCAAATATGAGCTAATAGACTTTTCAATTGTGGGCCTATGTTTGAGCTTTGGCACATGTAAAGCATAATGTTTTTGAGTGCTTCACATTTGCTTTTTTAATGAATGCAATGATTGTTGATGCAAAGGCTTTGCACTAACTTTGCAAAATTGATTTTCATTTGCGACATTGCTAGTAGTCAGAACAAAAGTGTTAGGTTCTAAACGATTGCTTGTACTACTTGATATGTCTGTTTTTGTAGTTATTTGTTTTTCTTTTAAACAATGCAATGGTTGTTCATGGGCAAAGCTTGCAACAGATCTGCATTTGTTATCTCTACTTGCGACATGGTCAATTGCTACAATTGAACGAGATACTTTAGTTGGCGTGATGTTTGCATGGAAATTTTCTACACAATAGATTTTTGATTTTGGGGAGTGCAACGTTTGAAAAGGTTTCAATTTTGTGCTTGTATTTGATATAAAAGTGTTAGGTTCCAAAGATCTACATGTTTGGTTTACATCGTTTCTTGCAGCTATTTGTTCATTCACTATCGTCGTTTCTTGCTTATGTATATCACGTATTGCTACTTTTAAATGTCACAATGAGCTCTGAACATTTAGTGTTGAGGTGGGAAAAGTTACAATTGTTTCATCATGTAAACTTGTTAAATGACAACCAATTATATTGTTTGTTGCAAGATTTTGAATAGGGATGCATTCTGATGCACTACAAATTTCTGATTGAGAAGTGCATCTCTTGTGAAAGCTTTGAGTTATCTTGAAGTATACGATTTGATGCAAATGTGACAACATTTGTCATAAGTTGAATAGAAAATGGATGGTTGATATGCATGTTATGTGCCAGTTGTTTTTGTTGAAGTGGTTCATAATGACAATGCCTCGAGTTGATTGCAAAACAAATTAAGTTAAAGTTTTTTTTGGTTCTATGCAATTTGAGTATGTTTTGGTTTTGGGGGGTGTAGCTGCTTGCCATATGTGTATTGCTACATCAAATATGTGTGACAACCATAATAAAAAAAATTTAGACCCCTCAAGGCCACTTTGTACATACGGTATTCCAATGTTGGAAACTAGTGATTGCAATTGTAGTAGACGATTCTTGTTTGTTATGGTAGATTGCTCAGACGTGCTAAAGCACACCAATGCATATCTGTTTTGTACTATCAATGCATTGGCTAGTGATTGGGCCATAAATAAGCGCAAAGCAATTGCATCAAACTGTTCATCAAGAAGAAAAGCTATAGCAGTGAACATGCTTTTGCCACATGTAGTAGAAAATTGAGTAGGTCTACAAAGGCCAAGTGTATCGAATGCATTTGCAATTGTATTCCAGATATTGTTGAAATTACAGTGTGTGATTGGCAAGTGTGTTTGAATGTTTTGAATGAAATTGTATATGTTTAGCCATGAAAACACAGGCTCATAGTGTCCAGCTCTTGCATTTGTGTCATGGAAAAGAATTGATATTGTTGGATTGCATGCGTCTTTATTGAAATGTAAGTACATTACTTTGTGTGTTGTAGACCAAATACATATTGGTATGTTCAACCAAAGTGCTAGCCATTTTAAACAGAATGTGTCACCACAAAGTCCAGTTTCACCACTACCATTGATCTCTGTAGCTGAAAGCCTCATTCTACGCAGATATGTGTTTTTGTCATGTATATTATGCAAATCCTTAAGCACTGTTGGATGTAAGTCAAGTTCTTATGAGATTTTAGCTGTGGTGCATCCATTGTGAAGACGATGTAGGAAATGGTCCACAAGACAATTGCGTAGCTGATTTGGTGTGTAGCGACAATGAAGCAAGACATGCATTGTGTCAAATAGACAGTTGCCAACTTTATAGTTGAATGAATCAATTCGAAAATAATGTGCACGATGGAGAGCTTCATCAATTGACATGATTTGTGCTTTTCCATCTGGTTTATAGGTCTCAACTATAATTGGCTCTTGTGAGAGTCTTGGTTTTTTTAGAGGGATCTTTGTTAGCATACTGCTGAACTAGGCATTTGATGAAATAGAGCTTGTATTGAGACTATTTAGCAATGCATGAAGCTTAAAATGTTGATTACTAACAAAAACGATGTTGCATTTTTGTGAGGATGTTAAGGAGAAATAACTTTAACAATTCATTACTCACCTTCATCAGCACTAGTACAAAAGCTATAACAGTATGCTTTAATACAAATTCAAAGTAGCCCAAACCCTATGAAAGAAAAGAAAAAATTTATTGTCAATGAATCTGACTAAAACAAAGCTTGTATTGAAACTATTTAGTAGAACAGTGACTATTTAGCAATGCACCAAGCTTTAAATGTTGAATATCGAGAAAAGAAATAGTGCAGTTTTACAGGTTAAAGCACACTCTTACAAGTTTTCCATGATTGTGAATATTTTGACAACTTCTTATGACATTTCATATTTGGAAGAATTTTTATTGCATTGTAAAGAAAGGAAAGGGTTGATTCAATAATCTGACCTTGCACTTTGTTGTTGAATGATTTTGTATACTTATGTGGACCTTTTTCTATTGCTGCAATTGGAGCACCATTTCCTGTTACAAGTACAAACTAGACAAATAATTACAACGAACGCCATATACTATCTGAGTCATAAACATAAAACAGTATTTCCATGAAGCTTTGTTTGCATCCAAAACTGGTTGGATGAGAATATTTCCAATATTTAGTGGATAGATTTGAGCAAACCTATTGGCATTAAATGCAAATTGTGATTGCTTTGCTGGTATACTATAAATCTATCAATGTCATCTTAATTTTCCAGATTGTTAAGAAAAAGGAACATGATTTATATAACTACTCTTACCAATGGTAAAGCTCTTTTAAAACATATTTAAACAGTATTTCATTTTCTGTTATCGTCTATGTTTCTCCAACTTTTGCTTCTCTGAGCCAGTACAACTGAAGTAGATATTTCGGATAGGCAACTTACTATTGCAATCATTCGATATGTATTTGCTATGCTATGTTGGCCAATCACATTCTATAATTTAAACATATATTCCTTTGTATTTCTATAGTTTTAATTTAAGAACTTATTTATTATATTTAGAAATTAGCATTTATCTCTTTTTTTATTGGTAAGAGTAGCTCTATAATCCATTTAAGGAAATTAGGAAAATAGGATGACAAAGATAAATTTGGGTGAATATTTTGGCATTAAATGTGAATTGTGAGACCTTTGCTGGCGGGGTCGAAGGTACAGACTCATTGAATGCATAGTTAATGCATTAAATGCCACTGCATTCAGGGAGAAGCCGCTAGAAGTGTTGGATGGCTATGTGTGCTCATTGTGCTTTGTTTATTATTTATTAATGCATTACATAGGACTGTAAAGTCATTGTTTGTGTTCATATAAACTTCAAACTTAAGAAGTTGTCTTTTATATTTAGAAATATGCATTTAACTTTTTTTCTACTGGTAAGAGTAG
This sequence comes from Sequoia sempervirens, assembly GCA_007258455.2. Lineage (NCBI taxonomy): Eukaryota > Viridiplantae > Streptophyta > Pinopsida > Cupressales > Cupressaceae > Sequoia > Sequoia sempervirens. The sequence continues at coordinate 175,639,788 of VDFB02252616.1, read as the reverse complement.
CTCTATAATTCATTTTCCTTTAAGGAAATCAGGAAAATAGGATAACAGAGATAAATTTGGGTAGATATTTTGGCATTAAGTGTGAATTGTGAGTATTGCTAGCAGACTGGGGGGTACAAAATCACTAAATGCATAGTTGATGCATTAGATGAGACTGCGTTCAAGGAGACGTCGCTCCAAGCTGTGGGTTTTTTGTTAATTGGCATGTTTGATCTCAAAATATACATGGTTTAGGCATTTTTCTTTCTATAGCATTTTGTTAATGAAATGATTGCAAGATAAATTCTCATTCAGTTTGTTTTACGTACAAACAAAACTAGACATAAGAATACTATTTCATGTTTATGAGTAACATAGTATATGTTATTCACTATACTCATTTGTCTAATTTGTCCTTGTAAGAGAAATCAATAGATGCAATTGCACTAGGAGACAAAGATCAACATTGGTACAATTGTACTCAAGCATTGAACAATATAGTACAAGGTCAAATTCTCAAATTAAGCCTATCCTTTCTTTGCAATGCAATAAAAACTCTTGCACATATGTATTTCAGAAAAATGTAAAACATGTTATTTGATAACATTACAAAACAATCAAATAATCTTGCTTTGCACTTTGTCCCATTGCCTAAATCACGTATAGTTCAAAGTTCATATAACCATAGTTCTGTTTGAGGTAAAGAGAGTTTTTGTACTAGTGATATTCAAAGCTATTGTTTAAATTATCATGCCTCGATAGCCAATTGACGGTATTTTTCTATGCTCCCTATTTTTTTTTCTTTACATTACCTGACTATGCTCCTTAGCCCTTCTTTGCTTGTGCAACAAAATTGATACTGTCAACTCTATAGCATTTAAGTTTTTAAGCTACATGTGACTGCTGTTATATTCTTTTGGTTTGAAATGCATATAGCATTGAATTGTTAAAAATACTATTTGGGTTTAATAGAATGCATACTAATTCTTTAATGCATTGTATGCAACTATAGTATAGGAAATCTAGTGACTTTTCTAGCTACATGTGACTGCTACTATATTGTTCTGGTTTAAAATGGATATGGCATTGAATTGTTGAAAATACTAATTGGGTTTAATATGAATCAATACTTTTCTATGTAAATTGGGAGAAGGAAAGTTGAATATTTTGGCAACTTTTTATGACTTTTCATATATGGAAGAATTTTTATTGCATTGTAAAGAAAGGAAAGGGTTGATTCAATAATCTGACCTTGTACTTTGTTGTTGAATGATTCTGTATACTTATACTGATGTGGATCTTTATCTCCTACTGCAATTGGAAGTACCTATTCCTATTAGAAGGAGAAATTAGACAAATGAGTACAGTTGACAACATATACCATAAAACTCATAAACATGAAACAGTATTGTCATGTAGCTTTGTTTGCATGCAAAACAGGTTGAATGAGAAGCTTTCTTGCTAAGATTGCCAATTACACTGCATAATTTGTAAATATTTCTTTCTTTTTGTATAGTTTGCATATTACGACATATTTTTTGGCTGATTTGGTTGGAGTCACACTATATAATTTAAATATATTTGTCTCTATTTCTATAGTTTGCATTATACAACATATTTTTCATATTTAGACATTATTATTTACTTGTTTTTTTAATGGTAAGAGAAGTTGTAGAATTCATTTTTTTTAAACAATTCAAAAAAAACTAAAATGACACAAATAGATTTGTATCAATATGTTAAATGCAAAGCTCTCACAGTTCACATTTAATGCCAAATTATGCATCCAAATTGATCTTTGTCATCCTATTTTCCTGATTTCCTTAAAGGAAAATGAATTATAGAGCTACACTTACCAATAGAAAAAGAGATAAATGTTAATTTTTGAATATAAAAAATAAGTTCTTAAATTCAAACTATAGATATACAAAGGAATATGTTTAAATTATAAAATGTGATTGGCTAGTGTAGCATATCAAATGCATATTGAAGGATTGCAATAGTAACCTATCTATCGGCAAGAACTAATAAACAAAGGAGAATGAGCACACAAAGGCACACAACACTTCCAGTGGATTCTCCTTGACTACAGTGGCATTTTAATGTGTTAACTATGCATTGGGTGATTTTGTAGCCACCAGCTTGTCAACAAACCTCTCACAATTTGCATTTAATGCTAAAATATATGCTCAAATTTATCTATGTCATTCTACTTTTTTAATTTCTTTAGAGAAAAATGAATTATAGATCTACTGTTACCAATAGGAAAACATATACACAGTAATTTTAAAATATAAAAAATATGTTGTTAATTCAACTTATAGAATTATAGAGAAATATTTTAAAATTATAAGGTGTGATTGGCTAGCCGAACATATGAAACACTTATTGAACAATTGGAATTGTACATGTAGCAATCTAATGCTTTTGTACAAATCAAAATGATTAAATAAATAAAAATACAGCCAAAATATCTGTAATGACCAATTTGTTTGAAAATCAAAATAATTAAATATATTAAAACACAACCAAAATATCTGCAATAGCTGCTTTGCTTGAAAATCATTAAAAGCAATACGTATAGCATAAAATTTCTTAAAATAAAAAATATGTGAAGCCTGCTAAAAAACAGTACTTGTGTTTTAATTTTCTGTTAGACACCTCCAATGGTGAAGTTGTCCAACAAATATTAGAATTTTACATTTACTGCAAAACTTAGAGGACATAACACAATATTTTAAATTGGATGGAAAGTGTAATAAATTTGAGAATACATATAAAATTTCTTCCAAAAATTGCAACATTTAATCAAATACTTCAAATTCCTTAAGCTAAGTCTGCATGGAAAAATTTAACCTGTAATAGTTCATACATACACACCTCCGATGGCCAAGTTGTTCTGAAATTTCTTGAATTTCACAATTTTGTTCATAATGACCAAAAATTAAATTAAGTATTTAAACATCTGAAAAAAAAGAGTATAGCTTGTAAGAATTTACAAGGAAAAAGTTTGAATCATGTCCATTCAAAATGTCAATTACTAAATTAACATAAACACATTACTGAAATTAACACTAATTTTGACTTCAAAATTTTTAGATTCGATGAAATACCTAGAAAATATTAAACCGACCCAGGGAAAGCACTAACTGCTTAATTTAAAATCAAATTCGTTTAAAAGAGCTTCAGAAATTGTCGAAAACTTAAAATCAAGGCTGTGTAAACACTGGTTTATAAGAGTCCAGTAATTTTATCAATAATTAGCAGGAAAAAAAACACTCTTGTATAAGTAGCACTACGCTATAATTGGGGTTGTTGGTTGCTGGATTATGGTTTTTCTAAGGGAGCTGACAACATAAATTGGGGTGTTGAAAAAGTGAAAAGTTTGGACATAAATCAAGGTTGTACAAACATTGGTTTCAAAGAGTCCAGTAATTTTGTCAATAATTAGCAGGGAAAAAATGCACTCTTGTATAAGTAGAACTACTCTGTAATTGGGGTTGTTGGTTGCTGGATTATGGTTTTTCTAGGGGAGCTGACAAGATAAATTGGGGTGTTGAAAAAGTGAAAAGTTTGGACATGTCTGTGGTGATTTTGATCATAAGGCATGAAAAGGATGGATAGTGTTAAATGGGTAATGATTGGATTTTTTGAAGTTTTTGGGTTGTTAAATCGGTATTTGTTTGGTATGGTGAGACCTAAAATTTAACAAATCTTCCATATACTTCCAAAATAAATTGCATTGAGTGGAAAAAACACTAAAAACTCGTACAGTCCCTTACCTGATTGAATATCTACTTACAATCATTTTTACGCCTAAGGTGGCCTCGTAGATTTTCTAAGTTGAATGATTTATTTGAAAATGTATCAAATGAAGAAAATCCCTCAAAGCACAGCCCAATTTTTAACTAGCAAAACCTATTATAAAGTCCACAAATCACAAAAAATGCAATGTCAAATCACGACACCCATGTATAGGGCTTTCTAGAAACATGTGTTTGGAATACCATCAAACCCTACATTCAAAACAAGTTTATAAAGCATTTGACGTGGATAATCACCATAAAATTGAGGCAAAAGTCAGCAGAGGAAGTACATTATTGGAAGAGTGTAACTGCCTACAAATGAAACAAGGGTTTAAATGGACTCACCTTCAACTGTAATTTGCGTCAAATCTAGTCCAACAATATTCTGACATCCATAGGGGGAATGTTGTTCCGGTTGCTAACATTAAAAAAAAATCAATTGTTAAACAAGACAATCGAAGATCAAACCAAATCAACAAACTTGTCCAAAATATGAAACTAGCACCTAAACTACTGAAAAGAAAGCCACCAAACCTGAGATTAAATTGAAACCCTAACAACGTTGTCCTTAATTTCAAGCGGTAAATTGGAACCCTAACAAACAGAGAGAAAACAATAACACCCACAAATTAGTAGATTTTGTGATTTTTCGAGGACTAGAAAAAAGTCACAACCGAGCGATATTGTATGGAGAGAAAGCCCTTCCAAAATAAAGCAAACAAAAAAGCCAGTAAATAAAATGACTCGACTCTGAGACACAACAAAACCTGGATTAAAAACTTGGGTTTGAAGCAAGGATATCAAAAAAAATTGAGAAATAATAGAAATAAAAAATAAGAAGTTTTTGTTCTTGTTCTAACTAAACCAAGAAAAAACTGTACATAAACAAGCCCATGCTTGTGGTGCTAAGCTTGAGCTACAAAGAAAATATTCTTAGCCACGACCAGAAGGAAACACCTAGCATGCACAGGGCAATCCAATGCTTCCAGCGGCTTCTCCTCAAAATGCGGTGGCATTCAATGCATTAACTATGCATTCAGTCATTTTGTACCCAAGCACGCTAGCACAATTCGCATTTAATGTCATTTGTCTTCCTAATTTCCTTAATAAAAAATGAATTATAGACCCGCTCTTACCAATGAAAAAAGAGATAAATGCTAATTTTAAAATATAAAAAATAAATTATTAAATTTAAACTATAGAAATACAGATGAATATGTTTAAATTATAAATTGTGATTGGCAGACGCAGCATACCAAATGCATATTAATGAAGGAAAAATAGACATGAAAACAATAGTCTTCGCCTTACAGTAGGGACTAATAATAGTGATAATGGATAAAAGTGTCTATATTTAATTAAAATTGTGAGATAGATATTTGGTTTTTTATTGGGTTTATGTGGACATTTTTTAAAAGTTTGGTAACACCCAAATAAAATGGATATCTTTTTTTTTTGGCATTATGAAACCTTTTTAAAACTTTTATCTAAAACCAACACAGCGTCAAATATCCATCTCATGATTTTTGCTAAGTATATATATATATATATATATAATTTTTTTTATTGTCATGTTTGACCCATAATGATATTGAGCTTTCCTTTATTATGTATTAAAAGTATAATCAAGAATATATTATATTTTCAAAACCATATGAGTGTTTATGAAAATACCCTTTTTCATTTAAAAAAAATGGATTAAAAAAGGTTAATCAACATAAATAATGAAGTTGTAGAAACACTATGAAACCTCTAAAATTATGATTAGCTTCAAAAATATAGGTTTGACACTCCCAGTCCTAAATATACTGTATTTCCAGGTTAAAAATTGAGGGAACAAGTTTTAGGTAGGAAAAATGGATATTTGTTGATAATAGATATGATCTATAAATAAGGTATATCAATTTTACACAATGGATATCTATTATGCACAAGTCAAATCAGGGCCCTTATCAAGACCAATAATGACTTTGGGTTATCTAGGTAACAAATATCCATTATTTTCATTCTTGAAAAAAGTTGGGCCCTACAAAGGCCCCCACAAACACTCTACTCGAGAAAACATGATTTCTACCTGTTACAAACAAAAATATGTATTTTCAAAATTGTTGATACAAAATTTTATTCTATTAATTATTAAGGTATTTTTTTTGTTTTTGTAATGGGTAGCTATAGATGCCGTATTTAGAAAAAAGGAGGAAACTTTTGGTTGAGGGAATCGAAGTAATTAGAGAAAAAGAGAGATAAAGGAAGAGGATTGCTAGAGAAGGTTTGATGGATATTCATGAAGGTGAAGGTTATTCTTTGTACCCCAAATGACATGTCAACTAAATATTTTAGTGTCTACTCACCAAATAAATTTGTTGAATTTAATGAGATGTTTGATAAAAATGAAATTGACCATGATGTTCAAAATGAAAATGTTGAAAATTTTAATAAATATGAATATTAAATAAAAATAAAAATGATATTGAAAATTAAAATCAAAATTAAAATAAGTATGAAAGTGAGAATGAATATGAAAATATTACAAAATGTCATGAAATACCCTTTCTGAAGAGTAATAACATGAAATATACTTGAAGACTATACATATGAACCACATGAAATTTATGATTCACTCCATCTAATTTTTAATAACATTGATAAAATTAGTAATGCACATGAAACAATTAAAATGAATGCATCTCCAAATTAGAAAGGAGCTTTGTCTAAAATAAAATGAAATCCCATTTCCATCATATTCTAACAATCCTAATAAAATTGTAAAACATTGAAGATCCTCTAAATAGTTACTTAAAATTGATAAGAACATAATTTAGAAAGAACTGAAAATAAGAGGTTGTTACAAACTATATAATTGTGGGCTTTATTATTGCCTAATAAATACTTTGTAGCTAAAATATTAACTAAACAACATCAATTTTTTATAAAAATACTATAAAATGTATAAAATGAGACCTTTACTAAAGAACTAAAAGATTTGAGTAAACAAAGTTGTTAAAAGTGTTTTTAATGTACTCAATTCTATTAGAATCACTAGGGAAGAGGACCTAGTAGTTGTGCACCGTAACTTTGCACTTCTAATTATCCTACATGGAAATTTCATATCACTCCCTATTTTTTACAGTAGCTTACTTGGCAAGTCCCCTGCTTATAACTAAGGTTTTAGGGCCATATCATCAAATATGATGCCACATCAACATGCTTTTTGTCAAGGTGTCCAAAAAGGCCCAAAAAAAGTGAGACCAATACTTGTGCATTAATAGTATGTTTTATTGAGCGTTGATGTGGAATCACATGATTGGTTGATTTTTAGATCAAAAGAATATATTTTGTTTAATTATGGGTAGTCATCATCAACACTAACAACTTTAGAGACACAACTATTGGTCCAATATTCATAAAAATATTGGAAATTATATAAACAACTATTATCACAGCTATTGAAACATGCTTAGGTACTGGGTCCTCTCCCCTAATAACAATAAAGATAAAATATTTAATCATAGAATAATAAGAACATTATTAGTAAGCAATTAAGAAATTATTGATTAATGAGAGAAATATGTCTTAACTTAAATCTAAAATATTAAAGATTGTCAAAAACATTAACAATAAGATCAAGATTATACATTCCTTTTAAAAATAATACTTTGAAATTTTGACTTAAGATTACATGAATTGATAAGAAGCTAATTCATAGTACAAAGAGAAAATTGAATCATTTTGAAACTCTACCACTAAAATATCACATAATGCAAAAAGATGTTTGAAAGCATTTTGTTTCGATTGTTGAGCCCATTCACTTGTTTCCAGGCCAATATTAAGTTATCAAGGATAAATCTGGCACCTAGGAATCTTGTTTGTTCTAGTCTAACAATCATTTTAGCCACTAGTTTGATCCTAGTGGCCAGTGCTTTAGCAATAATTTATAAGACGTGTTAAGCAATGTAATAGGCCGCCATCCAGCAATAAGGTTTGTATTTCCTTTTGGAAGCAACTTAATTAGACCCTTATTAATAAGGCTTATGATAGAATGCAATGGAGCTTTATTATCAAGATGTTGCAATGGTTGGGTTTCAGTCCCAAAATATGTAAGCATGTGCAAATGATCTTTAATGATGCAAATGCTCAATTGTTTATAATCAACAATTCTATGGCGGGCACGTTTCCTTTGCAACGTTCAATCAGGCAAGGTTGCCCCTTATCTCCATTTCTTTATGTTTTAGTTGTTGATGCTCTTGGTTATCTACTGTAAAATATAATCAAATGAATTTGATTCAAGGCATTTCCATCCCCAACAATGTGGTTGTTATAAACTCTCATTTTGTTGATGACAGTTTGCTATTTATTCAGAATTCTAAAGCAAAAATCAGCAATGTTATGCAGGTTCTAAACTTGTATTGTGAAGTTTCTAGTTCTAAACTGGTTCATAATAAAACTGAATTTATTATGATTCAATCCGATCCTCCTCTGGAATGGATTCCTAAAGATTGGAAACAAAGTAGACATAGGCAGATTACAAGATACCTTGGTATTCCTTTCAGTTTTGGTGTTTCTCTTCATGATATGTGGAATTGGTTTATCACTAAACTGAAAAATAAAAACTATAATTGCAGAAATAGATTTCTTTCATTAGCAGGAAAATTACAAGTGATAAACTAGATATTCTTGGCTTCCCATGTTTATTATTCATCATGTTGGATGCCTTCCAAAAAGGGTTATGAAGACTTAAATAAGCTCATTCGATAATTTTTGTGGACTAATTGGGATGGTAAAATGGGTTTTAGGACATCCTCTTGGCTGCACTATTTACAACCTAAGTTCAAAGGGGGATTGGGCTTGGTAGACCCCAGGACACAAGGAATTTGTTTAGCTGCTAAGTGGATTATAAGAGTTATGTCAGGGGAGGAACAATGCAAAGTTTTAGTGTGACATCATATCTCTCTTGCTGTGATGAACAATAAATGAAAAAATGTGGGATGGATGGATAAAATTCTACTTTCTCCTTTCTTTCGGGTTAGAGCATCATTTCCATTGTAGTCTATATGGAAGGCTTGGCAATAGGTCAATAATTTTCTAAATTGGAAAAAAGACTCTCTGTAGGATGGTTTTAGCTTTTCTACCTCGTCTATCTGGTGGAATAAGCTAGTTCAATATCATGGGAAACCACTTGCAGTCATCTTTCCTAAGCAATCTCATTATCTATTTAATAAAGAGGTGAATCAGTTTGGTGACATTTGGGATTTTAATGCCCTTGATTGGGCTGGCTGGCATGATTCAAAGCAAAACTTCAATTTACATAGCAAGTATAAAGGTTTTATGGCCTTTGTGAAATCATTAGTCCCTAATGAACTCCTCATGAAAATCTGCACTCCTTTGCACTGCAATTTTTTCAAGGATTGGATGTGGGTCGATAAATACCCTTTTTATGGTTTCCTTTGAAGAAGTTATATTTCAAGCTTCTTCCAAGTCTGAAATTGAATCCAAGACTTAACAGGAAATGAAATTGTAAGTTTAATGAAAGAAAATGGAGAATGTTAAGTACACAGATTTGGAAGTCCAAGACAGAGGCTAATGCTCAAATGTTGGCTTGGAAAATTTTGCACCATAAACTGCCAGTTGGGGATAGAATAAAATATTTAAGATTACAAGCAGCCAAATGTCCTTTTTTCCAGCATGATGAAAACTTAAAACATATCTTTTGGGACTAACCTCATACAAAAAGAAAATGAACTAGCATTTTTTATCATTTCCCTGCTATTTTTGGTCATGTTTTACACTAGAAAGAAGCCATTTTTGGTGTTGGACTGCATAAAAACATAATTGTTGATTATATGAGATAGTGTATTTTATTGTATTTATGGAAAAGTAGATGTTAAGTACTATTTTCTAAACACATTTTGCATCGTGCAACAAATATTTTAATGTTTTATTGTGACATCATGTTTCAACTCACTTTTCTTTGTTCTCAGCTGAAGAGGGGGCTCACAAAAGATTTGGAAGAGATCAAACATCAATTTTTGCAGCTCCATGAAGAGGAGCTTTGTTGTGCTTGTCAATTGCAAGTCATGTTTAGATTCAGAGTGTAATGGTGGCATAAGATCGCTGCATCCTGGTTGTATTTGTGTAAATCTTAAGTGCTATTTTTCAATGGTATCTTAAACTTGTTGCTTACTAGGTGTTCTATTGAGACATTGTAAAAATTTTAGTGTTGTTGTTTTCTCTCTTAGCAGTCATCTTTTGGGACTGCATTTATTATTCATTGTAATTTATTTTGCTTTATTCAATAAAAAAAGAAAAGATGTTTGAAAGATTAGAATTAATATAATTACACCGAAGGCATTTCCTCAATGAAGTTTTTCAGATGCATTTTCTCTGTCAACGGTTAAAATTTCAGGAGAAAGGATTCAACACCATCAAAGAGATCTTGATTGTTCATTCGTGCATTTACTATGGAAGGGAGATGGTGTACCCTCTGCATTGCATTTACTGTCATTTTCTGCCTTCTGCTTGATGAATTATTGTCAATGGGAGTTGGTGTCAAAAATATCTCCCTTGTCCATGCATTTTGATTGTTGACAGAAAGAGAGCATTGCTCGAGCATTTCTGCAGAATATTGAGGTAAGTCATTTGCCCTGGTTTCATCCTGTGCATGCCCAGGCCAATTTCTCTCAGCCTCTATACGAGCGCCTCAAAAAAAAAGGTGGTTTTTTTAACTCTAAATTAATTCTTTTATTCTCTGCCCAGGTCAATCTTCATGAATCTTCACTCTTACCTCTCACGCCCATTTCTTCATCAAAAGCCAAGCTGCAAAAGAGAAAGCGAAGGAGGAGAATTTGGGTTTTGGAGAATTGCAGGGGGAAAAAGAATGTCATGGTTTGGTGTTGCTAAAAACGAGAGAAGAGCAAGAATGGATCATCAGAGGTAGTCAGAAACGAATCCAAAGTGCACACAGCCAGTGAACCGGTAGAAAGTGTGCCCACGATTGCATCTGCATCGAAGGCGGGCAAAGGCCCCTCCCTGGGCCCTGTTCTCATTGAGCTCTTTACTTCTCAAGGTTGTACCACCTCTCCTTCCACCAATCTGCTTATTTCCGAATTGGGGTGCAACAATATGTAAGGATTGGAGGTGGATGTACATGTTGTTAATCTGGGATTATCTAGGATGGAAGGATCCCTTTGCCAGCAGCCTCTGGATGGTGAGGTAGAGAGCCTACAGTCAAGCACTGCAGCAGGACAACATTTATATGCCGCATGTTGTGGTGCAGTGCAGGGTCGGGCTCAGTGTTTGGGTTCTAATGTCAATTAAGTTCTCTCTCTTGCTCGATCGGTGCCTCACTTTACAGCTTCTAACATGCAAGTGGGTCTTTGCATATTAATCTTCATTTTATACTTTCCAAGGAAACTTAAAGTGTACTTGTCTAGAAAAATTGATATATTTGAGCTCAGATATTTGAAAATATTAACATCTCAAAATAAGATTCAAATTCTCTAAGCCAATGCTTTTATCCAAGATGGCAACCATTTATTTCTTTCCATTTGGTTTTCTCTATTTGGTTTCCGATTTATCATAGGGGATGATTGGGATCCAACTAGAGCAAAAGGGCGATAATACCCAAATTGTTTTTCCTATATAATAATGGTGTTATGTTTCTTTTCAAATTAACCTTTATCTCAATGAGTTATAATTGTAAATGATTATTTCTTACAAATTTCTTCCAGGAATTTTAGTTGTGAATTCTTGTCATGCAAGGAATTTGATGAAAATTATTATGTTATTTTTGATAATTTTGGAGATTGGTTTTAATTTATTTTATATTCATCTTGTTTTCATGAGAATTTGGTTTAATATTTATTACACTAACAACATTTTTGATTGTCTATGAAGCTTTTGATATTTCTTTTAAGTTGTTGTCTTCACCTTGTTCATGTGTTGAAAATGAAAATGGAAACATTATTGATTTTTGTGCATACAACTATGTAAAAACCCTTTGAATCTACTCTCCAGGTGAGACTGAGTGGCCCATTGAGGTTCAAAGTAGATGGTTATAGTTTGGATGTTTTTGTGGCTCTTTATGGAAATGTCATGTGACCAACTGCACAAAGGGGGAGAACAAGGGTCATGTTTTGACCAATGATTTTGTTGTCAAGGGTTTGGAGAATCCTGCAGTGTTTGTGACATTTCTGTCTAGATAATAGTCATAAGAAAAGTTACCTTCAATCTATGGGAAGGATTTAGTAGAAATAAATGTCAACAGCTCATTTTTTTTAGAATTCTTCAACCATGGAGATTCAAGGAGTCTAGAATCTGACATTGCCCAATAACATTTGAAGGTCAATTTGTGCCTATTAAATTAGTTGTAGGTTCAATTTAGAGATTCATTTATGTTTGTATATGGTGTTATGGTGATTATAGGTTCGGATCCATATTCTTGTGGCCTCTTAATTTGGTGGGGAGATCTTGATCTGTGATTTGTGGATAATGCCTCTTGTATATTAAATTTAATTATATATGATTTCAGATGTGTATTCTTGGATAATTGCATACAAAACCCATATAGCAACAATCTAGGTCTGAAAAGCATACATATTAGCGTAGGATTTTTTATTTTTCTCAATTGATGTTTCTACATCTTAATTGTGTGAATCTTGAGTTTTGGTCATATTATTACCAATTAGTTACATAGTAGATGGTGGGAGCTAAGCCATCGAGATTTTTAAATTTGTTACTAAGATTTATTAACATGGAAGGAAATCTCATTATTTCAAGTATTAGATATTACTATCAAACAATTTACAAGTTAAATTAATCCTATAAATAACTAACCTACTCGAATGTTTGAAAAGTTATAGGCAAATTCCCAACTATATTGAATCTTGCATCCCTATAATTTTACAGACTTGGATCTTATGAGACTTCAAATATTTGAGATCTTTCCATGTTTGTATTTGGTATTATGGATAAGATCCATTCCCTTTTTGGCTATCGATATGGCAGGGAGCTCTTGATCTTAGATTTTGTGGAAAATGTCTTTTCATATATCAAATTTGATTTTATATTATTTCAAATGTGTATTTATTCTTGGACAATTATATTCTAAGCCACTTTGCAAAGGACCGATTTGAGTATGAAAAATCACATAGATTTGTTTGGAATGCTTTATATTCTTGTATACCTATTATGAGCTACGAAGTAGATGATGGGAGCTGAGATCGAAGGATTTTGAATTAATGACATGGACATTATCAATGGTGAAAGAAATATCATTATAAATTTGGAAAATAGAAACTTCACATAAATAAAAATCACTAGTCTATGGGCCAATTTACAAGGAGAAATGATCCCCAACCTATATAATTTTATATACTTGGATCTAAAGAGAGTGTAAACATTGAGATCCTTATTATTTTATTTGGTGTGTGTGGTGATTACAAGTTTAGATTCATTCTCTTTAGGGTTCTTTATTTCATGGAGCCCTTGATCTTGAACTTTGTGAAAAATTTATCTTGTATGTTAAATGTAAAAATATATGTTTTAGATGTGTATTCTTGGAAAATTTCATAGTAGACCCACATAGCAAGTAACAAGTTGGGTATGTGTGAAAATAGTATGGAATTCCTGCAATCTTTGAAACCTTTCCCCTATTTATCTTTATGAATCTCGAATGTTTTCCCTGCTATGAGCAATGGAGTAGATGGTTGGAGTTGAGTCACAGGGAGTTTGAAATACTCTTAGAGATAAGTAACGTGGAAAGAAATTTCATTACTCGTTAATTCAAAGTCTTTGTAAGTTAAAAATCATATAGCCTTATAGGGTAAGCCAATTCCCAACCAAACACAACAATCCCCACCTATCTGATTTTGTAAAGTCTAATCTAACCTACACGATCCTCACCTATCTAATTTTGTGGAGTTTGATCTGAATGAACTTGTTCAAAGTAAAATTGAAAAAATCAATAGTATGTTTTACGCTCTTGTTGTTTTGTTTGTAGTTTTTTTCCTTTGGTATTTATATGTTCACTAATGAGAGAATATGTTTGATCTAGTCCTAGAGGGTTGGGATTTGTTCTTTTTGGTACTGTATTGTTCCCTTCCTGCTTTACGAAATTGAACACCTTGGTAGAAAAAGATGTATATTTGTAAATTCAATGTGTAGATGAAGGTCACATGTGGGCAACTTGTACTTTGTTTCTGATATTTCATGTGCTAATGAACATACCTAACACCAAATATCTCAGACAACATAGAAATGGATAATTGCAACTTGATTAATACAAGATAGTTTATGTACAATATGATACAAGGATAGTATGACAATGTATGAGAGTTTTCTTCCTTGAATGCCATTAGCCTTCATATAGATGGGTTGACCAAGAAATGTCTTCTTTAGACTGCAACCATCATGGTATCGAATCATTTTACAAACACATGATTAAATTACCCACTTGTATTGACCTTGGTATTCAAAATAAATTTGAATGTAGATTTTCTTTTACACAATTGTAATTGAATGTATATGTGAAATTTAGAAATGGTCTTTGTTGTATAATTTTAATTGAATGTATTATACTTAAAATTTAAATCCACATCTACATATGTGTGCATACACATTGGATCCTAATTTTAGTTCATATTAATTTTTTTTGGTAGAAATCATTTGAAAGGATTCTAGTAAAATTTGGTCTTGAAGAGATCACTCTTACCTCCCCCCCCTCCTATATCTCTACTGCAAACATAACATGATTCTATTGATAATGAAACCTAATTATCTTCCTCATTCAAGTGTTTTGTTTCAGTCATGTTTTGATCCCTATAAAACAATGCATAGTTGATTTCAAGCTATCACTTCTCTGTTGAGACCTTTATTGCTCAAACATCATTTGCTAAATGACCTACCAATTAACCTCATGTTTTGAAAAAAATGTTTGCAAAAAATAGATTTTTTTTCCCTAATTAATCTTCACAAACCTTCTCAGCATTCCCATTGCACCCCAAGGTGTGATTGCTAGTCAATACTACACACCACGACCAAAACATTACCAACCCAACAACATTCTATAAATAATTTTATTAAGTACATCTATGTTCGACAGTATTACAAAGCTAATTTGAATCTTGTAGGTTCATTTATATTGTTCATTACTCTGCTACAATTTGCAATATCCATTCCGTCTGTCGACTCTGTTACTACAAGATGATTAGGAGTGTTCATTGCTCTGGGAGGATTAGCAGGGTCCATTCCGCTTGAGAGACTGACTGTGAGGCAAGATCGATAAAAATGGGATAAAATAAGTTGGCTCTTAGTTACTCTGTAAAAGGGGCTAGGTCCGATGTAAACTCTTTAATAAAGATGTAGATATTAAAACAAAATAGTCCCTATCACTAGTCCCACATGTATTAGGGGAGAGAGCCCAATAGTCATGTGGGATCCAATAGTCATGCAATTAATTGTGATTATAATACCCAATAGTTGTTTATATAATGTCCAATAGTTGTGATTTGACTACCCATAATTAAACAAAATGTATGCTTTTGATCTAAAAAGCAACCAATCATGTGATACTACATCAGCGCTCAACTACTCATGATGTAATGCACGAGTATTGGTCTCACTATTTTTTGGGGCCTTTTTGGACACCTTAACAAAAAACATGCTGATGTGGCATTATATTTGATGATGTGACCCTGAAACCTTAGTTATAAGCAGAGAACTTGCCAAGTAAGCTACTATAAAAAAACTGGAGTGATTTGAAATTTTGACGTAGGATAATTAGAAGCGCAAAGTTAGGGTGCATGACTTTCGGGCCCTCTCCCCTAAGGAATTTATACATACAAATTACGACCTGAATTCGTCATAGATATTAAAACAAAATATTCCTTTTCACCAGTCCCACCTTTATTAATACAAATTTCGTATCAATCATGACTTCACAAGTTTTTGTGAAGACAAATTGATGTTCGTGCCTTGGACGTATAAGAAATGTGCAATATGTAAGAAAAAATTAGTTATGGTTTCAATGGGGAGCTTGGGTGTTTATTTTGATGGAGGAGGAGGTCTCATGGGAAAAAAATTATGCTATAGGATTAATTGGAATTTCTTCCTAGAAAATAATAGCGCCTATCTTTTAGGATTGAAGATTTCAGCTGGTAAAATTGGGGTGGGACTAGAAATTGCCCCGCCAACTTAATATTTTTTTCGGTCACTTGTCACACATCTAGAAATTTAGATTTCAATGAGGGAAAAAATGGAGGGAAATGATGTTTATTTATTATTTTTTATTCACTACATTCTATTCTAACTTCATGGGACCACCAGTGTCCCTAAATTTCAGAGATTGAACTTTTAAGCTAAACTTCACTACTAAATTCATGGGACAACCAACTTTAAAATATTCCTAAAAAATCTCAATAGCACCCACTTAATTTTTTTAGGAAACCCCCCTCCATGGGACCTTACCCTAATGCATCAATAGTTCCAAACAAGGGAATTATAGGCATTTAAAATATTATTGCAATGACGCAAGTGGGGGATGAAGGAAAATAGATCAAATCATGAAAGGGTGGTCCACAAAAGTCATTGTAATGTTTATTCCTAGCTTGCTTTTTTCTAAGTGGCATTAGAAAGTATCAGAGTAGAGTTAGAGGATGGTGACATAAAAGTTAAAAGAAAGAATCACATACCACAACATAAGGAGAGGAGATTGAGGAGGTTTTGGATTGTAGGATGGGAAGAAGCACTAAAAATATAAGTTTGAAAGAATCACTACAAACAAATGTATAATAGTGGAAATGGGTAAAAAATGTGTAAATTATCAAAACTGTGAGGTAGATATTTGATTTTTTGTTGGGTTCAAATAGAATTTTTTAAAATGTTTAGTAACACCCACATAAAATGGATATCCATTATATTGGGTATCTATTTTTATTTGAAATTATGAAACCTTTGTAAAACTTCTATTTGAAACCAACAAAAAGTCAAATATCCATTTCATGATTTTGGCTAAGTATACATATATTCTTTTTTCTATTGTCATGTTTGGCTCATGATGATATTGAACTCATCTTTATGTATTGAAAGTATAATAAAAAATATATTATATTTTTAGAACTATGAGAATGTTTATGAAATACCATTTTTACTTTTTAAAAATTGGATTAAAAAGGGTTCATCAACATAAAAGTTGTAGAAATATTATGAAACCTCTAAAATAATGATTAGCTTAGAAAACATAGGTTTGACACTCTCAATCCTAAATATAGTGTATTCCCAAGTTAAAAATTGAGGGAATAAGTTTTAGGTAGGAAAATCGGACATTTTTCAATAATAGATATGATTAGTAAATAAGGTATATCAGTTTTCAACAATGGACATTGTAGCATCAAAAATTGTCACTCTTGACAATTTCACACTAGGTTTAGCTCCCCCCTATGTGTTTGGACCTAATTATGCATCTAATTGCTTTTTATATAAACATCTTCAAAAATTCAAACATGAGAAATGAAATTTTGTATTTTATATGTTGCCTCTGACACTTTTGGCCCCAAAAAGGATGAATCTAGTCTAGGGAACCCCATGCCCTAGACCAACACTTTTTGAATCCAAATTTGAATATGTCGGTTTTGATATTTTATTATTTGAAATTTTGAATTCCTTTGTCGGCCATCAGGATTTATTTTTTGGAAAATTAGATCAATTGCATATAATATATAGTATTTTCACAACTTTAATCCTAAGAGAAACTATTGAGCAAATATACTTTAAAATTCAATTTCAGAAGCAGGCAAGAGAAAAATTATCATGATTATTGCATCATTTCATCATTCAAGCATCATGCCATATGTTATGCAAGTTTTTTCATGTTTTGCATGAATTTTGTTTATGAGCACTAACACTTGTATGTATTCAAATCAATTCAAGTCAAGAAACAATTGATCCTTGAAAGTGATGAGTATGACTTCAGTCCATCAAGGTGATCAGATTTGAGTGGTGAGTTGCAGCAGGTTGTTAATTCATTACTTTTTTGTCATTAACCTTTATCCAACCAAGGATAAGATATTGTTTATATCATTAATTTTCCATTGTGGAGGTAGGAATACCAAAATAGGGTTTGACATAGGAAAGCCCCTATATGGCACAACCCTTCCCCTCTTTTCATGTGTGCATATTATAGATCTAAAGTGAACTGGGGGAAGATTCAAAACTATTTTTCCATTCATGCACTCAAATCCTACAAGTTGTCAAGTCAAAAAATCTACATTTTCTCATCAATAGATGAAGTTTTGATATCAACTCCAGAAGGACAGAAGCTACAAACATGACCTTAGGCCCATGAAATAAGATTTTATAAAGCAAGAGGATATTTTAGGGCACACCAAGCCCTAGACCAGCTAATTCACCACCAATTTTTCATACCAAGTGTCTCTGTATTTTTCCTCTACCTTTTTGGGTTCAATTTTTGTCTTGTTTCTTTCAATTTCTCAAAAGTCATAGCAGTTTGTTGCATTTGGATAATAGACCCAGTTACATAATTCTATCATATAAAAAATCAAATTATACAAGCATTCCCACCACCACCAAAAAGGGATTAGAACTTTGATCCACCATTTTGGCTCTTCTTACAAGGTTTGTAGCAAAGTGGGGTTTGAGATCATTTTTAATCCATTACTACATCAAAAATTGGGAAGAGTGTGATTTATATCCTAGATCCCTTTTCCCGGATAAAATTTTTGGTGAACTTGACTATTTTTTCACTTTTAAACCTTCTAAAATTTGAAGCATATAATTTGAAATATGTGTTTAGTCTTATGTTATTTTGCATTCATCATTTAGGCATCCATCATTTTCTTACAAAAATATTGAAAAATAAAAAAATTGTATAGTATCTTGTTCAAATAGGTTTAATTTTAGTTATTATAGGCTAGATCTACATCATTGTTGAATTCACAAATCTGCATTAGGTCATATCAAATCTGAAATCAAATTTGAAAGTGTTTGAAACATTCATTTAGGCATATGCATATAGTAAAAAAAAAAAAAAAAAGTGCATTATTGTTGTTACAAAAGCATTGAAAGATTTCAATTTCTAGATTTGTTAGGTTAGGATCAATTAATATCTATAATTTACAATCTAAAAGTTGTATTTCCAATTGCATTCATTGGTTGAGAATTTTGAAAATTGCTAGCATAGTTGTATTTCATATTGCAAAATCATAATTATGTTAATTTTTGGAAAATTATTTAATGTCAACTTTGAACATTCATAGAATAGGATACTTAAACACTATAGAACACATCCAAAATTTGAATTTAGTAATTTAATAACCATGCCAATCTAGGGTGCATCATGCCCTAGACCTATCAAATTTCACCCAAAGTTGGATCACATGTTTTTTTCTATAATTTGTGTGGTTTTTCTTTTTGATTCTACACTTTGTGTGGTTTTTTGTGATTGTCATATACATTTACTTGCATATCAGGGTTACCTAAGTGTTGTGAAACTCTTATGAGCTTCACGACCTGGTGTCCTACTGCTAATACCCCTGTGAGACATAGTTTCAAACTTATGACATCCCTTGTAACCACATCCATTATGGACCCTGAGTCCTATAACTCTTTCACATAATGTATGGATTCAACCCAATCCATTTTGGACTCCATTCCTAATCCTAGATTACACATGACTTCCTCACAACCCAACATTTATGTAGACTTAGAGACCACTATTTCCCATATTTTTGAAGATAAGTTAAAATAATTGGATAAGGATTTAGAGGGTCTTCAAGACTATCTAAGTATCTAGTCTTTAGCTAGAGAGACAGTGCCTATTATGGACTATCTTAGGAAGCTAATCAATGATTCTTGAGGAATAGAAGTGTTGTGTAGTCTAGTTCACATAGTAGATGTTAACATCCCTATGACAACTAGTTACACTCAAGCACTCACAAACAATCAAAACCAAGTAGGAAAGCAAGTTTCCTCTCCCACAACCATACATTCTATTTCCACATTCACACCTACTACCGTAGCACCAATAATACAATACACCAATGGACTAAATCCAAGCTTAGGGCTTCCTAGTGGGAATACTTATAGTTTTGTCACATCACCCATAACACCTCCATATTCATCACCCTTCATAAGAATGCAACATAGTAACCCACCAATCACTTACACCACTTCACCATTTTCAAAAAAGCTCTAAAAACATGTCAAACAATGACCCATTCATAAACCAACTTTTGAAAAAAGTGACATCACTTCAATAAAAAATCTCCACATTAAAATAGAATTAAAATGGTAAACCTCCACAGTACCTGACATGAAACCCATTATCAATTGCTATCCTCAAAAAACCTATACCTTATAACATTGAAATGTCTTAGTTTGAGAAGTATAATGGTAACCGAGATCCTAACAACCATGTATCAAATTTTACTATAGGTAAGTGAAAAAATTTGTGACACACAAATGGCTCTTAAGATGCCACTTTTTTTGAAATCATCAAAATATGATGTTCATAAGAAAATGAAGATAGGCATGCTCAAAATTTGAAGATGCAACAGGAACAAGATTTGTAGTGCTCTAAATCTACTTTCTAAATTACTATTTTTTTTAAAAATAGTGATGATTAAGGTTTTGAAAAAGGGGGAGCACACAAAGTGGTCCTATTTTTATATAAAAAAATTAGCATAGTGTTTATTGTGCTCCCCCTATAGTGTTAAATTTTTTTGAGAATTTCAAATTTTACTTTGATGATAAATTAGCTAACACCATGTAGTTTATGATGTTTTTTCAGCTAATTCTTTAATAAATATATAATATTTTACTAATTTTCAAAGTGGAAACATTTTGAAAAAGTAGAAATTTGAGCATGCCCCCCCTAATTTTTTTAAAAACTAATCAAAAATTATCATTTTTCAATATGTGTTGAATGAAGTATACTTTCTAAAAATGTAATTTTTTTCAAAATTCAATGAATGAGTAAAAACTCTACCCAAACTAGAACATGTTGGTTTTTGACCAAAACTAAAAACACCAACAAAAGAAGTTAAAGATGAAAATCTTAACATTATCAAAACATAACAAAAATTGTATGGTTAGATAGCTAACAGAGATCTTAATGTCATCATGGTATTTTTTATAAATTTTCATTGAAACACGTGAAAAATTGGTGGAGAGCATGGCCAAAAATATGTGAAATTTTATTACCCTTTCAAAAATTCATGTCCTTGACATGAAGTGGTCATCCAACCCTTTGGGTTAGATGCCAAAGGAAAAATTCAATTCTTTGGGGTGGTATTTCCCAATGCAATATATTGGGCACTCACCAAATGAAAGAGCATCATTTGATGAGCACCAAATGTAAATGTGAAGGCCAAATTATCTTTCTCTTTGTCTCTCTCCCCACCACTGTGATAAGGCTTAGAGTTTATGGTTTATGATTGACGATGGATATTCAAGGTCTTACCTTTCACTCCCTCTCTGCCTCCTTTTTTCTTAATCAATACTTCCCCTCTCCTCTCTAGGTCTCTCCCACCCTCTCTACCTTGCCTTCCCTCCTTAACCCCATCTCCATCCTTACCTCCCTACCACTCTCTTCTTCTCTCTCCATTTTCTATTGTTTCTCACCCATCTCTTTCCTTTATCAAGCGATCACTACCTCTCCCTTCCACCCTCTCTCTCCCCATCTCCAAGTCTCTCCCTCCTTGTCTCATTACCCACCTCTCTCTCCCTTCTATCTCTCTCACATTATTCATCTCTCTCCCCTCTTATCTCTCCCTTCCATCTCTAGGTCATCACCTCTCTATCTCTTCCTCCCTATGTTTGTCACTCCCTCCATGTATACCTCTCCCTCCATCCCTTCTTACTCTTTTACTAATATTTCCCTTCCTCTCTCCCTCTATTCTTTCTATCCCCTCTCTAGGTCTCTCCCACTCTCTTTCTGTATCTATCTCTCTACCTTTCCTTCCCTCCTTACCCCATCTATATCCTTGCCTCCCTACCTCTCTCTTCTTCTCTCTCCCTCTATTATTGTTTCTTTCTCATATCTCTCCATTCTCTAGATCACTACCTCCCCCCCTCTCTCTCTCCCCCTCTATCCATTTCTCTACATCCTTCTATCTTTACATCTATACCTCTCCCTCCTTGTCTCATTACCTACCTCTCTCTTCCTTTTATCTTTCTCACCCCTATCTCTCCCCTATGTCTCTCACCCCGCTCTCCCTAGGTTGTAGGTATCTCACCTCTATATCTCTCCCCTCTATACTTATTTCCCTCCCTCTCCACCTCTCTCTCTCCCTCCTTATCCTTCTTTCCCTCTTTGTGAACTTCTCTCATTTTCTTCTCTCCCCCTAACCTCTCTCCCTCTCCCCTCTCTAAGTATAGATAAATCACTCATTTTCAACCTCTCTATCCCTCCTTAGCCATCTCCTCTTCATTATTCTCTCTCTCCTCTTCTCTATACCTCCCCTCTCTATGTTGTAACATCTATATCTCCTCTTTCCCTATGTCTCTCACTCCCTCCATGTCTACCTCTCCCTCCATCCCTTGTTACTTCTTTATCAATACTTCCCTTTCTCTCTCCCTTTCTCCCTCTCTACCTTTCCTTCTCTCCTTACCCCAATTTATATGCTTGAATCCATACCTCTCTCTTCTTCTCTCTCCCTCTATTATTTTTTCTCTCCCATCTCTCTCCATTCTCCCAATTACTACATCTCCCTCTAACCCTTTCTCTATCTGCATCTCCAAATCTCTCCCTCCTCCCCTCTTTACCTCTCTATGTTTCCCTCCTTGTATCATTACCCACCTCTCTCCCCTTCTATCTCCCCCTTCTCTATCTCTCCCTCTATATCTCTCACCCCTCTCTCCTTAGGTTGTAGGTCTCTCACCTTTATATCTCCTTAAGCTCTCTAGTTATTTCCTCCCTCTTTCCCTCTATATGAACTTCTCTCTCATTTTATCCTCTCTCCCTCTCACCTCTCTACCTCTCCCATCTATATGTCTCTTAGTAACTCCTTGTCTACCTCTCCACCCCTCCACATCCATATCTTTCTCATTTTTCTTCTCTCTCTTCTATTCTATTCTCTCTCCATCTCCTCTTCTCTTCTCTCTCCCTCTCATGTATATTTCATCATCTCTCTATCTCCTCCTTCCCTATGCCTCTCACTCATTCAATGTATACCTCTCCTTCCATCCCTTGCTACTCCTCTACAAATACTTCCCTTTCTCTCTCCCTATCTTCTCTCTCTCACCTCTCTCTCCCCTTGACCTCTCTATCTCTCCCCTCTATAGGTATTTGAGTCACTCATTTTCTTCCTCTCCATCCCTCCTTATTCATCTCTTTCTCTTCATTATTCTCTCTCTCCTCTTCTCTCTCCCTCCCCTCTATACATCACCACCTCTCTATCTCCTCCTTTCCTATGTCTCTCACTCCCTTCATTTCTACCTCCCCCTCCATCCCTTGTTACTCCTCTAGGTTGATACTTCCCTTTCTCTCTCCCTCTCTTCTCTCTCTCATCTCTAGGTCTCCAACTCTCTCTCCCTCTCTACCTTTCCTTCATTATCACCATCTATATCATTGCCTCCCTACCTCTCTCTTCTTCTCTCTGCCTCTATTTTTTTTTCTTGGTTATCTCTCTATTTTCTTGATCACTACCTCTCCCTCCCATCCTCTCTCTCTCCTCATCTACACATTTCTCATCCTTCCCTCTTTACCTCTCTACCTCTCCCTCCTTGTCTCATTACCCACCTCACTCCCCCATCTATATCTCTCACCCCTATCTCTCCCCTACGTCTCTCACCCCTCTCCCCTAGATTGTAGGTCTCACACCTCTATGTCTCTCCCCTCTCTAGTTATTTCCCTCCCTCTCCACCTCTCTCCTTCCCTCCTTACCCACCTTTTCCTCTTTTTGAAATTCTCTCTCATTTTTTACCTTTCCCTCCATCCATTGTTAATCCTCTATAAATATGTCCCTTTCTCTCTCCCTCTCTTATCTCTCACCTCTCTCTCCCTTCTCTAGGTCTCTCCCACTCTCTCTCCCTCTCTCCCTCTCTACATTTTAGTCCCTCCTTACCCTGTCTCTATCCTTTCCTCCCCACATATCTCTTCTTCTCTCTCCCTCTTTTATTATTTATCATCAATCTCCTCCCATTATCTCAACCACTACCTATCCCTCCAACCCTCTCTCTCCCCATCTCCAAGTATCTACCTCCTTATCTATTTACATATCTACCTCTCCCTCCTTGTATCATTACCCCCCTCTCATCCCTCTATCTCTCTTACCCCTATCTCTCCCCCTATGTCTCTCACCCCTCTCTCCCTAGGCTATAGGTCACACAACTCTATATCTCTCTCCTCTCTTGTTATTTCCATCCTTCTCCATCTCTCTCCTTCCCTCCTTACCTATCTTTCCCTCTTTGTGAACTTCTCTCTCATTTTATACCTCTCCATCCAACCCTTGTTACTCCTCTACCAATATTTCCATTTCTCTCTCCTTCTCTTTTCTCTCTCACCTCTCTTTCCCCTCTCTATGTCTCTCCAATCCTCTTTTCTTCTCTCCCTCTCTACTTTTCCTTTGCTCCTTACCCTATCTCTATTCTTGCCTCCCTACCTCTCTCTTCTTCTTCTCTCTCTCTCTCTTTTATTATTTCTCACCAATCTTGATCACTACCTCTCCCTCAATCCCTTGTTACTCCTCTGCCAATATTTCCCATCTCTTTTTATCTCCTCCTTCCCAAGGCTATACATCTCACACCTCTATATCTCTCCCTTGTATAGTTATTTCCCTCCCTCTCCACCTCTCTCCATCCCTCCTTATCCCTCTTTGTGAACTTCTCTATCTAATTTCCTTCTCTCTCTCCCTCACCTCTCTACCTCTCCCCTCTCTAGGTCTCTCAATCACTCCTTGTTTTCCACCCCATCCCTCCTTAGTAGTCTCTTTCTCTTTGTTCTTATGTATCTACTCTTCTATCTTCATCCCCTCTCTATGTCATCACCTCTACATATCTTCATTCCCTATGTCTCCCACTCCCTTCATATCTACCTCTCTCTCCATCCCTTGTTACTCCTCTAGGTCTCTTGCACTCTTCTCTCTACCCTCTCTAAGTCAATATATAGTTGAGGGTTGAGGGATAGTGTTCAGGGATACATTTAAAGGGTTAAGTGTATAGGGTAGAGGACTTAGGTTTTAGGATATATGGTAAAAATTTATGAGATTAAAATGGAGTTCTGAAGATGAATCCTAGTGGAGTGTTATAACAATCATACTGGTTATGAAGGTGCATGGTTGAAGGGTGTAGTTACTGATGTTGGGCCTCTCAAATCATGTGATGGTTGTAAAATTATTAGTGTCTAATATGAGGTATTTTAGGTCCAAAATACAATCAGCCCTTAAGATAAATCTTGTGTCATATTAATGATTTTTTAGCCCATAACATAAAAATCAAAAACATGGTCTTAAAGAAATACCTCAAAATTAGTGACAAAATTATCTATGGTGTATTGGATCTTATTCATTCTAATGTGTTTGGTCCTATAGATGATCCTTCGATTGGTAAATCCACATATTATGTTTCATTTATTGATGATTATAGTAGGACATGGGTATATTTTCTAAAGAGTATATATGAATTTTTCAGTCGATTTAAAGAATTTAAAGTAATGGTTGAGTTGCATAATGGAAAGAAAATAAAGGGTTAAAGGACAGATAATGGTGGTGAATTTTTCTTTAATTATTTTGATAGATTTTGTAAATATTGTGGTGTTCATAGATAGACAACTATTTTGTATTCTCCACAATAGAATGGAGTTGTAGAAATAATTAATGGGAAATTGATGGAGAAGGATAGGAGTATGTCGAGTGGTGCTAGTCTAAAACAAATATTTTGGGTTGAAGTTTTTTCCACTGCCTGTTACCTAATTAACAGGTCTCCTACATCAGCTCTTATTGATGATAATATGCCTATAGAGGCATGGTTGGGTCACAAGCCTTCATTAAGACATCTTAGAGTTTTTGGTCACAAGGAATATGCACATGTGCCAAAGTAGAAGCGAACAAAGTTGGAGAACAAGGCTGCAAAATGTATCTTCATTGGATACAGTTATGGTGTGAAAGAATACAAGCTTTGGGATCTTGTTGCATAGAAGGTAATACATAGTAGAAGTGTTATTTTTAGAGAAACTATGGATACAAATTTTGGTGTCCAAGGGTTCTCTAACTCTTCTAGGGTTTTTCATCTAAAAGGAGAGAAATGGACCCAAAATGCGTAATGTCTATAGTCAAAATCAATGCAAATATGGATGCAATATGCCTAAATATGATGTCTAAATGCAATAAACTAAAAAAGATAGATGATTATTAATGCAAAACCTAAGCTATGCAAGTTGTTTGAAAACACATTGTGATATGCATAATGATAGAATGAATGCAATAAAGAACAAAATAAAGATGATGAACAAAAACTATGCACCTAGAAATTGATGAAGGGTAGACTGGAGATTGCAGATGCCTCTAAAATTCTGGAAAATATGACTTTTGAGCCAACTAGGACACTTATGCCAAGGTAGGCGACTTAGTCCCAGATTAGGGAAACTGTCTGAAACTTGTTTCTACCAAATGAGTATCTGGAACTACAAATAGTTCTAAAAAACTAGTGCAGTGGGAATAAGTCACCATTGTTGGTGACTTAGTCCACTTATGATTTTTTGCAAATTTGAAAGTGGAAATGGAAGCCCACAGTCTGCACCCTATTTTTTGATAGAAACTCGAATCTAAATATGCAAAAATACCTACAAAACAGAGTATAATTTAATTTCTAACTGGGGGTTTCCTTGGTCAAACTAGTTGGTATTTAAATCTTGAAAGAGATAAAATCTGCATAAAAACCCTAGCCCTAAATGTGTCTAAGACTAGGAAGTTTAAAAATAAGATGCAACCCTATTCTAATGTGCAAGAACAAGATGAATGGATGGATTTAGAACAATTCAAGACTCATTCTAAGAGACATTAAATAACATTAGAAATGAATCTAAATGACATGCAAACCTTCCTTATGCTAAAGATAGAGAGAAAATGGATGATGGAATCACTTTGAAAACAAGTCCTTAGGCTTGATTTGATGGCTAGTTGCCTCTCCTTAACCTAGATTTCTCCATGATTCTCCATAGGCATCCATGATCAACCCATTTCAATGTAAAATCTTGGACAAAAAGTGAGCTTGAAGACTTGCAAACACCCTAACTTTCTTCCCGAAAGCTTCAACTTTGTTGTAGAAAGACTAATGAATATTTTTGTGAAAGATATTTGACTCTTGACTCTTGATTTTGCTTGATTAAAAATGACTTAATTTTGTGAAAAATGACCTAAGAACATGTATTTATAGGAATCAACATATAATTATTCATTATTTTAACTTCATAGGCCGACATCCATTGAGAATTTGAATTAATTAAGTGATTTTCCCGTTCAAAAGTGAAAAATACCTCAAAAGGGACTAAGTCTCCACCTTGGGCGACTTAGTCCCACTGGGGATTTTTGAGGTGGGTTTCATGAAATTTGAGTGGTTTGAATGTTGTTTGTCAGTATTTTCTTGATTTGTGAGTTGAATAGGCCTAAAATTCCAAAATCATGAGCATTAGGGGCCTATAAATGTAGATTTTAAGGGGTGATTAATGCAAGGTGTCTAAAATAGGACCAAATTAATCACCAAATTGCCTCTTTCTTCAAGAGTATACAATTTTTGGTGACACATTAAGCCCCCACTTTAGCGTCCATATGAATCTATGTGCATATGTAAGGTAAAGGACTCTAAATAGTATACTTTTCTTCATAAAAGGATAGTCATTCAAAAGAAAAGAGAATGAAGCCCCAAGTGTACTTATCTACAAAACCACAACATTAGGAACCACATCCTGCAACACAAATTCATTAATTGTCCAAAAATCCTTTTTTCTAACTTCTAGAAATCAAATTCAAGGGTATATGTATGCCCCCTTGATTCTACTTGTTTTACGAAGGTGGAATCAAGGTAGTAATCTAGCCACATCGAATAAGAAACATCATATCTTAGGACATTTCCAAGTACCATGCCACATAATGATAGACAATTGATGATGTTAGGTGTGGAATCAAGATTCAAACACATCAAATGACATTGAAAATGAAGTTCCCTAGCACTTGTTATAGTGTCTTGAATAAAAATTACTTTATTAACTCTTAAGATAGGGAAAAAAAGCCTAATTTGATGCATAATAGTAAAAATAATGAAAAGAGTTAAAAGAGGTGAAAGTGACGTATTTTGTCACTTATTATTTCATTTTACCTTCTTGTAGCATGAGAGTGACAAGTGAGATAGAAATATGTTGAGCAGATGAGATTAGAGGCCTACGTGATTGAATGTTCTTCGGGACCAGGAGGCACACTACGAGCGTCATCACAAGTTGAGTCAATTTTGCTACCTGTGTTATGTTTTATGTAATTATTTAATGATTTTTATGCATATCTAGGTTAATTTAGTATCTTGGAGAAAAAAAGTCTGTAAAGTGTTCCCTTTTTTCGCAAAGTGTCCCATTTATTCATAGAGTGTCCCTTTTATTTGCAAAGTGTCCCACTTTTTCACAAAGTGTCTCATTTCTTCACAAAGTATCCCAAAAGGGTTCTAAAGTGTCTAGGGCCTTTAGGAAAGCACACTAGATGTACTTTAGTACACTCTCATAATGATTAAAATGAAAATTAAATAGATTAGATGATTTTTTGAGCATATTTGTGTGATTCTGATAGGTACCCACCCAATCGTGGCAGTGGCTAGGGGGTAGACAATTGAGCTTCTTAAGAGATTTAGCCCCATCACTTTCAGCAAAGGAGACAAAGCACCTTTAGGTCATAGGCATCGATTGGGCATACCTCAGGCCCCCCATGAGGTACCATGGTGCTATGTTGATGGCACTCTGTAAACACTGGGACGCGGATACATGCACATTCTAGCCACTAGTAGGTGAGATGACAATCACCCTAGAGGATGTACATTGTATTCTTTGTGTTCTGATTCGAGGAGAATGAGTACATTTCAAGAGAGACTGCACCTTCTATGAGAAGAAGGTGGGTATGCAGTACTGTCTATGTGGTCCAGTACATGATTATCGAGTGAGAGGGTGGATAGACCTAGCGATGTTACTATATTCACAAGTGTCAATGGTTAGACAGATTATGATGCATATTTTCGCACTAGTTCTCGTCCCTGATGGGAAAGTAGTGCACATCAAGGGAGGACTAGTCCATTTGATTTGAGGGATGATGGAGCATCACATAGTGTACGCCTGGGGTCAGTGTATCTTGGCACATTTGTATTATGATCCTGGTCGATTTTTATTATGGGAGGTAGACAGTATGGTGGACTACACACTTCTACAAGTGTGGCACCTGGAGCATATTATATGTACCAAACCAGTCGGCTTCCCATGTGCGACAGCATTAGGGTATTCTCGAGCCTTCAACTATCCTCCATGGTGATTATGGTAGTATGGGGATTTACATTTTTAATAGAGAGTACAATTTGACTGACTGGAGGAGGATGAGATCTTATGGAGACCTTATCAGCTGACATTATAGTGGCTAGATCATACTAGATAGTTGAGGAGACTATAGTTAGATGGATTTTTGGTTGGCTGACATGATAATGTAGTACATTATTTTTACTATGATCGAGTCATGCAACAACTTGGATAGGTTTAGATACCACCCCGGAAATGATCCTCATTTAGGAGGTTAGTGTGGAGTGCCCATGGACTAGGTGATGTATAGTGTGGATCACTCTAGACCATGTGGCCAAGAGTG
This sequence comes from Sequoia sempervirens, assembly GCA_007258455.2. Lineage (NCBI taxonomy): Eukaryota > Viridiplantae > Streptophyta > Pinopsida > Cupressales > Cupressaceae > Sequoia > Sequoia sempervirens. Next base: position 175,610,168 of record VDFB02252616.1, on the reverse strand, counting down.
AAGCTAACTTCTCTGATCATGACTAGCCACCAAATTTTGATGTAGATGATGTCAGTGCCACAAGGGATTATGAGGAGTAGTGGATGGTGACACGACCAACTTTGGTATATCCAATGGACAAGCCAGTGGGAGATGTAGGTCCACTACCATATGAGGGAGATGGCAGAGACGATAGGGTCGAGGAGAGACATTAAATGGCTACAAATATATTCATTGATGTCATTGATGATGATTACAATGAGGATCCAGATCTGGATTATGATGGCCAGGAGGGAGAGGAGGATGATGAGGAGGAAGAGTATGATGAGGAGGATGAGGAGGAGCCACCCCTGAGTAAGAATGATGAGGCAATAGCTGAGGATCGACACAAGTGGGGAGATCCCACTCCAATTTGTATGCCGAGATCATGAGCAACAATTGCACTAGGCACCAGTACTCATAGTCATCGAGAGACTAGCAAATCTCCCATGCCCCTTGCATAGGATGATGTTGATATTGTTCAACCTACTAGAGATATAGGTGATGATTTTTTATTTTATGCATGTACTTTAGTGCTTATGCTCTTTATATATATATATATCATGTGATGTGTACTGATTGTGTATTGTTTCTACCTTGCAGTCCAATGACAAGAGACTAGTGGGAACTCTACCATCAGGTGGTCGCAGAGATAGTTCCTACATCCATCGACAAGGAGGAGATGGACTCAGATTGTGTGCCCCCACCTATGATGGATGATGATCCAAAGTCACTTAGACCATTCGCAAGGTTATGGGAAAAGTATGAGAGTGCGAGGAGATGACTTTTCCAAGCCAAGACTATAGGACAATCATCCTAGACTCTAGTGGAGGTTAAGAGACTACAGGCAGAGGTATTACAACTACAAGCAGAGAGCGAGCAAATAGCAGGGGAGCATCAGGTGGCCCTTGGATGGATTCAAGGCTTAGATTTTGCACTTAGGTTCAGCGGATCACGGTCATGATCACATACAACCATCTCCCGATGTCCTGCTACCAAATCACAAGCACCAGAGGTCAAGGAGTCTAGTTCCCACAGACCTTAGTGATATTGTATATTATGATGATATGTACATAAAAATTTGGATATATATATATATATATATATATATGAGCATTTGATGTTTTATGATTTGTCTTAATGTGATTGAATGTTAAATGGCAATGTGATTAATTAAATAACCTTTACAAGATTACTTAATTAATGTCTTTATGATTTAACAAAGTTTTATGTGATCTAATTAAAACTTATTGTAGTTTCTTTTAGATACAACATGATGATTAAGTATGTTATGCTAAATTAAATGTATCAATGATCTAACTTATCATAACACCCAAGATGACTGTCAATAGTACAAAACCTAAAGTAATTATAAAAACAAATTAAATAATCACTTTAGTTCTCAAGACATACACATGATTGGTTTGTCAAGAACGAAGCAATGTAAAAGCATATAAGATATGACCTCATAGCTTTAACATCACTGATTTATCATTCATACTATTCAATGGGATTAGACATAATACCAACACAAATGCATGACATTGATAGGTTCCTTAAGGGGTGTTCCATCTAGTTATATTAAGAGATACGCCCTGGACCCAAAGCTTTTGTCAACTATATATGGTCCTAACCAATTAGGACTAAATTTTTCTCTTTTATTTGGGTCGGCATTGGCGTTATGCTGATTTGCAGATACAACTAAGTCACCCTTGTGGAATGTGTGAAATAGCATTGTTTCCTTTTTCAATAATCTTGGAGATGCTCAAGAGTGTTAATGTAGTGTTTTTCAAGCATTTCAATCTGGTGTAATCTTTCTTCCTTATAAGTTTTGTTATCAACAAGACCTTCAAGAGCAATCCATAATGTTGGGATTTCTAACTCCAAGGGCATGATTGCCTCAATACCATAAACAAGGTTATAAGGTGTGTCTCCAGTGGAAGATCAAACACTTGTGTGATAATCCCAAAGCACATAGTGCAATTGTGTGTGCCAGTCCCTATGACTATTATTAACAATTTTCTTCAAAATTTGTTCAAGGACTTTATTAGTTGATTTGGCTTGACCATTAGATTGTGGGTAATAAGGTGTCAAAAAATAATGTTGGATATTAAAGGTCTCTAAGAATTTCTTCACATCATTATTCTTAAATGTTGTACCATTATCAAAGACTAATGCAGAAGGGAGTCCAAATTGAGTAATAATGTGCTCTAGGATGAATTGACATATTACTTCAATGGTTTTAGAGTGAAGAGGAATAGCCTCTACCAATTTCATGAAGTAATCAATTGCAGTGATGATAAACGTATGTCCAATAGAAGATTGTGGTGAGACTTTTCCAATTATATCCAACCCCCATACAGAGAATGAACAAATAGGGATTTGGGCATGGAGCTCAGAAGCAAGAGCATGAAGTAAATGGCTATGTTCTTGACATTTGTGACATCACTTAACATATGCATAACAATATTTTTCCATATTTTTCTAGCAGTTACACGTATGAATGAGTTTTGTGCTAGGTCTTTGCTCCAAAATGACCTCCACAACTGCCTGCATGAGCCTGCTCGAGTGCCATATTTATTTTAGAATCCTTAAGACATCTAAGTAAAATTCCATCAAAGGACCGTCTATAGAACACATCAAAAAGAATTATGTACTTGGTGGCTAATTGTTTTAAAGAAGCTTGAGTGTTGTTTGTTATAGGTTTTGGAATGGTACCATATTTTATATAATTATATATGGCATCATACCATTCACTTGAATCATCCTTGGTTGTTGTTAATGTGTCTACAGTGGTATCATCGATTGAGGGTTTCAAGATTGGATGAATAGTGAATATAACATTCTTTGAAGGATCTTTAGGAGATATAAGAGAAGCAACACTCACCATTGCATCCATGTTCCGATTATCTTTTCGTTGGATGTTATCAACGATGAATGAGTCAAATTGTGCTAACAAGGTCATTGTAAGATCCTTATATTTTGATAATTTATCATGTTTAGCTTGATAGACTCTGTTTATTTGTTTGATCATTGTAGACAAAGATTTTGGTATCTACATTCTCTAACTCTTCTAAGGTTTTTCACGTAAAAGGAAAGAAATGGACCCAAAATGCATAATTTCTACACTCAAGGATGGATGCAATATGCCTAAATACAATGTCTAGATGTAATAAACTAGAAAAGAAATATTATTATTAATGTAAAACCTAAGATATGCAAACTATTTGAAAACATAGTGATGTATGCAAAAACACCTAAGAATGCAAGTAAATGATAACAAAATTAAATAAGACTAGAGGGGTGCACCTGGAATCTAAATTCTAATATAGAGAGGCTCTGGAATCCTGGAGATTTGACTGGAAATGATGACTAGGACACTTATTCCAAGTTGGGCATCTTAGTCCAATTTCAACAAAAATCTACCAGAATAGGAATTTGCTAAATGGGTATCCAAAAATGTAGAAACCACTTTTCAGGCTCGACAGTGGGACTAATTTTCCATAGATGGTGACTTAGTCCACCTATGAATCTCAGGCTAAAATAGGTCTCCAAGCTTCAATTAGGGCTTTGCTAACTTTGATGACTTTGATGGATTGAAAACACCTTTTTAACACCTTTCTCTTTTATAAATCTACAAACAAGACCTGCAAACACACATGCAAAGAGGGGGAAAAGGGTTAAGGGTTAGAGTATAGGGGTTTCCCTTGGTCAAACCCCAATTTGGTAATCAAACCCTGGATAAAAAAATGAAATAAAGATAGAATGATGAATAAATAGCATTCAATGTAATAAACTCACCAAACCCTTGATGTAGAAATCTGAAGATATGTAATGAAGTGCTCCAATGGATGACTTGATTATGCTTAGAGTGCTTGGAATGATTGAAAATTGCTTTAATGATGAAATGGAAATTAGAAGATTGTAGGAGATGAAAAATGAGGGGAAAACCCTTTATTTATACTTGATTTTACTAAATTTCCCAAAAATAACACATCACAGGCTGACCTTAAGGATAGGAGAATAAAACCCCACTAGAAAATTGAAATTATTTTGATTTTTGTGCCTAGTGGGATTAAGTCACCCCAAGTGGCAACTTAGTCCCACCAAGGAAATTTTACTGGGTGTCGGTAATTAAAGTGCATTTAATAATTTTTAATGGGAATATTCTCAAAAATACACTTAAGTATGGCAGGAAAGTGCATTAAGGGGTCATTTAAACATAAGTAAGGGTTGAATTAGTGATGATAAGTCTAGAAAAGCATGAGAGTTTGTTACAAATCTTTACAACACTTTGAAATAAGACTTGGTAAGTGATAAAAAGAGGTTATTTAAGTAAATTATAATGAAAGGGTCCTAGAAAAGCATGTGAAAGTGGGTTACAACACTTCACAAAACTTTTACAAGACATCCTAGACTTCTTAATGATTCACAATGGTCCAAGACCTAATGTGAATGTGTTGACCACATTACAACATTAAATCTAGGAAAAATCAAGCCAAAGTCCATGAGAGAGACTCAAGTAAGCATTAAAATGTCCAACTAAACATTTTTTGGTGGCACAATCACTAATTGTGAATCACCACAGATCTTAATATCTTTAATGCCCATGATTAAAGCAACACGTAATCCAACAATTAAGGCCTCATATTCAATAGTGTTATTCATACATAGGAAATTCAATCGATACAACAAGGGAATATTCTTTCCTTCTAGTGGAACTAATATCACTCCAGCACTAGAGCCTATTCTACACTTGGATCCATCAAAATATAATTCCCATGTAGAAACCTCTATGGTCAACACACTATCATTAGGAAAAGAGTCATTTTCAAGTAGTGCAAAAGGAGAAGGAGCATCAACTAAGTGGTTAGTCAAGGCTTGACCTTTAATTTCTTTTTGTGAAACAAAATTAAGGTCAAACTTAGTCAACAACATAACCCATTTAGCTAAATGTCCTAATAATTTTGTTTTCTTAAAAATATGTTTGAGAGGATCAAATTTTGTCATTACATGTATTTCTACATTTAGTAAATAATGTCTTAACTTACTAGTAGCGAATACAAGAGATAAACATTGTTTTTTAATTGGGGTGTATCATGTTTCATAATTGATTAAAGTTTGACTGATATAATTTAAATAGGATGTTCTTTTTTTTCATCATCTTGTTTAGCCAATAATGTTGCAAGAGCATGGGCAGATGCAACTATATAAATGATGAATAGTTTGTTTGGCATAGTAGATTGTAAAATGGATGGAGTTGCGAGGTATTTCTTCAAACTCTCAAAGGCTTGTTTACAATCCTCATTCTAATCAAAATGCACATCCTTCTTGAGGAGATGTGTGAAAGGTAGTGTTCTATTGGCTAAGGAGGTGACAAAACAATGGATGGATTGAATTCTTCCTTGTAACGTGCACAATTGAGAAATGTTCCTAGGAAGTGGCATGTTTATGATAGCATCAATTTTCTTTATGTCCACCTCAATGCCTCTATGAGATATGATAAACCCTAAAAGTTTTCCATTATCTACTCCAAAGACACGCTTTTTTGGATTGAGCCTCATGTTGTATTTATGCATTCATTCAAAGATTTGTCGAAGGACATTCACATTGTCTTGTCTTGTTAAGGATTTGGAAAGGATGCCATCAACATAATCTTCCAAGATTTTGTGTATGTAATCATGAAATATCAATGTCATTGCTCTTTGATAAGTTGTTCCTGCATTCTTTAATCCAAGAGGCATCATAACCCAATAAAATGTTCTCCAAATAGTTGTGAATGTTGTCTTGTATTGATCTTGTGGCTTGATGAAGATTTGATTATAGCCAGAAAATCCATCCATGAATGACAAAAAAGCATGTCCCACAGTTGAATCCATGATCATGCCAATATTAGGAAGGGGAAAATCGTCCTTTAAGGAGGATTTATTCAAGTCACGAAAGTCCATACATATCCTAATACGATTATCAGGTTTAGCAACTGCGACAATGTTTGAGATCCAAGGAGAATAATCAATAGGTCGAATGAAACCTGCATCAAGGAGTTTTTCAAGTTCTCCTTTAACATGCAAGGCTATCTTAGGATTATTCTTTTGTATCTTTTGTCAAATAGGCTTAGCATTTTCAGCAAGAAAAATATTATATGTTACTATCTTCGGGTCTATTCATGGCATAACAGAATATTTCCAAGAAATTTTTTTAGGAAAATCATGAAGCAAGATTGTAGTATTCTCTTGTTCTTCATCATCAAGGCACTTCCTAATTTAATGACTTTTTTCGTATCATCTATGTCCATTGGTATATCAATTGTATCCCCTAAGGGGAGTGCATTTGACTTATGAAATTCAGGAGATCATATGGTTCCATGCTCATGTTTGTCTCATTAGTATCAATATCTTTTTGCTTGGTAATTATTATACTGCAGGTAACTTTTGTCTTGGAAGAAGATGGCTTATCAGAAGCACCTAACATTTGTTTCAAGGCTTCATTACTTTCAACATACTCCCATGATGGTGGTGAATCCATATCAAGAAATTCAAGATGATTTAGCATAAGATTAGTTCCTGGTTTACATGTGATGTTGATGTTGAGTGATGGTCATTGAGTTGATTTTGTTGTCTTAGAAAAAGAATATCCCAAACCAGTCTTTGTATCTTGTGTATTAGGTTCTCTAGGAACTTGAATGCCTTGTTCATTATTTATGCATCCTTTACCATTATATCCTAATTGTTTCACTAGCACATAGCCTTTCTCATAAATTCTTTCCATTTCCTTTGAGTTAGGAGGATGTTGATAATATATCTCATCAAAATCCATTGTGTATGTTGCATTTTCATCCAAAGTGGATGAGGTAGATGTTTGGGAATATTCTTCTAAATTTTGAGTTGACATAACTGTGGGTTGTTCTTTCTTTTCATCCTCATTTTGTGTGATTATGTATTCACCCATAAAGGTGTGAATTCTAATGTACCCCAATCATCATCTAGCAATTTAGACATAAGTTCTTATTCTTTTTTTCTAGTATCAAGGGGTTTTATATGAGATGTTGGAACTAATGTGTCCAGAGGACTTGTTCCTTTTTCATTTTGTAAACAACTTTCAGGCTCAGAGTCTATTTCAACTTGATAAACTTTGTTGTTATAGGCATATTTCATTATTCAATGAAGGGTCAAAGGCACTACATGCATCTCATGAATTGATTCGGGGGACATTTTTTTTAGTGAAATTTGAAGTGTCTCCAATACTTCAGAATTCAACACCATCAAAAAGAGTTTGATGTCCTGATTCCAACACAACTCGAACGGAGCGAAAAGGAGTCTGTTTGCTCAAGTTACGACTAGTCAAAATTCCAATCAAACTGCCACCAGGGGTCGTCCAGAAGGTGAAAAAAATGATCATCTCAAAAATCAACGGAAGTGGCATCAAACCGAAGGGCTCGTTGAGATGATTCCAGCAATGCTCGTTTCATTGAAATCCGACATTGTATGCTCAAGATATTGGCAATCAAAGTTCAGTTGACTTGAAGGTACAAATGATGATGTAATCATGCTGACGTGTCAGTCCGTACTGTATGGAAGATGACATGGACAAATCTTGGCATGACACATGGCAGATGAGTCAAATTGTACAGACCAATCACATTGTGACACGTGTCCAACCGTACAACACAGCATCACAAGTGGTAGTCCAGTCAGCATACGATTTGCTTTGTCATTGTACATGTCAGTTTCTCCATCAACATCCTCTGCGAATGAGAGCTCGACACGTGTCTTGTCGGTGATCGGCAATTTCGTCAATTTCTTTAGGCTTGAACCTATAACCAGCTAGGAGTCTAAAATCGTCGGCGGCCGTTGCACTACACATAATCGTTACGACTATATATAGTGCTGATTTGTTTTGTTGTTTAAAGTTTTGGCAGTTTGTGTTAAAGCGTGGCTAGCGGGGTTGGAACCGCCGACCACACAATTGCCAAAATATAAAGCCACTCGTAGACCACAATAGCCGTTTGAAATATATATAGGCAACGGTTGGTTTTGTTAAACAACTGTTAGCCGAACTCATAACAAATGGCTTATAAAGCCAAAAACAAATGAAACCACCCTAACCATTGAAACAAAAGAGATCCTGAATTACAAAAGGAGTTGCATCTGAGTTGTTAAAGGGGGTTAAGCATTAATTTTGATGGTTAGGCCTATTTAGGCATATTTTATGTATAAAAGGAGGTAGTAGGCCTTTGTTTGGCCAATTCCAGGTGGTGAGAACGGGAGAATGCTCAGGAGATTTTGAAGACATTTCCACACATCAGAGGAACGTCATTCTGTTGTGCTTGAAGGAGATAGTCTTGAAGCAATTGTAACTATTTTTGGAGTATAATCGGATCGGTTACTCCATTGGAGAGGGGCCCAGAGACATAGTCCTTATGGATGAACTCCGTTATCAATTGCGTTTGTTCTGCTCTTTATCTTCTCTCTTTCTTTTTAGTTCATTATCTTGGCAACCATGTTATGTTAATTTGTTCATTTAAGCATTCTATTAAGTTATTGTTTACGTTAAGCATTCTGTAAGCAATTTCCCTAGATACTAAATAGATCAAGTTGGTATCAGAGCTTTGTGTGTGGCTAGTATTGTAGAAATTGAATGCTAACGAGATCCAGGTTTCAACGAGGCGAAGGAGAACTTGAATAATATAATCCTGAGATTGGAAGACGAAGAGCTAATTGACCATCACAGATGGAAGGAAAAGAAGGTGAACAAAGTTCAAAGCTCAGTGAGAAGGATTTCCAGAAGCTATTTCTAGATATGAAGGCGATGGTGGATGAACTTTATGCAAAAAAGAAGAAGCGCGAAAAGGGAGGTTCTTCGAAGCACAAGAAGCAGGAAGATCAGAAAGACACGGAGGAGAAAACTCCAGAAACTCCTTCTCCTCCATCTTCTCCTTCTTATTCTTCTCCCCATTCTCCTCCTTCTCCTTTTCCTTCTTCTAATGTAAATCCATTTAAGAGAAAGTCTAAGCCTGTTATTAAGTTGGATGAAAAATTTTAGTTACCTAAATACTGTGGGGAGTTAAATGGTGAGAAGTTAGATGATTGGGTCCAGCAAGTAGAAGTGTACTATAGGATTCAAGGCCTAGTAGAAGATGCTTCTAGGATCCAATTAGCCACTCTCCAGTTGGGAGGTACAGCTCTCACCTAGTGGGAGAGTAAGACTCGGGAAGAAATTTCTCGCCATGGTCATGTTAATATGTATTGGATGGAGTTTGTTGCTGCCCTTAGGAAACAATTCTATCCTTTAGGTTACATGCAATAGTTAACCATGAATTGGAAAACCTCTAAGCAAGGTAAGGGGTAGTCTGTCTAGGATTATACTCATGAGTTTAGAAAACAAGCTATTGCTTTAAATGTTCCCTTGTATACTCAAGACACATTACTTAAGTACATAGGTGGTTTGCATTCTTACCTTAGGCACACTATTTTGATGGTGAGTCCCAACAATCTAGGCGAGGTGTCTGTTCAAGCTACTCATTTAGAGTTAAGGGGTAAGAACACTTTTAGTGATAAATTTTCCAAGAAGCCATCTAAGTTCGAGGGTAAGTCTAAAGGGAAAGAAAAAGACAAAGATAAAGGCAAAGGGAAGAAGGAAGCTATAGCTAAGAAAGAGGGTGAGAAACCCACATGCTCCCATTGCAAGAAAGAGGTGCATGATGATTCAAGATGTTGGAAGCTTCATCCTAAGTTGAGGCCGAAAAGATATGGAGGTAATAAAGGCAAGCAAAAGACTACTGCAGTGATTCAACAGGATCTTGGTTCTGACTCTGGAGATGAGACAAAGATTGTTGCTACCGAAATCCAAGGTAAAGGGAAAGGTATATCTCTCTCTTCTGATGCAAGTTTTTCTAATGTCAGTGCAAGTACAAGTAAAGAATCTTCTCCTAAGGTTGATAAGCAAAGAAATGAATTGTTTCATATTCGTGTTGTAACAAAACACACTAAGGTTGATACATTGTTTGATACGGGTTCCCAAGTCAACTTAATATCTGAGGAAGTCGTAAAGAAATTAAATTTGGCTACAACGCCTCATCCAAAGCCATATCCACTTGGATGGGTTTGCAATGATGCACAATTACAAGTAACTAAACAGTGTAAATTGAGATTTGCCATCACTGCAAACTTTGTTGATGAGGTAGAAGTAGATGTAGTTCCTTTGGATATTTGTGGGCTTGTGTTGGGAAGTCCTTATCTTTATGAAAAGCAATCTTTTATAGGGGGGAGAATAAGTATCATCTTTTTAAAGATGGGGTGGAATACATTGTACATGCACATAAAGTGAAGACTAATCTTACACTAGTTAATGCTAGTCAAATGAAGAGTTTGGTAAGCTCTAGCAAGAACTTTGTATTAATGCTTGTAAAAGCCAAAGAAGATGATAAATCTAAGGCATTCAAGGGGTGTGACCCAAAACATAAAACTGAAATGGTCAAGATTATTTCCGCTTATGATGACTTGTTTCAGGAACCGAAGGGGTTACCACCCAAGAGAGAGATACAACATGAAATCCAGTTGCAGCAAGATGTGCCACTTCCTAATATCAACATGTACTGTTTATCTGTTATGCAGAATGAGGAAATTAAAAAGCAGGTTCAGGAATTGGTGGAAAAAGGAGTTATTCATCCTAGTACATCTCCTTGTGGTTCTCCAATTGTGTTGGTTCCAAAGAAAGATGGAACTTGGAGGATGTGCATTGACTACCGTGCCTTGAACAAGATAACGGTAAAGAACAGGTATCCTCTTCCCAGAATTGATGATTTACTTGATCAGTTAAAACATGCAGTTTATTTCACTAAGTTAGATTTGCGAAGTGGTTATCATCATATAAGAATTGTAGAAGATGATATTTGGAAGACTGCATTTAAGACAAAACAAGGACTGTTTGAGTGGTTGGTTATGCCTTTTGGGCTTTGTAATGCACCAGCTACCTTTATGAGAGTCATGAATGATGTCTTTCGTCCTTTTATTGATGATTTTGTCATAGTCTATCTAGATGATATTCTTGTATTCATTCGAACTTGGGAAGATCATGTAAGTCATGTAAAGAAAGTCTTTGATGTATTGAGAAAAGAAAAATTGTATGTAAAGATGTCTAAATGTGAATTTGCTAAGACATCCTTAGTGTACTTAGGCTATGTCGTAGGGGGTGGTCAATTGAAAGTAGACCCTGTGAAGTTCAAAGCTATTGTAAACTGGCCTAAGCCAAGTACAGTCACAGAGGTCAGAAGTTTCCTAGGTGCAATTCAGTACTGGAGAAAGTTTATTGCAAATTTCTCTTATATAGCATCACCATTGCATGCATTAACGAGTACGAGAACAAATTTTCAGTGGGGAGGTCCACAACAGAAGGATTTTGACACTTTGAAGGGAAAGTTGAGCACCGCACCAATTTTGGCCTTACCAGATCTACATCAACCATTTGAGATCGAGACAGATGTGAGTGGAATTGCCATGGGAGCAGTACTCATGCAAGGAGGTAAACCAGTTTGCTACCACTCTGAAACTTTTTCAGGAGCAGTAAGTAACTATCCCACTTATGATAAAGAACTTTATGCTTTAGTTCAAAGTGTTAAAAAATGGAAACATTACATAATGGGGAAAGAAACTGTAATCCACACTGATCACCAGCCACTTCAGTATTTGCACTCACAATATAAACTACAACAAAGTAGGCACTTTCGATGGATGGGTTTTTTGCAACAGTTTCATTTGGTTATTAAGTATAAGAAAGGTACCCATAAAAAAGTAGCAGACATGCTATCTAGGCCTCCTATGATGAATGCTTTGATAATCCTTCAGAATAGTTCTATGGTTCATTAAATTTTTTTAGGAACAATATGCTAATGATGAGAACTTTATGGATATCTATGTTGCTTTAATGAAAGGTAAACATGTAGAAGAGAAAGATTATTATGTGCAAGATAAATTGTTATATCACTTGGGAAAATTATGTGTTCCAAGGGATGAACAAGCATAGGTTATTAGAGAAGCACATACCTCATTGATTATAGGACACTTTGGGGTAAACAAAACATTGACTCAGCTGCAAAAATATTGTTATTGGCCTTGTATGCAAGAAACTGTAACTAAGTATATTAGAGGTTGTGTTATGTGTGCAACTAGTAAGTCTAGTAACAGGAAATTGGGGTTGTACACACCTCTACATGTACCTTCTCATCCATGGGAAAGTGTGTCAATGGACTTTGTTGGGGGGTTACCTATGTCTAGGAAGGGACATGATTATTTGTATGTAGTAGTTGATCAGTTCAGCAAAATGTGTATTTTGATGCCTTGTACAAAATAGGTCATTGCTGAACTGATGGCTCAGATGTACTTTCAATTTGTATGGGTTAATTTTGGGTTACCTACTTCTATTGTATTGGATCAAGATTCTCAATTCTTGGGGGAATTTTGGTTAGCTTTGTGGGGACTCATGGACACCAGACTGAAGAAGAGTACAGTCTTCCATCCGCAGACCGACAGGCAGATAGAGGTTGTAAATAGGACAGTTGTGTATCTACTCAGAGGGTACTACAGCAAGCATCCTAAGTTGTGGGATGAGAGTCTTCATTATGTACAGTATGCCTACAACCATGCAGCACACTCTTCTACTAAGAGGTCTCCTTTTGAGATATGCTTCAGTTATGTACCCAAGACACCGATGGATTTCACTTTTGGGAAAGATGATGTTAAAGGTGGACACCATGATGCAGAGAAGGCTTTGAAGTTCATCCAGAAAGTCCAAGCCATTCATCAGGCAGTGGAAGCACAGTTGGAACAGAGCCAAGCAAAATACAAGGTTCGCCATGACAAGCATCGCACTGATCATCATTTTCAGGTTGGAGATCGAGTTTGGTTACACATCAGCAAGGAAAGGATGCAAGGTGAAGGTAAAAAAGCTTAAGCCAATTAGGTATGGTCCTTTTGAGATCCTTGAGAAGATTGGTACCAATGCCTTCTGCCTCAATCTTCCTCCATACATACATATTTACTCTATTGTCAATGTTGAGAATTTGAAACTGTATGAGCCTCCAAAGATCCTAGATGAAGTCACAAACATTAAAATTCCATCAATTGATGACCTTTCACTAGAGTACATGTCAGAGTTACCAGAAGATGTCATTCTTGACAGAAATGTCAGAACTTCACGAAGAGGAGATGTTGAGTACCTCAGAGTGGGCCTGAAGGGGATGCATCCAAGAAAATCAAGATGGATGGAGATTGGTAAAGTGAGGGAATTTTACCCTCACTTACTTCCCAAGTAATCAAGCTTTCGGAGGTCCAAAAGCTCTCTAGTGGGGAGGCCTGATCCGGGGGACATTTTTTTTAGTGAAATTTGAAATGTCTCCAATACTCAGAATTCAGCACCATCAGAAAGAGTTTGATGTTCTGATTCCAACGCAACTCAAACAAAGCGAAAAGGAGTCTGTTTTCTCAAGTTACGGCCAGTCAAACTTCCAGTCAAACTGCCACCAAGGGTCGTCCAGAAGGTGAAAAAAATGATCATCTCAAAAATTGACAGAAGTGGCATCAAATCGAAGGGCTCATCGAGATGATTCTGGCAACGCTCGTTTCGTCGAAATCCGACATCATATGCTCAAGATATTGGCAATCAAAGTTCGGTTGACTTGAAGGTACAGATGATGAAGTGATCATGCTGATGTGTCAATCCGTACTATACGGAAGATGACATGAACAAATCTCGGCATGACACATGGCAGATGAGTCAAATCATATGGACCAATCACATTGTGACATGTGTCCAACCGTACAACACAGCATCACAAGTGGCAGTCCAGTCAGCATATTGCTTTGTCATTGTACACGTCAGTTTCTCCGTCAGCATCCTTTGCGAATGAGATCCTGACATGTGTCTTGTCGATGATTGGTGATTTTGTCAGTTTGTTTAACAAAATTTTGTTCGGGCTCGAACCCGTAACTAGCTAGGAGTCTGAAATCGTCAATGGCTGTTGCACTACACATAACCGTTATGACTATATATAGTGTCGATTTGTTTTGTTGTTTAAAGTTTCGATGGTTTGTGTTAAAAAATGGCAGGCGGGTTTGGAACTGCCAACCACACAATTTCCAAAATATAAAGCCACCGGTAGACCACCGTAGCCGTTTAAAATATATATAGGCAACGGTTGGTTTTGTTAAATAACTGTTAGCCGAACTCATAACAAATGGCTTATAAAGCCAAAAACAAACGAAACCACCCTAACCATTGAAACAAAAGAGATCCTGAATTACAAAAGGAGTTGCATCCGAGTTGTTAGAGGGCGTTAAGGATTAATTTTGATGGTTAGGCCTATTTAGGCATATTTTATGTATAAACGGAGGTAGTAGGCCTTTGTTTGGCCAAGTCCAGGTGGTGAGAACGGGAGAATGCTCAGGAGATTTTGAAGACATTTCCACACATCAAAGGAACATCATGTTGATGTGCTTGAAGGAGATAGTCTTGAAGCAATTGTAACTATTTTTGGAGTATAATCGGATCGGTCACTCTGTTGGAGAGGGGCCCGGAGACATAGTCCTTACGGACGAACTCTGTTATCAATTGCGTTTGTTCTCCTCTTTATCTTCTCTCTTTCTTTTCAGTTCATTATCTTGGCAATCATGCTATGTTAATTTGTTCATTTAAGCATTCTATTAAGTTATTGTTTACGTTAAGCATTTTGTAAGCAATTTCCCTAGATCCTAAATAGATCATGAATCCATGGCCTCCCCAAGAGAAGATTGTATGCAAGATCATAGGGCATGACATGAATAGGATTTTTCAAGGTAGCCACTCTGACTATGATAGGAAAAGTGATTACACCAAGCGGTTGCTTTGTAATATTGTCAAATCCTCTAATAGATAAGGAATCTGGTTTGATTTGTGATTTATCCACACATAATCAATCTAGGAGCTTTACACTACACACATTAAGGGCAGAGCCATTGTTAGCATGGGTTCTTTTGATTCCTATTCTATTTTTTTGATAAATTATCATAAAAGCTTCATTTTGCTTCCATAATTCTAACAGAGGGAGCTCACGTTGATGAAAGGTAATATCTACATTAACTACATTCATTCCTTGTATAAGAGCTGCCACATCACTTGTGTTTGTACCAGAAGGAAACACTATTTTTTGCGATGTTGTTTGAAGCATTGAATGATAATTTGGTGAATTATGAAGAAGATACCAAAGGGATATCTTTCCAAGAGTATTCTTAAGTTTTTTAATGAGATCATACTCCCTAAGGTGTGAATTTAAGCGAGGAGCACTAGGAAAGATGGGGTTTGGTAAAGGTAAGGATGTTGGACTGGTTTGTTGTGGTTGCAAATTATTTCTAGTGTAATGGGTGTGAGCAACAACATCATGCTAAGGTGGCTAAAGGGTAAACTCAGGTTTAGGTGGAGGTTGAGGTTGATGTGAAGGTGGGTAAAGGATGAGTTAAGGTTGAATTACATTGGCATATTTTTTTTTAGGTTGCACACAACATACCTTAATGGATGGCTTGTGTGAGATGAAATCCTCAAGGACTTCATCTAACATATCAAAGTCATCACTACTAAAAGGTTTGGGAGATAAGTTATTGTTGGTTGGTTTGGGTTTGTCATCATAGGCCTTAGTGGATGAACTCAGTGAGAGGAAGCCCTATAGAGCTTCATCTAACTTATCCATTTCATCACTATTAAAAGGTTTGGATGATATAGTTTTCCTAAAGTGAAGCATTGTTTTGATTGTTTCATTTGATTTTTTAATGTTTTTTTTTTACATTTTCTGATGAATTTGATCTAAATGAACTATGAACTAATGTTGAAAAGAAAAATTGCAAAAATATAATGCTATCCAAAATTTCCATTAAAGTAAATAATTTTGATACTAATGACTCAAATGTAACAAAAAATCACTAAACAAAAACATAAAAGTAACTAAAACAAACAATAATTGAAGAATCTGGAAACAAAATGTTGAAAACACAGATGCAAAATGTGTACTAGGACTAAGTCACCCAGGGTGGCGAATTAGTCCTAGTAGGGTTATTTTTTATTTTATTTTTAATTTTCTAATGGATATCGATGTGTGTTGTACTCTACCATGCAAATCTAAAGTTCAAATGGAGAATGTCACTATTGTGCAAGGAAAGAAAATGCAATAATCCAAGCTTAAATGGGCTTTTTCACTAATGCAATTTTTAAAATCCTTGGATGAAGAACCTAATGCAATGTTGATGCAAGTTAAACCTAGGATGAAAATGCACTTGAAATTAAAAAGAAAATGTTCAAAATTCGGTTTCACCAAAATATGGACATCGATTTTGGTATCCAAGGGTTCTCTAACTCTTCTAGGGTTTTTCACCTAAAAGGAGAGAAATGGACCCAAAATGCATATTGTCTACACTCAAAATAAATGCAAGTATGGATGAAATATTCCTAAATATGATGTCTGAATGTAATAAAATAAAAAAGAAAGATGATTATTAATGCAAAACCTAAGCTATGTAAGTTGTTTGAAAACACATTGTTATATGCAGAATGATAGAATGAATGCAATAAAGAACAAAATAAAGATGATGAATAGAAACTATGCACCTAGAAACTAATGAAGGATAGAATGGAGATTGCAGATGCCTTTGAAATTTTGGAAAATCTGACTTTTGAGCCAACTGGGACACTTACGCCAAGTTGGGTGACTTTGTCCTAGATCAGGGAAACTATCCAGAAAATTGTTTCTGCTAAATGGGTATTGGAATTGCAAAAACTTCTGAAAAACTAGTGCAGTGGGACTAGGTCACCACTATTGGTGACTTAGTCCACTTAATATTTTCTACAAATCTGAAAGTGGAAATGGAAGCCCATAGTCTACACTCTATTTTCTGATGGAAACCCAAATCTAAATCTGCAAAAATACCTACAAAATAAAGTATAAATTGATTTCTAATGGGGGGTTTGCCTTGGTCAAACCCCTAGTTGGTATTTAAACCTAGAAAGAGATAAAATCTGTATAAAACCCTAGCCCTAAGTGTGTCTAAGACTAGGAAGTTTGAAAATTAGATGCAACCCTATTCTAATGTGCAAGAACAAGATGCATGGATGGATTTAAAACAATCCAATACTCATTCTAAGAGACATTAAATAACATTAGAAATGAATCTAAGTGACATGCAAACCTTCCTTATTCTAAAAATAGAGAGAAAATGGAAGATGCAATGACTTTGAAAACAAGTCCTTAGGCTTGATTTGATGGCTAGTTGCATCTCCTCAACCTAGATTTCTCCATAGGCATCCATGACCAACCCTTTGCAATGTAAAATATTTGACAAAAAGTGAGCTTGAAGACCTACAAAAACCCTAACTTGCTGCCCTAAAGCTTCAACTTTGTTGTAGAAAGACTAATGAATCTTTTTGTGAAAGATATTTGACTCTTGACTCTTGATTTTGCTTGATGAAAAATAACTTCATGTTGTGAAAAATGACCTAAAAAAATGTATTTATAGGCATCAACATATAATTATTCATCATTTTAACTTCATAAGCTGACATCCAGCAAGAATTTGTATTAAGTCAGTGATTTTATCACTCAAAAGTGAAAAATACTGCAAAAGGGACTATGTCGCCATCCTAGGCGATAGTCCCACTAGGGATTTTTGAGGTGGGTTTCACAAAATTTGAGTGGTTTGAATGTTGATTTTTGGGATTTGTATGATTTTTGAGTGGAATAGGCCTTAAATTCCAAAATCATGATCATTAGGGGCCTATAAATGTAGTTTTTAAGGGGTGATTAATGCAAGGTGTCTAAAATAGGACCAAATTAACAAAAAATTGCCTCTTTCTTCAAGAGTATACATTTTTTGGCAACATAGAAACTAAGCCTTCTTTTGTTACATTGTAGAAAAAAAAAAGTAAACCGGAAGATGTGATTCAATTTCCTTCTACACCTAAGAGAGTTGAATTGAGAGCCAAGGATAGACAAGAAGTTGAGGAGAGATCATCTAGCTCTGGATCTTTAGAAGAGGAGGAAGAACCTCCAACTCAGCTTGTTTATAGGTCTACAAGGCATAAACAACCACCTAAAATTTATTCACTTGATGATTGGAGATTCACTTTTTCTTTGAATACTAACATGGATGAACCCAGACCTATAGAAGAGGCACTAGGTATGAATGATGCAGAATCCTGGAAGAGTGCTATGGATGAAGAAATGGCATCTTTGAAAAAGAATGATACATGGGATATTGTACCATTGTCTGAAGGATGAAAATGTGTTGGTTGTAAATGGGTGTTCAAGAAAAAGATTGGTTCAGATGGAGGTATTGTGAAGTACAAAGAAAGTTTGGTTGTGAAATGTTACTCTAATGTTGAGGGTGTTGATTATGGTTAGATATTTTCTCCTGTTGAAAAAATGAAATCCATTATATTTTTTCTTTCTATTACTACTAATGATTTATAGGTTGAAAAAGTGGATGTGAAAATTGTTTTCCTTCATGGTGATTTGCAGGAGGATATCTATATGACACAGCCAGAGCACTACATGGTAAAGGTAAAAGTAAATTGGTTTACAAATTGAAGAAATCCTTGTATGGCTTAAAATAGAGTCTTGGGATGTGGTACCAGAAATTTGGTACATATGTGTTGAGTTTGGGATTTGAGAATTTTAAATCAAATCATTGCATTTATTATAAAACTAATGGTGATCATTTCCTATTTATTAAGTTACATGTTGATGATATGTTATTTATTGGTATCTGAGGGAAACATATGATTTCATAACTAAAATATCAACTTGCTACTAAATTTGAAATGAAAGATCTTGGTGCAACTAAACACATTCTTGGGATGAAAATTTAAAGAGATAGAGTGAATAGAAAGCTATGGCTTGGCCAAAGTAAGTATGCTTGTTGTAAATACAAGGGTAGACAACTAAGAGTGGGGGTGAATCAGTTGTCACAAAAATTATACTTATTAAAATTATTCTTAGATCTGGTAAATAAACATGAAAGCATAAACCATCACCACATCAAAAACACACATAACACCAAGATTTTTATGTGGAAACCTTGTTAGGGGAAAAACCATGATGGAGGTTAATCCACAATATTATACCCTGTTAAAAGTATAAAATAATTGTAAATGGGGAATGCACATACATTTAGGCACACTGCCTGGAGCTCACTGCTCAAATACAAAAAGGCTTACTACCCAAAGGAAGACTCACTATCTTACATAAACATTCAAATTACATCTGAAAGATTTTGAACTAAGAAAATAGCATCTGCTAATGCCTGATTACAGTTCTAATTAAGCACATAAACATATGCTCACTCTTCTTCACACTTTACGTCTACCTTCAAATGATTAGAGCATTATTCACACACAACACTCACACACTTCGCACACCACTCATATCATTCCTTCAAATGGTAGAAAAAATCACTCATATATATTTGCTACTAGAGATTAGAACAACTACATGTCGGCCCAACAAAATATAAAATGAGTACAAACTGTCGGCCCAAATCAATAAAAAATTATTAATCCACACCAAACCAATTTTTACCAAAAAATATTAAGGATCCAAAACAAAATCCTTGAACATGAAACACCTTAAATAGTTATTCCTCGAAGATCCACAACACGCTACAATCACTCTATCATCCATGATCATGAAAAACATGAACACACAAAAAATAATCACCAATCATGAGCACAATGATCAATGCAGATCAACAACATAGATATAGCATGATTTAGAAACATCCAAAAGAATCATGAATCCCTATAGAATCATCTACAACAACTCAAATTACTAGAATCACATTATCTTCTTTTAGGAACACCAATTGAAGCAACAAAACAACTATCAGAACACAGATACTCATAACTCAATCAAATCTTCATGTGAACCTCTAAAACTTCATGTGGATAAACTAGATGTACTCGAAATAAAACCCTTTAATTCACAACCTCTTATCATCAATATACTAAGCTAGCCATCAGCATGGTGGCAATACTGAACTTCACTATATCACTGACAACCTCAAACTTATTTTATTACAATTTTCTCAATATCCTCAACATATACAACCTTAAAGACATTAATTCCAATAGTGTTGACATCAATGATAACCACATATCAACAACATCCAACAATCTCCCCCTCTGGCATTGATGGCAACACATGAAGTGAAAAACACCATCAACACAACTTTCTCTTAACACTTTCTCCCCCTTAGATTTTGACTCTTTTTTCCTTAGCTCTTTCACAGTTTTCCACATGAATCTTCTCCCCCTTTGACATCAATGAAAAAGATACAAATTATCTTTCTCCACACAATCTTTGAACCACATATTTGAACATCTGACTACTCCCCCTGAGTAGCGACCATCACAACATCAATCCAGATCATAAGATATGACTATGAAATGCACTGACTAATGCAAGTCAATGCATTTTAATTTTGATATGGAAAGGGCTTGGTAAAGATATCTGCAATATGCTCCTTAGTGGGCATATACTCCAATCTTACTTCCTTTTCACTCACCTTCTCTCTCAAAAAGTGAAACTTGATAGATATATGCTTGGTTTTTGAATGCAACACTAGATTCTTAGAAATGTTAATTGTACTTCAATTATCACATAATATAACAATAGGTTCATTATACACAACTCTGATATCTTTCAACATCTGCTTCATCCACAATACTTGAGTACAATTGTTAGCAACAACAATGTATTCTACCTCTGCAATAAATAAATAAATGACATTTTTCTTCTTACTTAACCATGAAATTAGCTTCTTTCCCAATAAAAATGCACCACCATTGGTACTATTTCTATCATTCACATCTCCTGCCCAATCAGCATCAGTAAAAGCACTCAAGGTAAGATCATCTTCTTTAGGATACCATAGGCCAAAATAAATTGTCCCCTTCAAGTATTTGAAAATCCTCTTCACAACTGTCACATGAGATTTCTTAGGATCAGCTTGAAATCTTGCAACAATGCATACGACATTCATGATATCAGGTCTAGTTTGATTCAAATAGAGCAATCCACCAATCATGGATATGTATCTAGTCTGATTTGTTTTAGGAGAATCATCATCTTGCGTCAACCTACATCCGGTCACCATAGGTGTACCAACTGGCTTTGAATATTCCATACCAAATTTCTTTAGCAATTCTTTCACATACTTGGATTGAGATATAAAGATCCCTATATCTAGCTAAGTAATTTGCAATCCCAAAAGGAATTTAATTTCTCCAATCATAGACATATCAAACTCATTTTGCATCTCATCAGAAAACTTCATGCACAAACTATCATCTCCTCCAAAAATGATACCATCAAAAAAGACTTCAACAATCAAATCTTTATCATGATCAATCTTGAAATACAAATTACTATCAACAATACCTTTATTAAATCTAAGATTCAACAAATACTTGTCCAATTTGGCATACCATGCTCTTGGGGCTTGCTTGATTCCATACAATGATTTCTTCAACCAACAAACCATGTCTCCTTGATCAGTCAATTAAAATCCATCAAGTTTCTCAATATACACTTCTTCTTCCAGTTCGCCATTTAGAAATGTTGACTTGACATCCATCTGATAAACCTTGAAGTTTTTGTAAGCAACATAAGCAAGAAATAGTCTCACATCTTCAATCCTAGCAACAGGAGCAAAAGTTTCTTCAAATTCAATTCCTTCCATCTAAGAATATCCTTTACACACCAGTCTTGCTGTGTTTCTAACAACTTCACCTTGCTCATTTAGTTTGCTCTGAAAGACCCATTTAGTTCCAATTACATTTTAGTCCTTAGGTCCAAGAACAAGAATCCATGTATCATTCTTCTCAATTTGCAGTAGTTCTTCTTTCATTGCTTCAACCCAATGTTCATATTTGCATGCTTTATTGACACTATTAGGCTCAATCTTTGAGATCAAACAATATTCTTCTGCAATTCTTCTCCTGGTTTGAACACCTTTGTTCTCATCACCAATAATCTAATCTTCTAAATGATTTATTCTTACATACCTTGGAGTCTTAAGATGTTCTTGAACTTCAAGCTCTTGTGATCTTACTTATGCACTTTCACTAGTTCCTTCCTCTTGATTTTATTGATTCACCGGAATGATTTGAACTTGATTTGTAGTCTGAACTTTCTTTCCTTTATCTAAATTGTCATTCTGATCATCTAAATCATATCTACAATTTTCAAATGGTCTAACTGTTTCTTGATCAGCCTTGAAATTAGCACTATCAATTGCTTTCCCTAATCTCTTATTGTAGCACCGGTAGGCTTTACTTTTAGTAGAATAACCATGAAATATTCCTTCATCACTTCTAGCATCAAATTTTCCTATATCTTCATCTCTTTTGATATAGCATTTACTCCCAAATATTTTGAAGTATCTAATAGTAGGCTTATGACCATACCATAGCTCATAAGGAGTCTTACCAATATCACCTTTGATTTGTACCCGATTGAGAGTGTAAACAGTAGTACTCACAGCTTCTCTCTAGTAGATATGTAGAACATTTCTTTCCAGCATCAAAGTCCTAGCAGCTTCTTGAATTGTCCTATTATTCCTTTCCACAACTTCATTTTTCTGAGGGGTCAACAGTGTAGATATTTTTCTCTTTATCCCATGCTCTTCACAAAAATAATTAAACTCACCGAAAGTGAATTCACCACCTCTATCTAATCTCAGACATTTAATCTTCAGACCTATCTATCTCAACCATAGCCTTAAAAATATTGAATTTCTCTAGACCTTCATATTTTTCCCTTAAGAAAGTAACCCACATCATTCTAGAATAATCATCAATAAGTAACATGAAATACATGTATCCTTGTAAACTTCTAACTCTAGAAGGACCACACAATTAATTATGCACAAGCTCCAACACTTCATTTTAACAATGTTGTTTTCCTCGGAATGAAACTCTAGTTTGCTTCCCTAACTGACATTCGTTACATATAGCATTAGTAGTTTTTATCAACTTAGGAATATTTCTCACTGCCTGAGTAGAACTTATCTTGATAATATTATCAAAGTTTACATGATACATTATCTTATGCCATAACCAACTTTCATCAAATTGAGCAATCAGACAACGTTTACTAACAACCTTCAGGTGAAAGATATTACCTTTTATTTTTCTACCAAATTTAATCACATTTCTGAAATTCCCCAATATTCTACACTTTCCATCCTTGAATTTAAGATTGTATCCCTTGTCAACCATTTGTCCAATACTTAAGAGATTATGCTTCAAACCTTCCTCATATAGAACATCATCAACATTATGCATACCATCAAGAGAAATGGATCCTCTGCCACAGATTACACCAAATTTGTCATCACCAAATCTTACAACACCACCATCATACTTTTCCAAGCTCACAAATTTACTTTTATCACCTATCATGTGATGAGAGCATCCACTGTCAATCACCCATTCATCTTTTTCTTCAACTTTGGCAGCTAGAACTTTCTCCACATTTGTGCAACAAGCAGATTCAGTAGGTACTGGATCATTTTCCTTGATAGCAATAAATACCAATTTATCCTCACTTAAATTCCCTTTGTCAAATTCATCATCTGTCACACCTTCATCAACAACAAAATAACACTTTCTCTGGAATCTAGGCTTGTTATTTCTTGGCTTAGGAACTCTTTCTGGACACCTTGAGGCAAAATGACCTATCTTATTACAAGAGAAACACTTAATAGGAAATTTCCCTTTATAATTACCTTCTCCTATGGCTTCTCTCTTGACAATAAGTGCTTCAAGCTTGTCTAGTTATCTCTCTTCTTCAATCTCTCTCATTTCCTGATCATACTTGGACATTTTTCTAGAAGAACTTTCTCTTGGATCATATCTCTGCTTATCTTTTTTGGAGATAGTAGATTTGAATGCAAATTTTTTCTTAGGAAGAGAATCACCAAACTCACTTAACTCAAAAGTAGTAATTTTGTCAATCAACATGTCTCTAGTTACATTTGTCACAGTCTAGATCTCCTCAATAGCAGTAGCTTTGGATTTGTATGCATCAGGCAAGGAACTAAGCACTTTAGCAACAATCTCTGATTCTTCCAATGTTCCAATAGCACATATTCAAGAAGTTCATTCACTCTCTACATAAAAGAAGTGATTTTTTCATCTTCACCCATTCTCAACATTTCATATTTCCCTTTCAGGCTTTGTAGCTTAGCAATCTCCACATGGGTATCATCTTCATGTACAAAGTTTCCAACTTTTTCCAGATCTCATAAGCATTCTTCAGCTCCATTACATTTGTCATCTCAGAATTAGTCAGAGCACTCAACAATGCTTTCTTAGCCCTGATATTGTACTCGGCTTCGTTAATCTCACATGTAGCAGAAGGACCATTCTATGGGATGATATACCTATTCTTTGTAATTGTCTAGTGAGCTTCACCAATGCATCTCAGATGACACTCCATTTGAGTCTTCCACAGAGAATAATTAGTTCCATAAAATCTCATACTATCCTTCTTATATGCCACCATCTCGGATCACCTCAAGCTATTAAAATTCTTCTGAGGAACCTGCTCTGATACCAATTGTTGGCAACACAAGGGCAGACAACTGAGAGGGGGTGAATCAGTTGTCACATAAATTATACTTATTAAACTTATTCTCAGATCTAAAAAATAAACATGAAAGCATAAACTATCGCCACATCAAAAACACACATAACACCAAGATTTTTATGTGGAAACCCTGTTAGGGGAAAAACCATGGTGGAGGTTAATCCACAAGATTATACCCTGTTAAAAGTATAAAATAATTGTAAATGGGGAATACACATGCATTCAAGCACACTGCCTAGAGCTCACTGCTCAAATACAAAAAAATTTACTGGCCAAAGGAAGACTCACTATCTTACAAAAACATTTGGATTACATCCAAAATATTTTTAACTTAGAAAATGACATCTGCTAATGCCTTATTATAGTTTCGGTTATGCACATAAACATCTACTCACTCTTCTTCACACTTTACTTCTTCCTTTGAATGATTAGAACATTATTCACACATATCACTCACACACTTCACACACCACTCACATCATGCCTTCAAATGGTAGAAACAATCACTCCGCTACTAGAGATTAGAATAACTACATGTTGGCCCAACAAAATATAAAATGAGTACAAATTGTTGGCCCAAATCAATAAACAATTATTAATGCACATCAAACCAATGTTAACCAAAAAAAATTACACTAATACATTTGACTGCAAAATCTGACGAAACTGTCCGATGAAATATGTAAAATTCGATGTTCGTCGGGTGCTTGTAAAATTTGATGTGTAATTTCCAATTTTTTGAAAGTTTATCCTTGACATTCGTCGAAATTTTGACAAACCTGGGGTTCATCCAAATGTCAGCTATCATTTTTGTCGAATTTTTGACAAACATAAAAAATTAAAGAAAATCAAATTGTGGCCGACATAAAGAAAAGTGAGTTCACGCCTGATTTATTGTGACAGTGTTTCACTCTACTTGAGACATTTTGTGGAGAACTAAGGACGATTTTCTTGGGAAAAATTAGAAAAAATTCAAGAATATATCACCAAGTTGAGGGTAGTCATTGTCTTTTTGCAGAATTCAGTTGTGAAGTCAGATTTGTAGTTCCAAGTTTGAAAATCATATTTTAAAGCAACATCTCATCAGATTTCATTTTTAGAGGTTAAGGGTTTTGATAATTTCATGTCTAGATTTTGTTGTGTGGAATCACCATAAGATCACAACCAAGGAACAAATTCTTGTGACTGTAATTATGTGATCCATAACTCTATTGGTCATGTGGCACAGTTGTGCTATAACAAATACAAGATGCATTCATGTGTGACCCAAGTTTAATGTGGCTATGCTGTGATAGAAATGGAGGCACTCATATAATATAGTTAATTCAGGGTGTATAATGTAGGTATCAATCATCATTGGGTGCATTTAGGTTGTCTCAAGTTTAATAGGTTAGGATGTAATTATAGCATGATCAAAGAGTGATTACCTCTTGCTGCAATAAAGATCCTATAACTCTATTTGATATGCAAAGTGGTTGTGTTATATC